>JAZHEH010002827.1:0-10150 GCA_036589455.1 Ateles fusciceps | reverse complement strand
TGGTTGTTCCTTTCCTTACACAACACCTCTTTCAGAAGCTCTTGTAAAGCAGAACTGCTGGCAATGAAATCTCTGAAGTACTTGCTTGTCCGTAAAAAATTTTATTCTTCTCCTTCACTTATGAAACTTAGTTCTTGGCTGGATATGAAATTCTGGGTTGAAAGTTCTTTTCTTCAAGGATGTTAAATATTGGGTCCCCCACTCTTCCGGCTTACAGGGTTTCTGCTGTAGAGATCTGCTATGAGTCTACAGGCTTCCCTTGTGGGTAAATACCTTCCTCTGGCTGCTCTTAGTACTTTCTCCTTTGTTTCAACCTGGTGACCTATGATCACGTGCCTTGGGGTTGCTCTTTTTGAGGAAGATCTTTGCGGTGTGCTCTTGGATCACCTGGAGTTTGGTATTGTCTTGCCTTGCTAGGTTAGGGACGTTTTCCTGCATAAATCCTAAGAATATTCTCCAGCCTGCATTCATTCTGTTCGTCACATTCAGATACACCTATCAAACGTAGATTAGCTTTTTTCACAAGTCCCATATTTCTTGGAGACTTTGCTCATTCCTTTTTACCCTTTTTTCTCTAATCTTGTCTTCTGTTTTATTTGGTTAACTTGGTCTTGCACCTCTACAAATCCTTTCTTCTACTCGATCAATTCAACTGTTAAAACTTGTGCAGACTCGTGAAGTCTTCTTCGTATTGTGTTTTTCAGCTCTATTAATTCACTTATATTCCTTTCTAAATTGTCCATTCTCGTTAGAATTTCACTAAACTCTTTCAAGGTCTTTAGTTTTCTCTTGCATTGGGCTAGAACATGTTCTTTTAGCTCACAGAAGTTTCTCATTATCCACCTTCTAAAGCCTGATTCTCATTGATTCTTCACATTCATTCTCAATCAGGCCTTGTTCAATTGGTGATGAGGCACTGCAATCCTCTGTAGGAGGAAAGGCATTCGGACTTCGGGTGTTTTCAGCCTTTTTGTGCTTGTTTCTTCCCATCTTTGTGGATCTATCCACCTGTCGTCTGTGTAATTGTTGACTTTCACATTAGGTCTCTGAGTGGACGTCCAGCTTGTTGGTGGAAAGTTTTTTGTATTTCTTAATTTTCTCTTTCGGTGGATGCCCTCCCCCCACAGAGCCTGACCTTCCCGTGTTTAGTTGGACTTGCTGCGAAGCTTTTAATCTTCAGTAGTTCCAACTGCTGGGGTTTTTTTTTTTTTTTTTTGTGGAGGGGGTACGAGCCTTCCCTGGCGGCAGCCCACTACGCCGGGTGAAAATAGGCTGTGTTAAGATTCGCGGTAGCTGTCTGTCCTTGAACCTCCCAATTCGGGGCTCTCCCACTTTAGTACGCTTTTCTCAGCTGAATGGGAGACTTGGCCTTCCGCGCAGCTCCGAACGCTAATCAAAAGGGTACGCAGTCCCGTATACTCCGGATTTAGTACCGCCGCACCTGGGCGCCTGCACATGGCCACGCCTCGCACAACGAGCGACGCTGGCGACCCGTGGGGCTCCTCCGCCGAGAATCTCTTGGCCTGTGGGCAATAGAGATCGTCTAAGGCGTGGCAGTCGACTCACTCTCTGCGCGTTTCGAGTGGGAGCTACAATCGTGACTTGTTGGTTATTCGTCACATCTTGGATCTCTCTCCTCAAAAATATTATTCGGACCTCCCCATTTCTTAATATGTGAGAGTGTACTGTTCTAATTATTACCTCAAATTATACATCTCAATTTGCATGAAATGTTATAAAAAACAATAAAATAATATAGCATCTCCTCACATCCATGGAAAAATAAAAGAAAATTTATCATTATTTGTATTTAACGTCTGTATTGGCTTAGCAAGTATACACAAATACTTCAGAATGTTTCGCTTACCAGGCCACCCATTTACATCCACTTAAGCAAAGCTTTCTCATGGAAGAGTTCATGTAGCACTCTTCGAGTCGATGCATTTAGATGATCATAACACATTCGGCGTAATGTATAACACATAATCCGATATTTTAAGTGTGAGAGATTACAATACTTGCCTCTATGTTTAAGATTCCATATACCACATATGCAAAGAAAATAATTAAGGGGGTTAGGTGTGGAGGGTTACCGCATTTCAACTCACTGTGGGTTTGCACTACTTCAGGCATTTGCATTGTCCATCTGGTTTTCGGAGCTCGTTATACAACCTTGCTTCTAGCTAAATCTTATTCAGCTCTAACAGTGGAACATTATTCAACATATTTTGATTTCATGGGTGCATCCTGAAACTATTGTTTCATTCATCATTTGGTAAATATAAGGAAATAATCATGCTTCAAGGCATAGCCCAGTGGGACATCTCCACCTCCAACTTTTACAGACTTTATTTGCAATTGGCCTGTAGAAGTTTTACAACAAGTTCTAACTAATATGTTAGTCACTTCATTTTTAGATATGGTCATACGTGGGTAGATTAGCAGCTCTCAAACAGGTGTTAAGACACATACCACCTGTTACTAGTTCCTCCTACCACTCATTTGTTATTGATTTTTCTCTCCAGGGTGGCTTGAGTTTCCATACTTACCAACTAGTTTGTGTAGGAAATTTGAGAAGAGATGTACTCAACTTGTCCAAATTCATTTTTCTTGAATTTATGGCTAATTTGAATCTTGTGGTGGATTAATCTGGAGGGCAAGGCAGGTCATAATCATTTCAATGCTTCTTCACTGCGTGTTATACACAGAGACCTTTCTAACTCTACAGTGGAGTGGAAGTTAGGGCTAAATATAAAAATTATAGAACAATATCTATAAATAATATATATCTAATGTTGCACATATGTGTGTGTGCGACGTGCCGTGCACACGTGTGTGCCAGTGTTCTTTTCTCTGCGTCTCCTCTGGTTTTTAGATACAGGGTTTTGGGCTATTGCCCCAGGCTGTAGTCCAGTCATGTAACCATAGCTCACTGGACAGACTTGCTGATCTAGGCCTGAAGCGACGTTCCCCACATAGGCTGTGACTACAGGCGCGTGCCACTACACAATGCTTAGCTATTTTTTTCTTTGGGTAGAAATGCAGGTATCATGTTGCCTGTGTTGTTGTCAAGCAGTCGTTACTGCTCGACACTCTCAAAGTGTTGAGATTACAGTAGTAGCCATGTGCCCAACCCTCTCTTTATTTTTCACATCAACTTAGACCCTAAAGTGAAAGCCCATCTCCACTGTTTTTTAACGTAAATTAAATACTATACCCAATATATATCATTTTAGTCTAGATGTGCATGGCAAGGGTACTTTAGAGGATATTAGTACAGTTGGTGTCCTCTTGGCTAGTTAAATACAGGATAATAACAGCAACAGAATTTTAAAAATACATTAATTTTTAATAACTGTTAATGTTTTCTATTAAAGCAAAACATATCTAAAGCATTATAAATCATTTTCTTACAAAACATATGTACATATGTGTTTATTGCGGCACTGTTTAAAATAGACACTTGGATGCACCCCAAATGCCCATCAATGATAGATCTTGATAAAGCACCCTGTATACATAAACACCACGAAGATTTGCATGAACAAAGGACGAGTTCATGTCCTTTGCAGGGACATGGATAAAGCTGGAAACCATCATTTTTGCAGCACTGACACAAGAGCAGAAAAACACCCCATGTTCTCACTTCATAAGTGGATGTTGAACAATGGGATACTTGGACACAGGGAGGAGAATATCACACATGAGGGCCTGGGCAGGGGGTGGGGACTTGGGGAGGAGTCGCAGGGGTTGGGGGCCTGAGGGAGGGATAGCATTAGGAGAAATACCTAATGTAGATGACAGGGTAATGGATGTAGCAAATCACCATGGCAAGTAGATACCTATGTAACAAGCTTGCACATTCTGCACATGTACCCCAGAACTTTAAAGTATAATAATAGAAAAGAAAAATAAAAAAAAAATTGTTCCAACCAGGTTCTAGTAGAAAAAATAAAATAAAATAACAAAGGTAAATACGAAATATGACAGAGTTTTAATTTTACCCAAATAAATGATCTTAATATTGCATTGGGCAATTTATATTTTTGTTAGGATCGTCTTTTGAAGTGAAGAGCATCTGCAAAATCATCAGCTGAAGCAAAATTACTTTGTTTCCTTTCACCTGCAAATTTATGCACAATAACTGGGCCAGTTTATGCTATGTTGATATTCTAAATCATCCCTTCCTCTCTTTAAAGCTTATGTGATTGATCATCAGTACAAGCAGTGGAACTCTGAACCATGCTAGTAATGCTTTACCTCCAATTTACCTTTTCTCATATAGTTAAACTCAAGTTTTGTCCACTTTTTCACAATGCAATTTTAGCAACTTGTAACTTTTTATCTATTTTCTACTACATTATATATTCCACATGTTGAAAATTGTAGTACAGTTGTATAACATGAGTTTGTATTTGCTGTGTACTCAAGCCACCCCCGAAACTTAGTGGCTTACAAGGAGGATTGACTTAGTTTTTATTTCTTCGGATTGGCTGTGTGCTTTATATGATCTGGATATGCTGAGTTGAGCATGTATGCATGTATGTATGTATTATACTTTAATTTATAGGTACATGTGCAGATCGTGCAGGTTTGTTACATAGGTGTAGACGTGCCATGGTGGTGGTTTTGCTCCATCTCATCTCCCCATTGTCTACATTAGGGTATTTCTCCTAAGTGTATGCCTCCCAATACCCCCATCCCCTGCTATCCCTTCCTTAGCCCCCTCCCCCCAGGCCCCGGTGTGTGATGTTTCCCCTCCCTGTGTTCCTGTGTTCTCATTGTTCACCCGCTTATGAGTGAGAAGATTTGGGTTGGGGCTTTGCGCTTCTGTTGCGCCAGTTCTTGCTTAGAATGATGGTTTCTGGTTTCATCCATGTCCCCTTGCAAAGGACAGTTAAGCATTCTGGATTTTTTTCTTCGTCATATGTCAGGTGGTAGGTCAGCTGGTAGCTGTGCACTTTAGAATAGCCTCACTCACTTATCTGGCATCTGGACAGGCTTGTCCTCGGGCTTTATCTCGTGATGTCAGTCACAGGATCGCAAAACAACTGAGATGGCTGTATCTATTTTGCAAACAGTATGTAAATATTTGTGTTTACTTTTGCTAATATTCTTTTGGCCAAAGTGAGTTTGCATGGGTAACCTAGTAAATAGAGGATACTAAATCTTCTTATGGAAGAGGCAAGAATTTGTGACAATTGCTCT
The DNA here is from genome assembly GCA_036589455.1 of Ateles fusciceps. Taxonomy (NCBI): domain Eukaryota; kingdom Metazoa; phylum Chordata; class Mammalia; order Primates; family Atelidae; genus Ateles; species Ateles fusciceps. Next base: position 4,942 of record JAZHEH010002827.1, on the reverse strand, counting down.
AGCTCACATCCATGTTGCTGAAAAACACTGAATGACTGTTTATCACACACAGCTCCAAACTTTCAGGAATGACACATGAAGACCTTTTGTCTGAGGCCCCCACTCAGCCACCTACCCCCTCCAGAGGCTTGCGCTGCTCTCCACTTTTGCTCTGTCTAGCAAGTAGGGTTTCATGTTCCCACGTAGGGCCTAGGCTCTCCATCAACACCCCATTCACACCTATCTCCTTTTCTCAAGATACTTACTCTTTTGTTTAGGATCTTGTCCTCTTCTCCAAACAACCCTTCTAAAATTGCACTAATGCTTCCAGGAAAGGTGATTAATGTCACTCTCTCGGATCTTTCACACTAAAAGCTACATATAATATTAGAGTTATTTTTTTACTTTAACATTTCTCTCTCAATCTAGCTTCACTGTAACAACCTAAAGACTTAATTACAAAGGATTTTAGGACAGGGAAGTTGATGTTATTTTATCTCTTCGTCCTTGGAGCCTATAATATTGCCTGCTGGTACAACTACATCCCACTGGGTTATTATTAATCCTGGGTATATTATAACCACAAAAGATTATATGCTGCCTATGATTTATTTTCTTGAACTGGGGTTATATAGGTTGTATATGCATTTCATTTATATAACTTACTCTGTCAACACTGCACACTCCTTCAAGGGAAATGTACATTTTTTTTGTATGGTTTAATGTCATTTGGAACGAAGGCAATATAATCTAACAATAGGTTTTGAATTGAGTAAAAATTTCCACATCTCTAAAACTAAAATTATATGTTCAATATCAATTTTATTTCTATATTTTGTGACAATTCACTTTATTGGGTTTTTGAAACTGTAAAGGAATTCTATTGTTTTAGTTGTAAACATTGTACTTTTCCTTGCTATTAAGTTTATAGAAATTTGTGGAGTTCAAACATTTTATGAAAACCCTAAGCAATATTCATTTAAAAACAAAAACAAATATGGTATAGAAAACATTTACAAAGCTGTTTATTTTACAATTTCTAGTTGCTTATAGTCTAATTACAATATTCTTTATAGGAAGTCCCAGTTTAAGTTCTATTTACCGAAGAACTAAAAGCTAGACATGTTGAATAAATGCTTGCTTTTGGCAAAAACTTTTGATTCAGGTCCTGTACCCCTGTTTATTCAGCTAATGCTTGGTGAAACGATTCGTTGGTAGATCAACAACTTGTGAGGGAAAAAAAGGTAATAATGTACTTTGGTTGAGTTAACCACTTTGGGCTGTGAACTAATGTATAACTCTGCCACAAGGCCTCGCGATTCTGGAGACTGAATGATCTCCTAAGTTTGACATTCTCTTTACGTTGCTGCGCCCGTTTCTCGTCGTCACGGTACATCTTACAAAGCCACCTCCTCTTATGACTCACCACCACACCCATTGCATTTCCATTTGAGGAAAGGTTCAGCCCCCCCACAGCCACAAACCCTAACCAATCTCCTCTTGTTGTTTCAGTTAAGAAGTTGATGATTGAATGGATCATCCGAATATAGATGGAACAAAAGATTTGTTTGGTTCTTCGTTCGGATTCATGGTGTACGGTGAGCTCTGCAGAAACACGGGACAGAATATATGCCTCTTCGGATCGGAGATATTGGTCCTCATTCAGAATGAAGCAGGATCGATTTTGGCACCCGCGAGTACTTAGATTCCGAAGCGGGCTGACAGCTGAATTTTGTCAATTGGGAAGGAAAAACATTTGTTATTCAATTGCAAGTTCAAGTAATTGATACAAGTCAGTACATTCAAACTCATATTTAAAAATCACTGTATTTTGTTGCTACTTTACTACACATAGAATAACTTCAGAAGTCAAATATCACACATCTGTAATGCTACAAGTTAAGGCCGATAAAAAACGATTTTTATTTTTTAAGCGCCTTCCTGCTGTCCTAAAAGAATTTTAAAATAGCATCTACTGTATTGTAATTGCAAAATTTTAATCATACTACTACAAGTATTCACAAAATATTTTGTTAAAAAATCTTCATGTATTTTCTACCTCTCTAAAAGTAATTCTGTATTAAAATACTTCCTTAAAGATACCGAATCTAATATATATTATTTTATACTATTTGTAATATTGAAAGTAATACTAACCCATATAATTCCTTCTAACTTGGTACACCAAAACTGTGTCCAAAAATTCTTGACCCCTATATATGCCCATTTCTAAGAGACCTTTTACAGGAGACACAAATTGAATCTTGCAACTATCACATTACCTATATTTTAAGCAAAATCTTCTAAACTTAACCTTCAAAATGCGCACCCTTCAATGAATCTAGCTATTTGCATGGTAAGTGGGTGGTACCGGAAATTTACTTTTAATCCATTTAAAGATCTGTTTTGTTTTAACTCACATCTCAATTTGGAGTTTAAGAAAAAAAAGCACTGAAAATCTTACACATTATCTAGGAGATCAGGTTGCATTATAATAATATATAAAAAGACAGAAGAAAAAAGACATATGAAACTAGACACATGCAGGTCCCATGAGCAGGTCACATCTACACCATTCAGAAAAGCAACTGTCACATGACCTAGACCCGAGCAATTCTAGGAAAAGAATTATAAAAAGCATATTCCTCATGGCCCATCTACCTCTTGTCCCTCAGTGGTTCCTAATCTACTTCTCTCCTAGTTCACGCACATATATATATATACAGAGATATATATAGAAAGTTATATATATATGCACTTATTTATTTTTTTCTGTTTGAGACTTTTTTACATAGAGATTCTGGCTGTGGCCACAAATCCTCATGTGAATTTCAGCACTATCCATTTCAATTCCCCCAAGGCAACTAATCAAAGGCCTACCTTATGTTTACACTTACTCTAGAGCTCCATTGTGAACAAAGTCATAGGACTTCCTAATTCAAAGGATAGCCTATTTAAACATAGGGCTTCCCATAAATCTGAAAATTTGGCTACAGAAAATATCTAGAGACTTACACATTTCTATGCAGGGCCAGAAATAATTATTTACCCTAATCATTATAATGTCTCTACTGTAATAATTGCCTATTCTGTTATTGGTATTAGGCAAAGTGCTCTAAATAACATTTTTCAAACACTACTCACAGCCTATAAGCTAGGTATAATGTCTATTTTAGATTTAATGAAATCAATCAGAGTGATCAAACATATTGTCCAAAGTTCATATAGTAATTGGAAACTAAATTGGAATTTTAGGCCAGGCACAGTGGCTCACGCCTGTAATCCCAGCACTTTGGGAGGCTGAGGTAGGCGGATCACAAGGTCAAGAGATCTGGACCATCCTGGTCAACATGTTGAAACCCTGTCTCTACTAAAAAATACAAAAATTAGCTGGGCATGGTGGCAGGTCTTGTAGTCCCAACTACTGGGGAGGCTGAGGCAGGAGAATCACTTGAACCAGGAAGGCGGAGGTTGCAGTGAGCCAAGGCACAGATGGAGCCACTGCACTCCAGCCTGGCGACAGAGCGAGACTCCGTTTCAAAAACAAAGAACAGAAAAAGAAATTAAGTTGGAATTTTAACACAGGTCTTTTTGCCCTTTCAAATTTGTATGTACTTTCTTCAGTTTACCACAATATGCATTTTTGGAATTTTCTCTAAATATGCAAATGAAAAATATATTGAAATCCTTAAAAATATGCTGAAACAAATTTTATAAGCACTTTAGCCTGAGGGAAGATATATATTCCAAAATAGATGAATGTTTCGAGAAAAGCTAAACCATTAGGAAATATTTTAATATTCTGACTGATATAAAGAAGTGAAAATTATAAAAGTTGATACTGTAGCATATAAAATTTATTGTAATGTACAAATCCTGAAAATAAGACAGAAATTGCTTAGAGATAGTCTTCTGAATCTCCTATATTATATATGTGATGCTCTTGGGAGTTTTAAATTCATACCTTGAGTTATAAAATTGTCATAAGTGATGTGTGTGTATGTTATTAAATTTTCTAATACATGCTACTACCTCAGAATCTGAATTTTTTTCCTCTGTCCTGCAAAATGGTCTTAATTTATTTCCTAATTACTTTCTCACCTATTCTGCTTTCCTCCCTCTCTCCCTTTCTTGACTATTTCACAGTTGTTTGAAATCCTGAATTTCTTTTTATTTATTATTTGTATAAATTAATGGGATACAGCAAAATTTTGCTATGCTTCATTCAGTGCATCCATCATCTCAATAATGTACACTGTACCCATTAAGTAATTTCTCCTCATTCACTCCCCAACCCCTCTACCCTTCTGAGTCTCCATTGTCTATCATTCCATATTCTATGTCCATGTGCACACATTATTTAGCTCCCACTTGTAAGTGGAGAACACGTAGTATTTGTCTTTCTGTTTCTGAGTTGCTTCACTTAAGAGAATGACCTCCAGTTCCATCTATGTAGCTGCAGAAGACATGAATTCATCCTTTCTGATGGCTTAATCATATTCCATTTTGTAGATATATCACATTTTATTCGATCATCAGGTTGATGGGGACACAGGATGATTTCATATCATTGCTACTATGAATAGTTCTGTAATAAACATGGAAGTGTATGTTTCTTTCAATATGATAATTTCTTTCCTTTTTGATAAATACCTAGAAGTTGAACTACTGGATTGAAAGGTAGCTCTATTTTTAGTCATTTGAGAAATCTGTGAAACTGGTTTCCATAGAGGTAGTACTAATTTAGAATCCCATCCACACTGTATAAGCATTCTCTTTTTCTTTACATTCTTGACAACATCTATTATTTTTTGCTGCATAATAGTCATTCAGACTAGGCTAGGATGCTATATAATTATGCTTTTAATTTATATTTCTCGGATGATTAATATTGCTACACATTTTTTTCACAGTCTTCTTGGCCATTTGTATAAATTTTTTTGAAAAATGTTTATTCAAGTTG
>JAZHEH010002826.1:0-105078 GCA_036589455.1 Ateles fusciceps | reverse complement strand
GAATATGCTGTAACCAGAACAGGGATATATGATTTGCCTCCATGGCCATAGCCAAAATCACATGGCTGAGAATAGATTTAGCTTTAACTCTCTCCTAAAGCAATTTCATCCTTATTTCAAAGCGCGCAGTAGCTAACTCTTGGCTCATGTCCTGTCAAAAAATGTGAGGCTAAATCTTGTCATTCTTAGAGTTTCCATGCATTTCTCGCTAGGCCATTCTTAGGCTGTTTTGGAATCCGTTTAATTATTTTTTTTTTCTAATTAATGGTTTCAAAGGCCAATAGCCACAAGTCTTGAGTTCAAGATAGGATTTACCTGCAATGTGGTGGGTCTTAGGATGTGTTCACTGTAAGCCTCTCATTTAAAATAGCGAAACATGTCCATTCTCCATGCTCATGTCCACATTTTCCTCTAACATTTACATTGTATTTCCTCTCTGTTCTTCACAATGTGTTTTAAACCCCAGAGAAACCTCTCCTTCACTTCACACCGCAGTATATTCCTCTACCTAATTATCCAATCCACCACACAAAAGCCCACATTACAATACACACCAGGTGATACTAGGTAGAGCCTGCTGCTCTCTGCTTGCTGAGCAATAGGAACCTAACCAGTACACATCCAATGGCATACATACTCGTTTATAGTGTAATTGAAGAAGAGGTCACAAATTTCATTTGACCTGCAAGGGGCTGATTATAATATAACCATTATCTGTTCGATGTTTTCTCCATTAAACAAAAAATAAAAGTTTCAAAGTGTTTTTAGGTGGACTGCCATATATTATAGTGTATGCTACCCTCAGGTATAATACAAGTAAGTTTTATGTATACATACATACTTGATATGTATATGTATGTGTATATTTACATGATATACATAACCATACATATCCTGTAAGTGTATGGTTAGGGCTACTCTTTTACTTGGAAAGTAATAGAAGGAAAGATAATATTAACTAAACAATACACACACTTAATGTGTTTTTTTAATCTTTTGGTGGGGGTTGTGTATTTGCTTAAAACTCTTGACTAGCCTCTCTTAGAAAAAAGGTCTGGCTAAATATGCAGTTTAGCTCTTACACAGAGACATGAAGGCTCTAAAACCAACTCCCAAGTACTTTGAAATTAAAAGTAATGAAAGGGAGAAAATGTTTGTCAAACAGGAGAATGGTCAAACAAAAACTACACAGTCTGAGTTTCAAACAGTTTCTCCTTTAAGAGTCATGGAGCTGTTAGAGAGCAAAGAAAGAAAGAAAATCCTTTTTTTTTTTTCATACTGCACCATGAAGGGCAACATTTGCGGCTGTCTTTTTAATACCCAAGAAGCAGTCAAACTATAAAAAATAGCATTATTTTAATAGTCCTTGAAATAGACTTACAAAAAGCCTTTCAAAAGATTAGATGCTAGTGGTGCTATGCAAATGTCTCATTTGAAATTGAAATTCTTAAAAATAAATGTTTATTTTGCTTTCCATTAAGAGAAAAAATGCAATGCCTCCTCACATAACCAGAGGGTTATTTAACCACCTGCTGAATGGTTAAATAGTTCAGCTGTCTTTCTCTTATCCTAGACTGTATAAGTGATATAAATATACCTTTACAATGGAATTATCTTGCACTCCATTTCCTTATTAGACAGCATTCTTAATTTTTTGTCCTCCTTCTATTGCCTCCTTGAGCCCATCAACCACAAACCTAAGGATCTATGCACCCCTACTGTATATATTATATATCTAAGGAACTGATCACTAGCCTAGTACGTTACATATACTTTATAATATATGTTTCTGGCCATAACACCTCTTCATACAGAATATCTCCAAATGCTAGATAAAGTATCTTTAGATATCCATTTTAAAGCATGGCTGTGCTTGTAAAATAAGAGAGTGGATGGGGCTAGAAATTGACAATGAAATGTAATAACTGAAGCCCACAGAAATGGGCTTCTGACAATCATGTTGATATTATGTACCAGTGATCTTCCCACCTCTGGTTTACAGCTGTGTGGCAACAGACAGATACATGAGCCAAATTGAGATAATCGAATTTCTCCTCTGCGAGATTTGCATATAGGATTCAAAAATGGCAAGTCAAACTTTATAATGTGGTTCTAAATTGGAGAGTAGTAGGACAACTATATTGTACCACACATGGGAATGGAAACAAAGAAAGCTGTTTTCAATATAAGGACAAAAATTAAGCAGAGAAAGAGAAGACAAGGAATCAACAATATTTTCTGGGTTTATGGCAGTTTTCTATTTTCTTATTTTAGTCCATTTTTAGACACCCACATGCTTCTTGCCTGTATTAGTTTGCTGGTAACGCCATAACAATATGTACTACAACTGGGTGGCGGTAAACAACAGAAACTAATTTTTTCACATTTCTAGAGGATAGAAGTTTGAGATCAAAGTGTCATCAAGGTTAGTTTGCTTCTGAGACTCTGTCCAAGGCTTGTAGATGACCATCTTTGCCCTTTGTTTTCATGTGGTCTCCCTCTCTGCGTGTCTGTGTCATATTTCCTTTCTTTATAAGAAAACACGTCATATTGGATTGGGCCTACCCTAGTGATCTCATTTAACCTTTATTACCTCTTTAATGACTTCCAAATACCATCACATTCTCAAGTACTGGAGGTTAGGACTTTAATATATGAATTTTAGGGGGAACACCATTCAGTCCATAATACCGTCATTTGGTTCCTTAGACAAATCTGTACTGTTACATAACCTGTATAAAGCTAAGCCACATGTGATCCCCAGTCTCAACTCAGTGTTGTCTATAAAGAAATGCAAAAACAAAGTAGAAAATAATTTGAAAATTATTAACATGTTTACTGAAATATCTTGGGAAATGCCACAAAGAGGTCCAAAGTTGACACATCACAACAGTTCTTTAAAATTCTCCTCATCCACTCATCTCTTGAAAATCCTAGTCATCATAACATAGTAGCTAATCCTAATCTTTACTCTAAGTCATATCCAACCCTCCCTTCTCTCTATTCCTGATCTTATTATTTCCTTGTTCCATAAATTAACATTTTATATTTTAGCCAATTAAAAATTATAAAGCCAGGGCTTGGATCTTTTCCAATTGCACCCATCAGCAATCACATTCATTTGCCCCAATTTTATAAAAGAAAGGCCTACTAACCTCTCTCAAGTTATTTTCTTTTAATTATGATAACCAAAAAAAATTGACTATTATAAAATGTTATCAAAATATCTTTTACTATATCCCCCTCACTCACAGGCATTTGTCCTTCTTCCCTCTGCATCTGTTCAATCTAGTATTTCAGCCTATCTGTATTTCTCCAATCCTAAGAAAGGACTTTTTGAAAACCTTTCTTCTCTAGGGTTGGAATGGCTTGGCAGCACTGTGAGCATGACCATAGCCATTGCCCTCTGAAGGACCAAGCCAAGACTCCTGCTGTCTGCTAGCTAGCTCAGTATTATGTGTACACATATGTTTTTATAGTCAGATCTGCTCTAACTGTAAATAGTATGTAAAGCCACTGGATAACTCAAAGATGTTAGGTGATAGGTGCTAAAAATACCCTCTACCTCCTTCAAAAATAAGTTTCTCCTCTACTCATCCCAGTTTAATTCCTAAAATTTCACTCTTCGTCCACTGGCTTTAGTAACTGAAGGACACAGACAAAATGTAAATGTATGCTCTAGGAAGGGAAATGAATTAACTTGCTTAATAAAGATAATGGCCTCAAGAGAATATGACAGTGGGTTGCTTAAGGTTTAATGAGTGGAGGAGGTTGGGGTAGAAAAGAATGTTTTGGAGTTGGAGAGGCTACCCACGGTGATCAAGATAACTAAAGGGCTGAATGAGGGTAACAAGTACATGGGACAGGGAAGGGGAAACCAAGGACAGAAGGGTGTTGAACACAAATGTTGCTCACATATCTGTAACTCTTTTACAGTATAAACATCACAGCTGAAATGAACTACTATTGTAAATGCATGAATCTTGGGCACTGAGGAAAAGACATGTGTCCTGCCCCCTAGGAGCTCAAATATCAGCTCATAAATAAAACTATCAAATTGTTTTTCAATGTGACTCAAATCGCTTGAACCTCTTTATTTTTTCCACATCTACTCCATGTCTTCCATATTACCCACTAACTGCACTATTATTTAAATAGAGATCCCTGAACCTATAGCATTTAGCCAGTGTTTGCCCACATTATGCTTAGAAATAATACAAATTGGTGTTTCCTTATGTGTTCAAAATATGCCCTTTAAAAAATCTCATTTGCCTCATCCTGCACTATAATCCAGTTTGTTTCTTTGTGTCTCAGGATGGCTGATTGCTTGGCTATTGGTTGCCTCCTTGACATTTCCCTCTGAGTTTGTATATTACTTTTTAGAATTCAAAATTTTGTTTGCTTCTCTCCACAGGAGATTTCCCAAATTTGTATATATGATAAAAACTGCACTATGTTGGATTGGAGAAATAGAGTCTTGGAGCATTTTTAGAGATCTGTTGCAACCAATTAGCATTACGTATTTATTTTCTTATATATTTTCATTCTCTGAGATAGCTTTCATCCAAGGAGCTCAGAGAGTTTTGCAAAATATTAACTAACCCTCACAGCACTCCCAGAGGTATGAAGAGTAGAAAAGGGATGGAGAGGGAATTCCATCCATACAGATATTCAGCAGAAAAATAAAATCCTCTGTCCAATACATTAAAGAAATACCGGTCTTAGGACTAGTTCGCTAAAAAAGAAAAACAGCCTTGAAAATGCAACCTAGGAGTAATGTGCTTCACTGGAACCAAGAAGGAGTGTAGACATTCATAAGTCATAAATAAATTGCTTTGTATTTCACTCTCAGAGAAAATCTCTGGAGACAAGAACTACAGAAGATAGCTTCTCTGAAGTGAGAAGGTTTTAAATGCTCAGATGTGATTGTCAGTGGCAACTTTTCCCGGGGTAGGGAAAATAAAGAGAATGACCTTGAAGAAGAATGGCTTATGACAATGGATCAATTTTTACAATTGGCAAGTCTCCACCATAAGGTATCTGAAGATAGTGTCAGGAATGTGGATACCTGTATGTGTCAGTGCAGAGCGGCCGAGACTGAAGGTGGTAGGTTTAGGACAAATGAAAAGGAAGAGACTGAATCTATCTATTTATAATGATGACTAAGCCAGTTCTCCTTTCCCCTCAAAAGACTCAGGCTTAGAGAAAGAGTAGAAGACAGTGAGGCAGAAGTTAGACTACCTCTTTCCAGCCATGCTTAAGTTTCTCCTTCTTATCCTTTTACCTTTGGGTAAAGAAGGAAGATGGAGAGAAAGAAACAGAGGTGCCTGGTTTACAAAGGGAATGTTAAAAGTACAAGTAATATATAGGCCACAATTATGTTATACAGTGAGGGGTGATAATGACAGTAAATTAACACCAACTGGGTAACTACAACATCCCAAGAACTGAAAACTTTAACATGCATAATGCCATTTAATTATTACAATAACTTTCACAAGGTAGGCACTGTTAGTATCTTAAGATACAGATGTAGAAATGGAGATTCTGAAAGGTTAAATAACTTGTCAAGATTACAAAGTTAGTGAGCTGCAGAGCCAAGATGCTAACACAGATCTGTCTGACTCCAGCGCCCTTAGTATCAATGCCTGTACCACATTGTCTCTATGACTGAGAGACTACAAAGGGCTCTGGTGGCCCTGACTATGTAACTGTAAGTGCATTCCAATCTGACCACAAATCTGGGAAAAAGTGACACTAGGGTGTTATAGGAAGTTGCGAGTAAGATGAAAATCAAACAAATATATTTGGCCAAAGATTAACTAAATAAGCTCTTTTTAGCCTTCTTGGGCCATTTTGTCAAAGAAAAAACATATTAACGGTAGAGATGAGCCAAGCGAGGTGGCACTGATATCTAGATATGGTGAATGAATGTCCTCAGGCAGCCCCAGCAAACAAATGGTTACATAATGCAGGAGGATTTTTTTCTCTTGATGAATTTCTTACTGTACCTAAAATTACTTTTGTAGCATGGCCACGATCCATAAAACAACACAAAAGTGAAAAGAGTTCTCCAGGTTGGAGAAAGTCTGGCTACAACAGTTCCATCGGCATAAGGGATATCTATCTAAAAGCCTTTTTCTTATTAGAAAAAATAGACTGAATAGGCATGTTATCTCCCTTGGTTTGTATTAACTCTAGTTCCCTTGGCAGCAAAAAGTAAAAATTAATGAATTAAACTGCATGAAGGTTAAAAGAAAATGGAGGCTGGTGCAGTGGTTCATGCCTTGTAATCCTAGCACTTTGGGAGGCCAAGGCAGGTGGATCACCTGAGGTCCGGAGTTCAAGACCAGCCTGGCCAAAATGGCGAAACCCCCCTCTACTAAAAATACAAAAATCAGCTGGGCATGGTGGTGGGCACCTATAATCCCAGCTACTCAGGAGGGTGAGGCAGGAGAATTGCTTGAACTTGGGGGGGGCAAAGGTTGCAGTGAGCCAAGATCACAGCACTTCACTCCAGCCTGGGTGAAAGAGCAAAATTCAAAAAAAACAGAAAGAGAAAATGGATGTTTGAACCATACATTATTCTATTCTATATGGATGATTTCCCTTGTATACTAATAATGTAATAATGCAACCCTAGGTCGTTCTATTATTAGAGACAAAGCAAAAAGTAGACAAACAAAGCTAACATCCTTTTTTCTCTCTGCATTGAATAAAAACTAACAATTAAATACGTACATAACTTCCTCTCTTGTGAGAATCTGAACGTGCTTGGAATGTTGGATCTCACAAATTTAGACATGTCAAGTAGAAAAGAACAAAATATCTTTGTTAGAGATGTTTAGGGACCACAACAAAATAATTCTTTTAAGTGAATAATTTTTTGGCATCTCTGTTTCTAGCTGGTTTGAGTTGTTTGTTTGTTTTTTTTCTCCTACCATTAATTTACCAAACTCACTTCAAATTCTACTCTTGGCATTTTACTCCCCCTGCTTAAAACCTTTCCATGGCTTCATGTGGCCCATAGGTTAAATCCAGACTCCTCAATATGGCAGACATAGTCTTACATGACCTTGTTCTTATATACACATCCCTGCTCCATCTCTCAACACAACACACTTGGCACTCAAATCTCTAGCTCTACTGAACTTCTTTCAGCTCCAAAAATTACTATAGTCTTTCTGATCCTGACCTTTCAGATGCATCTGCTTCTTTCCAGTAATTACTCTAGTTTAAACTTACCACCATCTCTGTCCTGGATCAATGGCCTCCCACTTGATCCTTACCTCTACTTTTTCCCAGTCCAGTTCATTCCCTTAGTTTATAGTCACAGTCTTGCCCATTCTAACTGGTTTACTGTTACCTCTCTTAAAGCATTCTCCACAAAACACAAATTCGATTATGTCACACTTTTCTTTAAATTTTGGGGGAAGATCACCATTTCATTAAGGATAAAAATTAAAACTCCTTAGCATCAAATATGGTCATCCAAGACAAAAGAACCTATCTGCCCTTTCAGCCACATATCTTCTCACCTCTTCACCTGCCATCTGTGTTTGGACAATACAGAAGTACGTGCACATCCCCTCCAAATGTTGAGGTTCCCCCCCAAAATAAACCTAATTTATAGAAAAACTAGATGGTCACCACTGAGATGTGCTTTCAGAAGTTCCAGAAAGACTCCCTACACAAAATATTTTATTCTTTAGATAGCACTAACTCCCACACCCACTATTTAAGTATCCAAATATTCATCAAAAGAGGTTCATTTCTCCTGGTTTTGTAATGTATTATGCACCTGATATGGTAAGTTCAACTATTATTAATGTACCTTAGTGTACGTTCATTTATCTGATTGCTATCCTCTATGAAAACTAGCTTTAAGTAATATAATTAAAAAGTGGGGACTTTATTTATATTAAGTAATCCTATGTATCTGTGTAGAATAGTACATAAAAAACTTTCCATCATCTCATTTAATTCTTGATTCTATGCAGTAGATATTTCATAAATGGATAAGCTGAGCTTTATAAAAGATTAAGTTAGGAAGGAATAATGGTGGGGGTAGTAAAGGGAAGAGATGAAAGGTTGCCAAAAGATTTCTATTTAAACGTTTTGTCTAGAAACAGTGAGGTTCCTCTTTGTTGACTACTTCATCGGCACTCTCTCCATTATACCAAACATTTGGATAAGTAAAACCTCAATATGCTTGGAATTTTGTAAAGGAAACACCTAGCAATTGAATTTTTAAATGCTCTGGATATGCTGGTGTTCTGAAGATATGTCAATACGGCAAAATTTCCTAGAAAAGCAAAACTTTTTTTTAGAAGCCAATGGCTAAAGGGCAACATCAGGAATATAGATTATACCTGATATATCAAATGTATTATTATAAGTGCACGTTAGTATGTGTTGAGCAATGGAAAATTGAGGCAAGTGACAAGTTTGTGACTGGATTCATAATACAGAATGCTTCACTTATTCCCCCTAAATGAAATTATTTCTTGATTGAACAAATGTTATTTAATGGAGACAAAACCATTGTTGAGCTATATTGAACACAAGAGAATATGAAACAAATAGGTTTAAAAAAGAGGATAGAGGCCAGGCGTGGTGGCTCATGCCTGTAATCTCAGCACTTTGGAGGCTGAGGTGGACAGATCATGATGTCAGGAGTTTGAAACCAGACTGGTCAACATGGTGAAACCCCGCCTCTACTAAAAATACAAAAATTCGCCAGGCATGGTGGTGGGCGCCTGTAATCCCAGCTACTAGGGAGGGTGAAGCAGGAGAATTTCTTGAACCCAGGAGGGAGAGATTTCAGTGAGCCAAGATCGCACCATTGCACTCCAGCCTAGGCAACAAGAGCAAGATTCCATCTAAAAAATAAATAAATAAAATAAAAGAATATAGAGAAAGAAAAAAGAACAGGGCTCTCAGAAAATGTACTTTTTATAAAACATTCTGCTTAAAAATATTACACAAATAGATTATGAATGTAAACAGTTTTTTTTTTAACTTTGGGAAGATAAACAAGGTTGAGTTTTTATTCAGGCATGCCCAGATTAACCTTTGTATATGAGTCACCACAAATGGAATTTCAAGAACTCAGATTTTAAAAAATAAGTGGTTGTACTATACTATAAAATGTATTAATGTTTTGTTAAAACTGTAATTGAAACAAAGCATAGGAACAAGGCCCATAAATATAAACAACTAGATTAAACACGTTTTAAAAAATTCCATAAGAACTTGTTCTAAAAGGTTATCTGTTCTCATGAAAGTTGATAGTTATGAGGATTTAAACAAAGAAACACTAAGTTCTTTTAATTAAATGTACGCATATCTGATACCAACATTCCCACCTTCAATTTATTCATTCAACAAATATCTACTATGAATTATTGCTGTGAATCCATTATAATTCTAGGTGATAGGACACAAGAGTGAGAAAAAATGCAGTGACTATTTTTAAAGAATTTGCAGTCAAATAAGATAAATTGTATTACACCAATAATTGTCACAAAATGGAAAGAGAAAGAATACAGTCCAATATAGAGAGCACTAAGGAGGGGCAGATTTGTGGGAGGGCTCACAAAAGAGTGAGGCTACTAACAAGAATTGCAAAGAAAATATACTTGGAAATTTTTTACACTAATTGCAGTTCTATGCCCAAAACATGATTATATAAGTCATTACTGCCTCGAAGAATACGAAATTAAAAGGAGTTGCATAGAGCAAATATCTGGTGGTGGGGTTAAGGGAGAGGGTTAGAGGTTTAGATTACAGGTAATGGTAGATGAAATACTGGACTGCCACCTGATTCACCTCTTTCATTATCTTGTAATTATCTTACTACCTGTAGCCAAGAAATGAAAGGAAAATTGACTTCTCTAATGACTGTCAGGCATTTTGAGTTCTAAGAGAACCAAAGAACATTAAATGAAAGACAGTGAGGAGAGCTATATTTCTGTTTAAATGTTTTCTTATAAAAAAATCTGTCTTTTCCTTGTCGCTAAGTTTGCTTTACTTAGTGTATTTAGCCAGGTTGTAAGAAAAGCCACTTAAAGATATGAGGATAATGCCACGGTACCTAGGGTTGGAGAGGTACTGATATAATCACTGAGAATTATTTGAGCAGTCAAGGAACACAGCATGTGCTGTACCGTAGTGTAACAGCATATAAAGTATCAAAGCCCAAAGACCAGAAATTATCTTACAGTATACCCACCCTCAGAGTCCCGCTCATAAATGCATCAGAATCAAGACTTTTAAAAACAACTTCCATATGTGGATCCTAACATATTTTGTGTCACCCATTGTGCTATAGCCTTCAGTGTTATCCAGCTAAAGTAGCAATTATTGCTGCTTTACCTGCTATTTCCCAATCATTAGAGTAGTACAAAGGGACAGAGGTAAGGTTCCCATGGTAATCATATGCTGGTATTTCTTGGCTTTCATAAAATAAAATACCATCAGAATTGCATCATCAGCACTTAGCTATTCATCCATACAAGTGTAGGTGGATACCAATGTGATATAAAAATAATAAAACTGACCCAGCAGCAATTGGACATGAATTCTGGGGGTTTGTTAGTTGACGAGAGAGAGACAAATTTAGTTATCTCTACTCTCTCATTTAGGCTATTTAGTTACCAAGGAATCTACCTCTTTTATAAGGAAAACTGGGCAGGTTAAGAGTGCAAAATAATTGGGTCCTCCAAACATTTTACTCTCTAAATCTTACCTTGAAAGAACGCAAAGTAAAACATGCAAATGAGGGTAATTCTGTATTTATGACCTAGCACTGAAAAAAACAGATGTCAATTCAAATGAAATTAGGAATAAAACTGGTAAGTTTGTGGACAATTGGTTAAAAATATAATACCAAACAGAAATTGTTTTGTGTAACAATAATATCTAAAACAGTTAAAAGCTTGCATAGCTTATGTTAACCCACATGCCTAGGTATTTGTTTCTATCAGAGATCTCCTGCTTCACTGAGCAAAACTAACTGATAGCCCTAGTTGCTGCTCCTATGTATTCATCACTGTGTTTGCAAGATGATAACTCTTCCAATGGGTTGGTCCCAGCCAATGACTTAGCATGGCAAAGACCCATTACTGTAAGATGTGGGACTCCTCCAGTGGGTAAGTTTAACTCAATAACTTTTTGAGAGCCCCCAAGCTACGTTAGAGTTCCAGTACCAGAGCAGCTAGCAAGACTGCCCTAACTGAAAATGAAGGGGAGCTGTACATGGGTTTTTACAGTGTGTTTTCACGGGATTCACCTTTTACCTGCTGTGTGGTCTAATGCCTACTTGTTTAGCCCATGGACAAAGGGCCTTTCACACAATAACTTGTTATATAGCTGAGAGTCTTGTGGCTTCTGTCTTAACTCCTGTCCAGTTTATTTATTCCTGTCTGACCTTCTCTCTGACCCTAGGAACCTGACCTTGTGTTCTCCCCCAGCATCCTGGGGAAAACCCTACCTGTGGCAGTTCCTAGTTCTGCAGATGGAAGGCACAAATTTGAGACACTACCAAAATAAGAAAAAAGTTCAAAGGTTTTTTTTTTCTTACAGATCCTGGGCAAGGAAGGTGTAATCATTTGGCAGGTCAGTCATCTGTCCTCGGGTCACGTGAGGCAGGAATAAAAAGTTAGACAGAGAGGGTGTGGCAACTAACCACATTTTTAATCCATTCATCCACTGAATAAGTGGTCTTAGGTTTATTTCATATCTTGACCGTTTCAAGTAATGCTGCATTAACATGGGAGTACAGCTATCTCTTTGACATACTAATTTCATTTTCCTTGGGTATATACCCAGCAGTGGGATTGTTGGGTCATATGGTAGTTCTACTTTTAATTTTTTGAGGAAGTTTCATACTGTTCTTCATGGTGGTTACACCATTTCACATTCCCACCAAAAGTGTACAAAAAGTTCCTTTTTCTCCACTTCCTTGCCAACACTTAATATCTTATGACTCTTTGATAATATCTGTTATAACTGAGTGAAGTTATCGTGCGGATCCCAAATTCAGGCTCCTGTACCCAATGTGTAGCTGATGCCACTCAAAGCGCCAGGTACCCTGGAGGTTGAAAAAGGTTTATTTGATTTGGCCAAAGCAAGAATACAGGAGGGCAAGATATCTCAATCCTCCCTTAGCAAAAAGAAGCAGCGGAGAGTCTTTACGCAGCTATAGAGTAAGGGAGGGGGATTTTCAGGGAATCCAGGGGAAAAGTCTATGTTCCTTCAGTCTCAGATAACAACCAGACTTGTGGGTGTCAGCTGCTGATCACAATATCTTTAAAAGCATTCATTCCTTCTGAAGATTTCTTTGTGATCCTGATGGTATCTCTCCTGCTTGACAAAGAAATGGTACATCAGCAGTTTATAATTATATTGTGGGAACAAGGAATATTGGGTAAAAAGTGAGTGATTAACATGTGCAAGCAAGCAAGGGCCTCATCAGAATTTTCATCATTTGTCACTAAAAATTCTGGGGTGCTGAAATCTCAAGGGGGTTCAGTTATAATTTTTCACTGTGGTTTTGATTTGCATTTTCCTGATTATTACTGATGTTGAGCACGTTTTTATATACCTGTTGTAGACCAGCCTTATTTCTATACTTTGCATGTACCAAGGTTCTTCTTGCCTCAGGAACAAGCTTTGCATCCTGGCATCCAGCATGTTTGTTGAGAAGTCAGCTGATAAGAGTAATATTTGCTCTTGTGGAAGTAATATGTCTTTTTTCTTTGGCTGCTTTTACTTAATCCATTTGTTTTCTTTTTTTTTTTTTCAACAGGTTTTACTAATATACCCCTATGTATAATTTTCTTTGTATTTATACTTCTTTCAATGAGCTTCTTGAATCTGTCAGTATTTTATCAACTTTAGACAATTTTCAGCCAAATCTTGCTTTCTATCTGACTCTTCCTTTCTTCCCTTTCTGGGCCTCCAGTTACACACATGTTTTACATTTGCACTGGCAAATCCAGAATCGATTTTTCTCCCCCCCAGTCTATGAGCTTACCGAAATTATGTGGTGGCATCTCTGACTGTTAGCTATTACTCTCAGCTCCTCATGCTTTCTTGCCCTTTATGAAAAATTGGCAAATGCTCTCGCAGGGAAAGCAGTGTATAGAGAGTTGGCCTCATCTCTTGATTGAAGAAGCTACAAAGAATCATGGTCATTTTTGTCATTTTCTGGCAACAGGTTAAACACAAGATAGTTCTGTGCAGTCTTTGAAAAGTATGTTACTCCAGGCCCGTCAGAAAACAGATAGCAAGACAGGTTAATATGTGCAAAGATTTAATGAAAGAAATGCTGAAGATAAAGGTGAGGGATCCAGAGAAGTCATTAAAAAAGACATTGCATGTGGTACTACATGGCAGACCTGACATCTATGAAGGAGAAAGAAAAGGAAAGAAGATTAAATAGGAAGAGGCTTACACTGAAGCATATGTTCCAAAAAACAGTCTGAAAACTGAGCAAAACTCATGACTTCTTATTAGGGAAACCTCCCTCAGCCTCTTGGCCCTATACTCTTGTCTTTTTTACCTTGTAAAAGTTTATAAATGCCTTTGTTATCTGTCCATTTATGTTGCTCATAAAGACACCATGTTCCAACCATTTTCATAACTCCCTGCGGGTAAAGCCCTCTTGTATGGCCCTCTGATGTTATCGATTTTTATCATACTTGTGGTCTCCTTGGCTTCTGGGAATTAAGCCTTGCCCATTGTCTTCTGTTACTTCAGAGCCCTGTCATCCCCATAGATATTCAATGAGCCCACGTTTGTGACTGCTTCTCTTACTGTCATTCTTGGTGTGTACAGGACACCCACCACTGAACTTCCTAGTGGTGCTGATGACCTTCTTAGGAGTGAATTCCTGATGACCCAGGTAAGCAGTTAATTCCTGATGACCCTGGTAAACAGTTGGTTCTCTGTGCCCTCCTGTGAAGCAATATCCTTGGTTGGGTCTTCTGGCCTCTCACAATATAGTCATTCTGGTCTGCCAACTTCCCTGAGACTTTGTATTTCTTCCTCTATTGGATGCAGGGTACCTCCTGCTCCTTTCACTTATCAAGAGCCATTACCTTCACCAGGCTTCTAAGAACCACTCTAGGAGTGAATTTGCCTATCCTCTGGGGTTATTGCTAGAGTTTAAAATCCTATGTCCCCCACAAATTCTAAGTCAATAAATTCTTGCTTATCCAGTCTTATATTCTGATAACCTCGATCAAACACCTTCAAAGCCTAATCCCCAGGTGGACTTTCTGACTCCTGCAGGTACATGGTAGCTAATTCTTGCAACGCCCTCAATACATAATCTCTTTTATTCCCTATTAGGCCCAACATGTTCCCAGACAGGTTATGCTGGAATTTAACCCTCGTTACATATCTTTAGCTAGGAGAGTGGATAGGACAGCTCTTGGGGGATGGGAAGTGAAAAGATAAATGGTGTAATCTTGTAGGAGAGAGGCCTTTGCAGCATCTCCCAGTGCAGTGGTAGTGATAGCTCTTACAGAAATAGATGGGACACCTCTGCAAGATCTAAGGGCTTGGGAATCTGCAAAGTAAATGTTCTCAAGGGAATCCATCCAGATGCTCCCCATCACATTTTAAGATCCTAGATTTTATTACTTAGGACCCTAACTTTACCATAAGAAGTTTGCCTTGGCTGAACCTTTCAATGTCTCTGTAACTCTGTGATTCTAAGAGCCTGTGTCTGTTCCTCAGCTGTTTTCATTTTCACTGCAGAAGATAAGGATGTGGTTGTAGCCCTTAGCCTTTAACTGTTTGTTAACAGCCTTCAATTTTTCATGAGCTCTTCTTAGGTCATCCATACAACTTAGCAATAACTAGTCTACTCCTTTGTTCTTGTAGGAATACTCTTCCCCATATCTGTCAAATATCTGAGCCATTGTTTCTGCAAAGGCATTCCAGTTCTGGTTTCTGAGACACATTTCGTCAGGTCACCACCAGTGAAATCATCATTTGGGTTGCCTCTTGTACCAGGTAACCACTTTGTACCACTTTGTACCAGGTAACCACTTTGTACCAGGTAACCACTTTATAACCACTTTGTACTTGTAACCACTTTGCACACTTTGTAACCACTTCGTACCACATAACACTCAGGATAGTATACTCTGTCCACTAGGTCGTGAGTGACCCAGTCTTCAAACCACAAATTACTGCCTACTTTATGCTGGCTCTCATTAGCACCATTCATGTTAGGATGCTCTGAGAAGACACCAAGATGAGGTTAGATTTGCAAGAGATTTATCGAGGGAAATGCTTTTGAAGGATCAAGGGGAGAAAGTTTGATAAGTCTGAGAGAGGAGTCAGATTTTGGTGTAGATCAGACACCTGCAAAGCATAGAGGACAGGAAGAGGACTGGGTAGGAAGACTGCAGTACAGTTCAAGCAAGAGAGTTTTGTCCAGGCCTGTAGGAGGTTCTCGTAGTAAACTCTTTTAATTTTATGATGGCTTAACATCCATTTTGAAATACTAATTTATCTTTCTCATACCAGAAGCAGGACTGAGTCATCCTTGACACAGTTTCTAGTTCCACACCTCACCCAAATGGCTCAAGCCAGTGGCCAGAGATAAGAACTTAGAGGCACCCCTCCCATCAAGCAGACTGGGCTCCCTGCTTTCCCACCACTTCCTTTAAAAGAAACATTCATACATTTGTCCGTAAACTTAAAGTGACCCACATGCCATTCCATTATTCAAGCTACCTCATTTTATTGCACTTCACTTTATTGTGCTTCTTTTAAATTGAAGGTTTGTGGTAATTATGGGTTGAGCAAGTCTAACACCACCATTTTTCCAATAGAATGTATTCATTTCACGTCTCTGTATCACATTTTGGAAATTGTCATAAAATTTCAAACTTGTTCATTATTATATCTGTTATGATGATCTGTAATCCATGATCTTTGATGTTGCTATTGTAATTGTTTTGGGGTACCAAGAGCCATGCCTTTATAAGACAGCAAATGTAACTGATAAATGTTGTGTGTTCCTACTGCTCCACTCACCAAGCTTTTCTTCATCTCTCTCTTTCTTCTCAAGCCTCCCTATTCCCTGCAACACAATTATATTGAAATTGGGCCAATTAACAACTTTACAATGGTGTCTAATTGTTCAAGTGAAAGAATGAGTTGCATGTCTCTCACTTTAAATCAAAAGCTAGAAATGATTAAGCTTAGTGAAGAAGGCATGTTGAACGCCAAAATAGGCTAAAAATTAGGCATCTTGTGCCAAAAAGCCAACATGTGAATGCAAAGTAAAATTTCTTAAAGGAAATTAAAGTGCTACTCCAGTGAACACATGAATGATTTAAAAAAAAAAAAGTGAAATAGCCTTAGTGCTGATATGGAGAACACTTTAGTGGTCTAGATAGAAGGTCAAAGCAGAAACAACATTCTCCTAAGCCAAAGCGTAGTTCAGAGCAAGGCTTTTTTTTTTTTTTTTTTTTTTTTTTTTTTCAATTTCTGAGGCTGAGAGAGGTGAGAAAACTGCAGAAGAATAGGTGGAAGTTAACAGAGGTTGATTCTAGGAGAGTCAAGGAAATTAACCATTTCCATAACACAAAAGTGCAAGGCAAAGTGGCAAGTGATGATGTAGAAGCTGCAGCAAGTTATGCAGAAGATCTAACTAAGATGACTGAGGAAAGTGGCTACACAAACCAGTAGATTTTCAATGTATATGAAACAGCCTTCTTATGGAAGATGATGACATCTAAGACTCTCCCAGCTAGAGAGGAGGAATCAATGTCTGACATCAAAGCTTTAAAGATCAGGCTGACTCTCTTGTCTAGTAGCTAATGCAACTGATAGCTTTTAGTTGAAGCCAATAATCATTGACTAGTACTGAAATCCCAGGGCCGTTAAGAGTTATGTTAAATCTATTCTGTCTGTGCTCCACAAATGGAAAAACAAAGCCTGGATGATAGCACATCTGCTTACAGTATGGTTTACCAAATATTTTAAGCCCACTGTTGAGACCTACTACTCAGAAAGAAACAGATTTCCTTCAAAATATTGCTACACATTAACAATGCACCTGGACACCCAAGAACTGGATGAAGATGCACAAGGAGATTACTGTTTTTTTTATGCCCTACTAACCCAACATCCATTCTGCAGTCCATGAATCAAGGAGTAATTTCAACTTTCAAGTCTTATTACTCAATAAATACATTTCATAAAGCTATTTAGCTGTCCTGTAAGGCAATTTCTCTGATGAATCTGGGCAAAGTAAATTGAACGCCTTCTGGAAAGGATTCACCATTCTAGATGCTATTAAGAACATTCGGCCAGGTGCAGTGGCTCACACCTGTAATCCCAGCACTTTGGGAGGCCAAGGCAGGCAGATCACTTGAGGTCAGGAGTTTGAGACCAAACTGGCCAACATGGCAAATCTTGTCTCTACTAAAAATACAAAAATTAGCCAGACATGGTGGCAGGCACCTGTTCCCAGCTACTTAGGAGGCTGAGGCAGGAGAATAACTTGAATCTGGGAGACGGAGGTTGCAGTGAGCCGAGATCACGCAATTGCACTCCAGCCTGGGCAACAAGAGTGAAACTCTGTCTCTAAAAAAAAAAAAAAAAAAGAACATTTGTGTTTCTTGGGAGGAGGTCAAAATGTTAACATTAGCAGAAATCTGGAAGAATTTGATTCTACTCTCATGCATGACTTAGAGGTTCAAAACTTCAGTGCAGGAAGCACAGCAGATGTGGTAGAAATAGCAAGAGAACTACAATTAGGAGTGGAGCCTAAAGATGGAACTGAATTGCTATAATCTCATGATAAAACTTAAACAAATGCTTCTTATAGATGAGTAAATAAAGCGATTTATTGAGATGGAATACTACTCCTGGTAAAAATGCTGTGAATAGTGCTTTAAATAACAAGGAAGGACTTAAGACATAAATTTATTAGATAAACAGCAGCAGGATTGAGAGAATTGACTCCAATTTTGAATGAAGCTCTACTGTGGATAAAATGCTATCAAACAGCACTGCATGCTACAGAGAAATCTTTTATGAAAGGAAGAGTCAGTTGATGTGTCAAACTGCACTGTTGTCTTATTTTAATAAATTTCCATAGCCACCCCGACCTTCAGCAACCACCACCCTGATTATCAGCAGCCGTTAACATTGAGGCAAGATCCCCCAATACCAGGAAAAAAAATCATGCCTCACTAAAGGTTCAGAGGATTGTGACCACTTTTTGTCAATAAAGTATTTTTTAAGTGTTTATTTCATTTAGACATAATGCTATAGGACATGTAATAGAGTACAGTATAGTGTAAACATAACTTTTATATACACTGGGAAGCCAAAAATCCATGTGACTCGTTTTATTGTGATATTCACTTTATTGTGATATTCTGGAATGGAACTCACAGTATCTCTAAGGTATGCTTGGTATGAATACAATGGAATACTATTCAGCCATATAAAGAAGGAAATCCTGTCGTTTGTGACAACATGAATGAGAGAACATATGCTAAGTGAAATAATCCACAGAAAGACAAACACTACATGAGATCTCACCTGTGTGTGAAATCTAAAATTGTCAAATTCACAGAAGCAGACAGTGGAAGGCTGGTCTCTAGGTGTTGGGCTAGGTCTCTAGTGGGGAAATGGGGAGATAATGGTCAAAGGGTACAAAGTTTCAGTTATGCAAGATGAATAAGTTATGGCTACCTACTATACAACATAGTGACTATAGTTGACTATAGTTCACAATATTATATTGTATATTTGAAATTTCTTGAAGGGTTTGATCTCAAGTGTTCTTACCACAAAAAAAGAAAAAAATAATAGCTATGTCAGATGATATACATTAAGTAGCTTGATTATGGTTATTTCACATAGTATGTATATGTGTGTAATAAAACATCACATTGTACACCATAAATGTATACAATTTTTATTTGTCAATTATATATCAAGGCTGGGAAGTAAAGAAACAAAACTGGAAAACTATATAGAACACCTGTTCTTCAGCCTAGGTTTCCTGTCTTCAAAATCAGCTTATTATACAGTATTAAAACATCCAACATATGCTTACATGCCAATATTTAATTACTTTGCTCTTCATTAACTACTGAATGAACACGTTTCTAAAGAAAACAAGAAATAACACCAGTGTGACTGAAGCATAAGAGAGAATGATGGGAAAAGAGAGAAGCCATGAAGCTGTAAATATAGTTAAGAACTAGATCATGCAAATATGGGTTTGTATTGCATTTTATTTTTATTTTATTATAAATAAGCTGTGCAGAGAATGGATGGAGGGTGTGGCAGTGAATGAAAAAAAAACAGATAGGGTCGGGTAGCAGAATGACTTGCCAGAAATACAATTTCCTATCCTCATTTTAAAGCATTTTAGGCTATAGGGAGAGTTTAGTCTTTATCTAAAGGAAATTAAGAAACAAAGAGTTTAAACAAGATGAATGATTCTTGTTATGGCCCAACAGTTCCTCTCATGTCTAATTTTCAAACCCATCCTCATTATGGTCCCCCTCCTCTGAATACATCTTGGTTGACCTGTATTCCATATAAAATGTGATACCCAAGTTACACTAAAAATATAAGCTGACTAATTGCAGAGTAGAGTGGGACCATGGATTTCTTAAAACTAGACACTATATTTTTGTTAACACAAGCTAAATTTTGATTTGCTTTGTTCAGCAGCCTCTAAACGTTATTTTTTTCTTTCATTTCCAATGTCTTGATTTGAATTAAAAATTACCAAACAGTATAGAAGAAGCCAAAATATATCAAACTCAAACATCACACAGATTTTGCAATAGTTCCCTAAATGTTATCCCCCTGGTTTTCTCCATTCTGACCCTCTACTCAGTCCCTGCTGTTTCCCTAAGGCTGAGATTTTGAATTCAGACTTTGGTTAGAGAACTCAACAGGCTGACCTTGATTCATATGCAGATTCTGTTCCAAGGTTAGAACTCTGTAAGCAGGATGGTTGCAAAAGCCTCTCTGGAATAAGATTTTTAGGCATGTTTAATTTAAAACACTAAATATTTCATTTATAAAATGTGGAAGAGCTCATATCTGAGCTTTTAGTTTCTTTTCTTTCCAGATAGTTAAGAGTTGTGAATTTTAAGACCTCCAAGAAGTTGTCAGAGGACATGACATGGGAAACTTTTGCAGTGTTGATTCCTCCTGTGGGACTGGGTACTAGTAAGGAAATTCTTATTCCAAAGGTGCCAGTAGGAAGAGTTCTACTGTCCATCCCACTGCCTCACATACTGGACAAAATGAAACACCGAGTGTTATCAGTCAAGCTTTTTAAAAATTCAACTCAACTCACATTAGCTACGTATTATGAGGCAAGCACTGTGCTTGGTTCTGAAAATGCAATGGGATATGAAGCAGTGAATAGGACACTGTCCTAGCCCTTCGAGGTCTCTTAAATTATCAGTACTCATTTCTTATTTTTTAATTTTCATTGAAAATAAATCTCTCTCTCCCTCCCCCACCCTCACACACACACACACACACACATGTGGGCACAAACACAGGTTCCCTTTGTTTTTCTCAACAGTCATAGCTTCACTCAAAGACCTGCTGAAAATACCTTATCACCTTAGTGTGAATAGGAAGTCCCATTTGTGTGTGCTACCAAAATACTCCAGTCCAACAGCACCTTAACACACTGGTGTGAACACTCAACTACATTTGTGCTCTAATAACCTTTTAGGGATGACAGTTTTACTGCTGATAAGTAGTGTACCATGATGAATTAGTAGAGGCAGCTAGCCATCACTGCTTTTTGCAGTGTTTTAATGGATTGTTAGGGGCTTTGCTTTCATTTTTCTTTTCTTTATTTTTTCTTTCTGAGCAACAATTTTAAGACCATAAGAACAAAATACTTCAAGAGTTTAAAACTAATAAGGAGTGAGAAACATGATTGAGTTGACGTGCACAACCTATAGTCACGCAGTCCTACAAAACTCATTTATCTTATACAGCACTACTCCTGAAATTTTTAACTGTGTTTATCAAAGGACATGCAAGTTTATGTTAGCCAACTGCTTACTAGTGACTGTAAATTCTAACCAGGTAATTGAGCTCCTCGACATGCTTTTGGAAATTGATGCTTTTCAAGATATTTGAAGTTGGTCTCTGGATTTCTGTGCCTCACTGCTTTGTGTTTGTGTGCCCAGGAAATGGGCATCTATCCTACTTAGAAGCCATAATACCCCATCTATGATATGCCCATTTGTGCAGATTTTGATCAATTCTGTATGCTGAATGCCTTACTATTTCCCAGTTCTCCAGGAAAAAAAAAAATCCCTGCATTTATCTTCCATGTGATAGAATTAATATGAAATATTTTCTCTGGGGCCAATTTGAAGGTATAATAATAATAATGGCTACCAATTAATGAGTACTCATTAAATATTAGGCACCATTCTAGCTTTTTATATGGGCATCCCCCATGTTAACCGTAACAGCTCTACAAAGTAACTAGTCTCAAAGATACATTTCTTTTCCCATATTTTACAGCCATCAATTGCAAAAATGAGATCCAAGCTCACTGCATATATGAAAACTAGTCTATTTCTAGAGATTCACTAAAATAAAGAAATTATTGGCTGGGCGCGGTGGCTCACGCCTGTAATCCCAGCACTTTGGGAGGCTGAGGCAGGTGGATCACAAGGTCAAGAGTTCGAGACCATCCTGGCCAACATGGTGAAACCCCATCTCTACTAAAAAATACAAAAATTAGCTGGGCATGGTGGTGCGCGCCTGTAGTCCCAGCTACTCAGAAGGCTGAGGCAGGAGAATTGCTTGAACCCAGGAGGCGGAGATTGCAGTGAGCTGAGATTGTGCCACTGCACGCCAGCCTGGTGCCTGGCAACACAGCGAGATTCTGTCTCAAAAAAAAAAGAAATTATTAGCCCAATGGCAACTTGAATATCAACATCTATTAAAGTGGTCTACTAATGATGAAAACTTGGAGTTAACAGGAAGAATGAACAAAGCAATTAAACATTTTCGGTGGCACCTGAGTAAACTAAGATTCGAGAAGTTTTCCCAAATTAGAAAAGCCAAAAACAGCAGATGATTTTCCTTTAAGTAAGGGAAATCATCTTGTTTGGCCTACTTGTCTAAAGTTAGAATCAACTGTGCTGATAGCTTTAAATGGTTCCTCATATTGTCTCATATTAGAATATGGCCTACTGTTTCATCTGCAGATAAGACATTTCTATCTTCAAGTAAGCTAGTTTTTGAATACAGACAAAAAAAGTTCACACATATGTATTAACATGTACCTAAAGCCACATATATAAGAATAATTATCTGGACTGAACTAAAGAAGATTGTTGAGCTTTATGGTAAAATTTAAAATTCACAAAAAGAAAAATCTACAGTTTTTGTTACCCCAATGTTACCTTTGGAAAGCTCATTAACACTGTAAAACAACCACGTTGTACAATAACTCAGAGGATGTGTTCATTTTTAGGGGAAATTATCTTCTTAATGACATACATTCACATAAAATCACCAACTTGATTTTAAACACTCCAGTATTTGACTGTGGCTTGAAGGAATACAGGTTACAGTTTATAAGGAACAGAAAGGTTGCTACCTTGATAATTATGTTGACATATACCAGAAGTCATTGCTTATTCATGAAAAAATTGAAATATCTTATATCTCCTTTTAGAATGAGCTAATAGTAGTCTCCTTTTTCATCTTTTTCATCGCTAGATATCATGAGTCACAAAACTGCCTTGTTGAAGGAAAAACTTTTTTCAGGGAGTAAGAAAGAAAGAGGGAGTATTTTCAAAGCTCTAGCAGCTCTAGCTTTTAGAAAACATATCACTCATATATTTGCCTCTCAGAGCTTACAGGGTAGATGTAAGCTGTGAGGCAGTAGAAATTAGGCAAATTGGTCAAGCTCTCTGATTTTGAAAGGGAAATCATGAGAAAATTGTTGCCAATAGACAAAAAGTAAGAACATAAGTACTTAACCTCTAATAAAACTTGAGTAATTCTGTCACTGAGCTAGACATTATCATATAGGCTTACTTATTTTAAAGTAACCAGAATTTTATAATGGCATTAATGCTCATGGACATTAAGCCTTTAACTTTCTTAAGAGAGAGGAGTAAGAATTTACTATTTTCCAGTATGCTAATTTTCTTCCCCCATTTCCTGTGAATAATAGAGAGGTAAAATGATTTCCTTTCAAAGTAAAAGATCTAACGTTACTCAATATTTATTGAATTGTATGTAATGCTGTGCCAAACACTACCTGATTTAATCTTCACAACAATGCTGTAAAGCAGATACTGTTATTTTCCATGTTTTATGGATAAAAAGAGGAAGAAAGAAAGATAAGGAGGAAAAATAAATACGGTTAAGTGACTTTCCCAAGATTATACAGCCGATAAATATCAGAACCAGCATTTGAACTCATATCCAGACAAAACCACATCTCAAAATAAGAAAAGAAAGGACTAAACATGTATAGAATAAGGAAAGCAGCTGAATTTAACACTCTTAAGTCAATTTAAAATTGGAAAAAAATGAGATTAATTTTTATAGAGAAATTCACTTGGCCCATGGGGTGTTTCTTAAACCTGGACTATAAGTCTGTTTATATCCCCAATGTCTATCCTAGTGCCTAGAATATAACAGGTTCTCAAAAAATATTTGCCAAAAAAATACATGATTGCATGAGTAAATTAATAAATGCAATAGTGATTTTCATAAACTGATATCTGAGTTCTACAGGACAGATTTCAAACTCTCGCTCACAGTTTTGAGTAGAGTCATTGAAATAGAAACACCAACGGGGATTTACAGGAGTCTGTGGGTAGGCTATGCAAGTTCTTAAGACCCTTAGTCAAGATGTCAAAGAGAAATACTGAAAACTGACTATTAAACTCACTTGTTTGAGATACAGACCTGGAGCTGTTAGATGAGCCTGTGGCCTTCTTTGCCAGATTTTCTTTCTGTGCTGGACAGCTGATTCCAGCTTTAGTTTAGAGGTGAGCTGCCCTTCCAAACTCTAACTATTGATTAAGATATTAAGAAAAAAACCTTTTGTTCAATTGAGGATAGCATCATTATTTCATAAAGCTTCTTTTTTTCTTTTTGAAGTGAGAAAAACAGCATAAACTGAACATTTACTGCAAGGAGATTTTCTCCTCATTATTCAAGGATAAAATGTGACTAAGATGATGGGGTCAGCTATTCTCTAGCAACACAAAGCAGTATCTTTACGTAGGTCAAAATAGGTAGAAGGTATTCTACAGCCTTTGCTAGGCATGTAGTCACATTCCTGGTTGAAGACACTGTTTGAATATATGTAGCAGTGTCTCAACCTTCATTTCCTTTTGATTAATCAATAGGTGACAAAGATAACTCAGCAAGTTAAAATCAGTCTCTTTCAATCCTATACAATATGGATCCCAAATTGACTGCCATGAATATAACCTAGAGGAAAAAAAAAAGAATGTTCCTTTCAAGCCAACTGGCCCTGAATGCCTGCTTCCTTTCTGGAGGTGCTGAGTGTCCCCACCCTAGAAAAACAAAGTTTACCCCAGTGCTTCCCCAAACCAGCTGAAGCAAAAAGGCAATAAATTTACTTGGGCATAAATTGCTGGGGAAAAAAATCATCTGAAAGCCTCTGTGCAATTAACAGAAGAGCTGCAGCTTTTAAGACCAAAGCTGAACAAAGCCATTAAACATGCTGAAGGTGTAGGAGGCTGTCATTAAACACATTGGTAGACACACATACAGGGCCATTTAAGTCTGACCTCCCTGAGCGAAACCACTTCGTGTTTAGCTAATTTTGTCCAATTTTATGATCTCATAAAAAAAGAGAAATTATGCAAATAGAGTTTTATTTGGGGTATTTAGTTTTCTGTTAAAGCAAAAAACATCACACTAAGGCTGTTATTATCAAAAGCAATTCAGAAGGGCCACCTTCTCAAAGACTCAACACCTCTCAATGCCTATGAATGGCACCCAAGCTTCTAGGTAGGAAAGAACAAATTCCCAAATGAATCCATCGAAATGCAAAGTTCAAACACATCTAGCAGGTAACACTGCCATTGTCCCATCAGCACAAAGAAAAAGTCTCTCAAAGATTTATCCCTTTTCATGTTTACTGTTAACTGTTTTTCTATTTCTAGTGGACACACTGTCACTGAAGCTCCCCCTACCCTAGCCTGCACATTGAGCTTATTATTATCCTAAGTGCCTAAATTTCTCCTCCAGTACAGATATTTTCCTACTGTGGAGAAATCAACTGGTAGGAAAAAGTGAATGTTTTCTCCTTGTTAAGGCTGACATATGAATGGATCTTCTAATTGTGAATTAGAGAGTTTTCATAACTTTAACATGGATTACTATAATCTGAGCATTTAACCTAACTGAATACATATACATAAATATGAACACGGGTATGAACACATGTTACAAATCAGCACAGTCTCTTTGTACACTGAAAGTTCAAACGTCCCCTTGGCATAGCCAATTCTACATTCACCCTTGCACTACAAATACTCTCGCTCCTCCATTTGAATATCATACGATTGCTGCTTAGTTAATATTTATCAGAACAATTATATTTCTTCCAAAATCGTCTTTCCTCATCTTTTTATTTTCCCCATTCACCCAGTGCTATCCCTCATTTTCTTCCCTTGATAACCATTCTCCAAGATGCAACAATTCTTTCATTCTGATATCTTCTTACCTATGACTTCCTTTC
Organism: Ateles fusciceps; assembly: GCA_036589455.1. Lineage (NCBI taxonomy): Eukaryota > Metazoa > Chordata > Mammalia > Primates > Atelidae > Ateles > Ateles fusciceps. Next base: position 79,292 of record JAZHEH010002826.1, on the reverse strand, counting down.
CAATCCAACCACAGTACCCTGGAAAAGATCGCTTTCACCTTCTGCCTAGACTGAAGTAACAATTAGTCTGTCTCCATTTTCCTCCTCTCCAAACCACATTTTAAATTATGAAAAGATTAATTATCCTGAAATGGCATGGCACTGTGCATATGTTATTTCCTCCTTCATAAACTTTAATGGCTCCCCGTGGACTAAAGAATAAGGCCCACCACAACTTTATCTCTCTCTATTCTCCTATGCTTACCTCTATTCTAACTAAAACAAGTAAAAATGGAACTGTCATTTAATCAGTGCCTACATGTACCAAATATTGTGTGAGGCACTTTACGCATATGTAACGTAATCCTCACACCAACCCTATAAAGGAAATACTATTATCAGTGTTTTGATAAAGTAAACATTGAGGATCAGATTAATGAAATGACTTGTCCAAGGTCATACTACACTTGCTTCGTTGATACAGGATTTTTAACATGTATCTGCCCTATTCTTACATAATTTCTCTTTTCATAGCACCTTTCACTTAAACTAGTCTTTTCATATTTTTCAAAACAAGTCGTGAACATTTTACCTCTGCCCTTTTATTCATACTGATTTGCTTGACAAGAATGCCCTATTCACCTCCTCTCAACACTTACTCCAAAAACTGAGTCACCCCTATTTGTTTTGGAGCATTCCTTTGAAGTCCAGCATGCACAAGATTACACGTGTTCAACTCAGTTTTTTCCCAGTATATACTACCTAATTTTATTACTGATTATTTTATGAAACCATTATTTTTTCTGAATTGATTATAAGCTTTTTTTTTTCAAGACAGGGCCTCACTCTGTCACCCAGGGTGGAGTGCAGTGGCACCATCAGGACTCACTGCAACCTCTGCCTTCCAGTCTCAAGTGGTCCTCCCACCTCAGCTCCCCAGTGGTTGAGACTACAGGTGCATGCCACCATGCTCCAGTAATTTTTGTGGTTTTTTTTTTTAGAGACAGGTTTTCACCATGTTCCCGAGGCTGGTCTCGAACTTTCAGGCTGAAGTGATTCACGTCCTCATCCTCCCGAAGTGCTGGGATTACAGGTGTGAGCCTCGGCACCTGGCCATAAGTTTCTTATGAGCACACATTGTCCAGCTTATTTATTGCCTTCACATACTAAGCATCTAGTAAATGTTTGTAGTTGTCAGTATTGATGAAGGTAATGGTTATGCTTAATTTCATAAGTTCCTTCTTCTGGCTTTCCTGATGTAATGCTAAATTGAATCTTGATGACTTTACATATAACATCAAAATCCAAAGCCAATCCTTGTAATGAAAAGGAAGAATCTCATAAAAAGTTAGCAAGGAACATTACACTCCCAAGAGTTTCAAGCACTGGAGTAGACACGTAGAAGATGCACATAAAATACTTGCTAAATGATTGATTTATGTCAGAAATGTCAGGTGCTCACACACATACACACACACACACACACAACAGAGCTCAGGACACTGGGGTTTTAAAATCTAGAGCATGTCTGAAAGATAAGACCATGTTATCTCTGTACAGCTGAAAAAAATTAAAATAAAACAACTAAAATAATCAAGCTGGAAAGTACAAAACTTAAAAATTGACAGGTAGTCTAACCATACATCACAATCATCATGGCACTTAAAAGAGTTTAAAGTGGAAGTAATGATGAGATTAATTAGAATTCAATATATTCTTTAAAGAAGAGGAGAAAGCTTGCTAACATGCCAATGTGGTTTTACTATAGTTAATTGTTTTATTTCTACATACTTTATACTTTCTATCTTCATTCATAAATGCATGTGATAAGATATATAAAAACAAAGCACATTCAGCATTTGAATTCAGTAGAATCACTTCACCATGAGTATCTACATCTAATAAAAGGGGCCTTTCAATAGTTTGTTGTAATAGCAAAAGCACTTAACTAGGAATGAGGAATCTGGATTCCAGGGCTAATTCTAGCTGTTTGATTTGAGGCAAATAATTTCATCATTCCAGAATTAATTTATGAACATTATATAAAATAATCTCTGAAATACTTGCTCTGATGTTCTGCAAGTCTTATTTCACGATACCAATATTCTCTGATGGCATTTAAAAAGGGACAAAAAAAGAAAAATATGAGAATTAAAATAGTCGAAGGGCACTTGCATAAATGCATATATACATAATACATGTAAAGCAATAGCCACAGAGAGATAGAAGAAACTTTTCTAGGTATACAAATTTTTTCCATGTGTGGAGTATGTCATTTTACCAGATTATGTCGTTTCCTAAGTCAAAACTCTGCTCAAGACTCATTTCCTCTGCAACACGAGTCCAGACCAGCTCCTTCTGGCATCACTCTTACCACTCCAGCAACCTGTCAGCGTTTTAGCATAAGAAGCTGGTAATATGAAGGTAGTAGAATGGATTGCTACATTAGTATTTGTCTTATTTGCCATATACCCCAAGTATGAGAACTATTGTCCTTCTCTTGGGAATGAAATGTAGCATGATAGAGAGAGCATAGCCTTTAAACAACATAAATATCAAACAATAGATAAAAATACTGCAGAAAAAGAAAAGCAAATATTGATTTGACCTAAGACTAGAAAAGCACTTTCTATATAAAACCAGTAAAAAAAAATGCAGGAAAAGATGGATTGATTTGACACAAGAAATTTAGAAAGTAAATAAAGTGGGACAGATTATTTGCAGAAGTGAAATACAAATGACTACTTATCATATAAAAAAAAACACATCAAGTATCTCTACTAATCAAAGAAATACAATTAAAATGAGGTATGAGTATTGTCTATATTATTTAAAACTATTTTATGATAGTTAACACTAGCGAAGACACAAGACAACAGACATTCATAGACTGATGACATGAGTATAAATTGGTAAAGCTTACTTGAAAATTGAGCATGTTATTAAAAACCTTAAAACTGCTTAGATGCTTTCCCTGAATAATTTTATTCTCAGAAACATATCCTATAAAATAATTATAGTCTTAACAAAACAAAGATTTATGTCTCAAAGATGTCCATTAAAGCACCATTTATAATAGTGAAAAATTAGATATTTAAAATATCCAGCTAAACAAACAATGGTGCAGCTATTGGAAGAAGCATACTTTTTGTTTTTTTTTTCCTCTATATTTCCCTCCATGACACCTAGGGCATTTAATCAATGATCCTACATAATAAATAGAATTTTACAAGTAGAAATAAAAAAGTGATACAAAAAGAAAACTCATTCACTATAGAGGGAAGAGTAAATCTGAAGTCACAAATTTAAGGCATTCAGACAGCAAAAGTCCCATGCACACCCATTCCCCTTCATATACACACACTTTGATATGATTTTTAAATTGTTTGTCAATATTCAGAACTCAAAAGAATAAACCATCTGGATTTCTTGAAAATCTAGCAACAATGGGTACAAGTTCTCATTTAGCAATCACTGGAGCTGAGAAACAGTGACTCTCTTAGATAGACATATGCTTTGGGGGGCTCACCACAATCTTCGCCAGTCTCTCTTGTTTTGCCAATACCAGGTCCACAGTACTCATGTGTATTACCTTCCTGATTTCTGTTGGTGTTTGTGATTCCCCCAGTTTAACTCATCTACCAAAAAACAACCAAGGGGAAAAGTCTTTCTTCTTTACTCAGAAATTGAAGTGAAAATGTAGGTTTAGTACTACTATTTTCTTTATATTTGTGTTTTATTTTCTTACTAATACAACAGAAATATATTAAAATGTTTAAATAAAAACGATTTACAAGCCAATATAAACACCACAATGTTAACTGAAATATCTTTTCCTATCCAGAAGCTTTAATGGTGTTTTAACCACTAAAAATATTCTCTAGTATTTGTTAAAATAAAGCTCTTAAAATACACAGTTTGCTACAAGAAATAAGACCTAGTGTTTGATAGATCAGTAGGGCAAGTATAGATTACAATAGCCAACTGTATACATCAAATTAACTCAAAGAGAATAATTCAAATGTTTCTACTATAAAGAAAAGATAAATATTTAAGGTAATGTTTACCCCAATTATACTGATTTGATCTTTACAAATTATATGAATGTATTTGATTATCATATGTACCTCCAAAATATGTATATCTATTACATATGAATTAAAAAATCAAAATTTTTTAAAAGGGAAAACAAAAATAAAATAAAGCTCTTGTAGCATTACTGACAAAAAAAAAAGTTGAATTTTTTTCTCTTCTATGGGGTCCCTGCATTAATTTACACCAGAATTCAGTACCATCCAGGATCCTTCACATAGCAGGGGGTGAGAAATTAAATCAATTTCAGCCACTATAAGACTGGGTTTGCCCAGAAGAAAAGAGAAATATATACATACATGCATACACAGAAGATAACCAACAGAAGAAGGTCAATGGCTGAAACAGTTATGATTTAAACCCTCTTTAGTAATTATAATGTTGATGTGGATTTTATTTGTTGACATAGAAATATATCGACTCCATAACTTAGTTGTGAGTGGGAAAAGAAGTTTACAGCAACATGTTGGTAACTGGAGAAAAGGTGACTCTTGATACGTTTTACCAAAGAGGATGCCAGCATTTTGCCCCTGCCCTAGAGATTTGTGGAACTCTGAACTTGAGACAGATGATTTAAAGTATGTGACAGAAGAAATTTCTAAGCAGCAAAGCATTCAAGAGGTGACTTGGGTCCTGTTAAAGGCATTTAGTTTTATAAGGGAAGCAGAGCATAAAAGCTTGGGACATTTGCAGCCTGGCAATGCAATAAAAATGAAAATTTCATTTTCTGAGGAAAAATTCAAGCCAGCTGCAGAAATTTGCATAAGTAACGAGGATCCAAATGTTAATTCCCAAAACAATGGAGAAAATGTCTCCAGGGCATGTCAGAGGCCTTCGTGGCAGCCTCTCCCATCACAGGCCCAGAGCCCTAGGAAGAAAAATGGTTTCCTGAGCTGGGCCGAGGGTACCCATGCTATGTGCAGCCTAGGTACTTGGTTCCATGCATTCCAGCCACTCCAGCCATGAGTAAAAGGGGTCAAGGTACAGCTCAGATCATGGCTTCAGAGGGTGCAAGCCCCAAGCCTTGGCAGCTTCCACGTGGTGTTGAGCCAGTGGGTATACAGAAGTCAAGAACTGAGGTTTGGGAACATCCACCTAGATTGCAGAGAATGTATGGAAATGCCTGAATATCCAGACAGAAGTTTGCTGCAGGGGTGGGGCTCTTGTGGAGAACCTCTGCCAGGGTAGTGCAGAAGGGAAATGTGGCGTCAGAGCCCCACCCTACTGGGGCACTGCCTAGTTTAGCTGTGAGGAGGGCCACTGTCCTCCAGACCCAGAATGGTAGATCCACCTACAGCTTACACAATGCACCTGGAAAAGTCACAGACACTGAATGCCAACCCATGAAAGCAGCCAGGAGGGAGGCTGTACTCTGCAAAGCCACAGGGGTAGATCTACCCAAGACAATGGAAACCCACCTCTTGCATCAGCATGACCTGTACCTGTGATCTCAAAGGAGATTATTTTAGAGCTTAATTTAAGATTTGACTGCCCCATTGGATTTCAGACTTGCATGGGCCCTTTAGCTCTTTTGTTTTGTACCAATTTCTCCCATTTGGAATGACTGTATTTACCCAATGCCTAACCCCTATTATATCTAAGAGTGACCAATTTCTCCCATTTGACATGGCTGTAATTACCCAATGCCTATAACCCCATTGTAACTAAGAAGTAACTAATTTTCTCTTGATTTTACAGGTTCATAGGCAGAAGGAACTTGCTTTGTCTCACATGAAACTTTGGACTTGGACTTTTGAGTTAATGCTGGAATGAGTTAAGATTTTGGGGGGACTGTTGTAAAGGCATCATTGGTTTTGAAATGTGAATACATAAGATTTGGAAGGAGCTGGGGTGGAATGGTGTGGTTTGGCTGTGTCCCACTCAAATCTCATCTTTAATTTTAACTCCCACAATCCTCATATATCATGCAAGGTACCCAGTCGGAGGTAATTGAATCATGGGGGCAGGTCTTTCTCATGCTGTTTTCTCAATAGTGAATAAGTCTCATGAAATATGATGGTTTTAAAAACAGGATTTTCCCCTGCACAAGCTCTCTCTCTCTCTTTGCCTGCTGCCATCCATTTAAGACGTGCCTTGCTCCTTCTTTCTTTCCACCATGATTGTGAGGCCTCCCCAGCCATGCAGAACTGTAAGCCCATCAAACATCTTTCTTTTGTAAGTTGCCCAATCTGAGGTACATCTTTACCAGCAGTGTGAAAATGGACTAAAACAGGGACAATAATTAGACCAAAAAAAAATACATGTTATTGTAGCCCTAGCTTAAAATGTTTCAGCCAACCCTTTCCTAGTTCTCCAACCTCACTAATTAGAGCAGTCTAACATCTTGCATGTGAATATAATTAGGCCACACTGAAATGAAATCAATCAGGGCAAGGAAAAAGCTATCAAAAACAACAAAAAAGATAATTCTAAAGAGATTGTTAATTTCAAATAAATGATGAAAGGGAGAGAAAGATGTAAAAATTCCTTGGACTGGCAAAGAACTTTGTCAGGCAAAAAGATTTTCTAAAATAATCTATAATATAGTTTACTAATAAAACTTTAAAAACCCAGTAATTTTGTTTTTTCCTTACTAATGAGGCCACATTAGTGTATTTTTCAAAGATACATAACACACAGAATTAATTCACGAGTACAAAAGAGGGGGCATCACAAATATTAAAACCATCAGTTTTACCATGTACTCTACCCCATATCCTTTAAGATGAATTTATTATGTTGTGTGCTGTTTGAGTGAGGAGAGGAAATAAACTCTTTTGGCTTAAACAAAATAATTAATATCACTACTATAGTAAATGCTATAGAAATTTAAATTTTATAATAAAATTGAAGTATTACAGAAAACATGACTCAATTTTCTTAAAAAAAAACGGAATCAAATACAAAACTCAGCAATACAGCCAAGACTTTGAAACACAATTAAGCAATATCATGAGTTTTATAGCAGGATGCCCATTGGGACAGTAACCAAATTCTGAAGGATGCAATGATTTTTCCTAAAGGAATAGGATGTCACAGAGAGCAATAATAGGGTACTGGGTGCCAACAGAGGAAGAGATATACAGAAATAGGCCTGGATCCAAGACTATCTAGATAAAATCCTTATCCAGGGCTTTTGTCACAGTAAAGGCCTTGTGATCTGTTTAGTTTTGAAAAATTGATTTTTATTTTTCTGAAGAGTCTCAGAACACATCTCTTCTAAGTGAAATTCAGAGAAAATCTTACGTAAGTTGTCATTAAATGAAATAACTAGGCTAAACTTTTTTTTAATGAAAAAAAAAAAGTCAAAGTTAACTTGCCCTCATTTGTGATAACAGAAGTTTGAGGGAAAAAAATTAATTCCAGAAGCTTTTCCTACTAATCTGCTAACAAGCTATTGAAATATCTGAGTTTATTTTTAGCTCCTCTGGGAGAAATATTAAAGATAATAAAAAATAACAAAAATGAATAATAAACTCTCATCACATAAACCACATTTTAATACACTGGAGGAAAGTGTGTGTGTGCTGTGTGTATGTGTGTGTGTGTGTGTGTGTGTGTGTGTGTAATGCTGATATAAACAAAGAAAGTCTTCCAAGTAGACTCAAATGGTGATTTTTCAGCAAGGCAATGTGAGAGGCAGTGACCAATGTCCACTTATACATGCCCCTCAAAACTCCATAATACCAAGCCTGTACAATGAATACCAGATTTATGTGACTTTTATTTGTAAACTAGAACTACATACTCAGGATTCAGAGTTGGAGAGATAATGAGCAAAGACACTATTATCATTCCTTCTATAACTTTGACCCTAGTAATATTTGCAATTCACTCTCCCCTTACATGCTGTTAGTGACTCACAGCATATGAAGTACCCTGTTCCTTTTCAGCACTGTCTGTCACCATTAAGCATGAAATGCAATAAGCTTGTTCATGCAAAATACAGTTTTCCCACTAACAGTTTATACTTCATTAGCACATTCTCCCATCAAGAAAGAAATTCATTCTGATACTAATGTCATTTACTATCTAAATCTGTAACTTGGGGGATAGAAGGAAAAAAAGCACTGAGTTGTACTTTCTGTCATCCAAATGTATACATGTAAAAAATACTAATCTCTTTTGAACTATAGACTACCTCGAACATCTTTGAGACTCGATCAGGAGACCTGAAAATAAAAGCCTCACAAGGGATAAGTTCTTAGGGTGGCATACTAAAAGAAAAAAAATGAGTTGACCGAAATCTCTCTTTCCTTTCCCCGATCATCCATTTTCCCTCAGATTTTCCATTTCTGTTTGCTTGCCTACTTTCCCCATTTCCAATTTTATTGTAGCTTTGTAATGTTCAATGGGCCATGTATTTAAGTTCTCTGTAGAGTGCCTTAAGCTTTTAGGGAAAAACACTATATAAATCTAACAATAGATAAACAATAAATAGAGAAATAACTGGGTATGTGTGAGTGGGGCTGAAAAGAACTCTGGGGTGTAGTGATGAATAGAGGCTGAAAATAAGTCCACAATGTAGTATCAGTGTTAGTAAGAGCCAACCCAGTGCTGGAAGGCACAAATAAAAATGTAGTGCAATGCAACAACTAAGTTTTAAAGGTACCTTGCAAATAAGTCTGTAGCTAAAAGGTGACAGCTAATGGGGTAGTATCCACTGACTAAGCATCCTAAAACCATTACTACATATTTTGCTGACAAATAAATTGGGCAACTCCAATGTGAAGCATAGCAACAAAATAAGATTCGAAGGCACTGAGTTGGCAGTTAAGTAGAAAGGTGAGCAGCAAATTTAACATGCATTGAATACCTGTTTTACTAGAAGTTTTACATACATTATTTGATATAATTTTTACAACAATCTTATGAAGTAGGTATTATCATCCCCGTTGGATAAATGGGAAAATTGAGATTCTGGGAGGATACATCACTGGCTCAAGATCACATAACTAGCAAGCAAGTGAGCTAGTATTCCATCTAGTGTGCATCTAATTGCAAAACCTGTGAGTTTTTTATTCACCATGGCACCTTAATATAGTAATTTATTTGACTTCTAGGAACAGAAATTACTATTTCTGAAGAAACTCTTTTAAAGTAAAATCTCCTGAGAATCCACTATTCTATAAAAACATAGAACACATGCAAATGTTTTCAACTTTTTCAGAGCAATGGAAATTATCAAATAGTTTGCAACAATTCTAGAAGTGTTTTTATTCAAGAAAAATAGAATAGTTTCATGGCATTTCAACTTGCTCTATTCCCCATTTACCTCTCTCTAGTTTCCCACTAATCAGAAAACTGACATCCTCACAACTACTGTTGTCTCTGTGCAAATCAACAGCCCTGCAGGCACTAGAGTTATCAAAATTGGTTTGGAATTTATTAAAAGCCTTATTCCAAAATAATTGTCCCATTTTAATCTGTCAGGCAGCCACCTGAACAGTTATATTCTCAAGACTTGTCTTTATTTGACCTCAGAGCTCACTCTGTGAAAACAGCTCTATCCCTAGGGTGTTTGTCAAAAGACGATAGCAGCAGTTGTTTAATATTGTAGCTGCCTACGCTGGGAATGCCCGTAGGGGTAATAACAAGATGGCAAAAAAATATTAAAAGGAAAACTGAAGAATAATATTTCACTGGGAGGCTTAAAAGCCTCCAACACATGCCTGTGAATCTAGAAAGCCACATACATATTTAGGGCTGTGTGCATCACCAGAGAAAGACAAAAGAAGGCCCTAATTTATCCATCTGGTTAATGTTGATTCTATGTGCAAGAAGATAACATGCCCCCAAAAACATACAGAGCCCTTTGCAAAGGTAGGGGAACATATTGTTTCAAGACACCTAAGGTAATGTCTAGCCAATCATTAGTTGACAACTGAGATAACCAAGTATAAATTTCAGTGGTCACACGTGACAGAAAATACTTACTTTACAGATTTAATTCAGAAAAGTAACTAAACTAACAAACAGCAATAACAACAAACAGAAAAAACAAAAAAATTGAGAGGTTGGGGGATGCAGTTAATCTAGTTTCCAGAGTTACCACATTATATTTTCTAAATACTTAGTTTCCAACAAAAATTACAAAGAAACAGGAAAGTGATGCATACACAAGAATAAAAGCATTCAGAAACAATCTCTGAGGAAATCAAGACATGGGCTATACTTAACAATGAACTTAAATTGGCTGGCTTTCATTATACTGAAAGCTAAAAGGAAACCATGCGCAGACAAATAAAGGAAAATAAGAAAACAATGTCTCACCAAATACAGGATATTAATAAGAGATAAAAATTAAAAAGAAACACCAAATAGAAACTTTAGAACTAAAAGGTACAATAACTAAAATAAAGAATATACTACAGGGTTTAATAGCAGATTTGAAGTCAATAGAACACTCCACCCAACAACAAAAGAATACACATTCTTCTCAGGTGTATGTATAACATTCTCTATGATAAACTATTTAAAAGGCCATAAAGCAGTTCTCAATAAATTTAACAGAACTGAAATTATAAAAAGCATATTTTTCAACTATAATGGAAAGGAATCATAAATCTCTTAAAAAAGAAAATTTAGGAAATTCATAAATATGTGGGAATAAAACAACACTCTACTAAATAGCCAATCGATCAAAGAGGAAATCACAAGAAAATTATAAAATGCTTTAAGATTAATGAAAATAAAAGTACAACACACCCAAATAAATGGCAGGCAGCTAAGCAGTGCTTATGGGGAAATTTATAGTTATATTTTAAAAGCCTCTATTAATTTTAAAAATAAGGTATCAAATCAATAACCAAAATTTTCACCATAAGAAACTAGAAAATAAGAGAACACTAAAATCAAAGGCATCGGAAATAAGTAAATAATAAATGTTAAGGTGCAAAAAAGTGAAATATGGAATAGTAAAATGTAACAGAAATGTAATAAAACCAAAAGTTGGGTATTTAAAAAGATGAACAAATTTGATAAACCTTTAGCTAGACTGACCAAAACCAAAACAAACAAACAAAAAAATAAAACAAAAAGATGAAGAAAACTTTAATTATAAAAATCAGGAATGTAAAAGGAGACATCACTACTGACTTTAGGTATGAGAAAGAAATAATAAGAGCAATTTTATTTGAATAAGTTAGCCTAAATGAAATGGACAAATTCTTTTTTTTTATTTTTTGATATATATTTTATTGCATTTTAGGTTTTGGGGTACATGTGAAGAACATGCAAGATCATTGCATAGGTACATACATGTCAAGTTGGTTTGCTACCTTCCTCCTCATCACCTATATCTGGCATTTCTCCCCATGTTATCCCACCCCAACTCCCCACCCCCCACTGTCCCTCCCCTAGTTACCCCCGACAGACCCCAGTGTGTGATGCTCCCCTCCCTGTGTCCATGTGTTCTCATTGTTCAACACCCACTTATAAGTGAAAACATGCAGTGTTTAATTTCCTGTTCTTGTGTCAGTTTGCTGAGAATGATGGTTTCCAGGTTCACCCATGTCCCTACAAAGGACACCAACTCATCATTTTTTATGGCTGCATAATATTCATGGTGTACATGTGCCATATTTTCCTGTCCAGTCTATCATCGATGGGCATTTAGGTTGGTCCAAGTCTTTGCTATTGTAAACAGTGCTGCAATGAACATTCGTTTGCATGTGTCCTTATAATAGAGTGATTTATAATCCTTTGGCTATATACCCAGGTAATGGGATTGCTGGGTCAAATGGAATTTCTATTTCTAGATCCTTGAGGAATCACCACACTGTCTTCCACAATTGTTGAACTAATTTACACTCCCACCAACAGTGTAGAACTGTTCCTATTTCTCCACATCCTCTCCAGCATCTGTTGTCTCTGGATATTTTAATGATTGCCATTGTAACTGGCGTGAGGTGGTATCTCAATGTAGTTTTGATTTGCATTTCTCTAATGACCAGTGATGATGAGCATTTTTTCATATGTTTGTTGGCCTCATATATGTCTTCTTTTGTAAAATGTCTGTTCATATCCTTCAACCACTTTTGAATGGGCTTGTTTGTTTTTTCTTGTAAATCTGTTTTAGTTCTTTGTCGATTCTGGATAATAGCCCTTTGTAAGATGGGTAGATTGCAAAATTTTTTGCCCATTCTTTGGTTGCTGATTCACTCTAATGATTGTTTCTTTTGCTGTGCAGAAGCTCTGAAGTTAATTAGGTCCCATTTGTCTATTTTGACTTTTGTTGCCAATGCTTTTGGTGTTTTAGTCATGAAGTCCTTGCTTATGCCTATGTCCTGAATGGTTTTGCCTAGATTTTCTTCTATGGTTTTTATGGTGTTAGGTCTTTTGTTAAGTCTTTAATCCACCTGGAGTTAATTTTAGTGTAAGGTGTCAGGAAGGGGTCCAGTTTGTGCTTTCTGCACATGGTTAGCCAGTTTTCCCAACACCATTTATTAAACAAATTGAAAAAATACAATTAATATGCAAAAAATAAAAAGTAAGTAAATAACACAGAAAGTCACCATCACCAAAAGGAAGAAGAAGGAAGGAAAGAAAGAAGGGAGAAACCAAAAAACAATCAGAAAACAAATAATAAAATGTCAGGGGTAAGTCCCTAGTTATCAATAATAACACAATGGACTAAACTCTCCAATCAAAAGACATAGAGTGGCTGAAAAGATTAATAAACAAGAACTCCATGATATGTTGCTTAAAAGAAACACACTTCATCTATGAAAATACACATAGTCTGAAAATAAAGGGATAAAAAAGATATTTCATAACAATGGAAACAAAAAGATGTAGGAGTAGCTATACTTACATCAGACAAAATAGATTTCAAGACAGCAACTGTAAGAAGACAAAGTCATCTACACTCGGTATCTCCAGCCAACAACCATGGCATGTGTATATCTATATAACAAATCTGCACATTCTGCATGTGTACCCCCAGAACTTAAAGTATAATAATAAAAATTTTTTTAAAAGAAGAGACCAAGTCAGTATATAATGATAAAGAGGTGAATCCAGAAACAGAATAAAATTACTGTAAATATATATGTACCCAACGCTGGAGCATACAGATATATGAAGCAAATATCACTGGAGATAAAAAGAGAGACCTCAATACATTAATAGACAGAGACTTCAACACCCCTACTTTCAGCATTGGACAGATCTCTCAAACAGAAAGACAACAAAGAGACATTAAACTTATTCTGCACTATAAAACATGAATTTAATATATATATACAGAACATTTTATCCAAAAGCTGCAAAATACACATTCTTCTCCTCAGTACATGGATCATTTTCAAGCATAGAATATATTTTTGTCACAAAACTAGTCTTAAAACATTCTAAACATGAAAATAATATTAAACATCTTCTCTGGCCACAATATAATATGGCTAAAAATCAACAAGAGGAATTTTGAAAACTATATAAACACGTGGAAATTAAATTATATTCTCCTGAATGACTGGTGGGTCAGTAAAGATATTAAGAAGAAAATTTAAAAATTTCTTGAAACAAAAAATAGGGCCAGGCATGGTGGCCCACGCCTGTAATCCCAGCACTTTGGGAGGCCGAGGCAGGTGGATCACCTGAGGTTGGGAGTTCAAGACCAGCCTGACTAACATGGAGAAACCCCATCTCTGCTAAAAATGCAAAAGATAATAAAAACACAGATATATCAAAACCTATGGATAAAGCAAAAGCAATACTGAGAGGAAATTTTTTAGCTATAAGTGTCTACATTACAAAAAGAAGAAAAATTTTACATAGAGTAACCTAATAATGCATCTTGAAGAACTAAAAGGCCAAGAGTAAAAATAATCCCAAAAGTAATAAGAAGAAAACAATAAAAATTAGAGCAGAAATAAATGAATTTGAAATGAGGAAAATGATACAAAAGATTAATAAAACAAAAAATTGTTTTTAAAAAAGATAAAAATACTCCACAAACTTTCACCCAGACTAATAAAGGAAAAAGGGTGAAGATGCAAATAAATAAAATGAGGAGATGGCAGATGAGATATCACAACGGATATCACAAAAAATAAAAGGATCATTTGTGGGTGGCTACTGGAAAAACTGTATGTCAATAAATTTAAAAATCTAGAGAAAATGGATAAATTTCTAGACATGTAAAATCTGCCAAGATTAAACCAGGAGAAAAACCCAAAACCGGGATTGGACCAATAACAACTAGTGAGATTGAAGACTTAATAAAAAATCTCCCAGTAATGAAAAGCCCATGATTCAACAGCTTCACTACTGAATTGTACCAAACATTTAAAAAAGAACTAATACCAATCCTGCTCAAACCATTCCAAAAAAATAAATAGAGGAGGAAGGAATACCTCAGTGCTATTCTACAAGGCCAGTATTATCCTGAACCAAAACCAGACAGACATGTCAAAAAAAGAAAACTACAGGGCAATATCTAGATGAATATTTCATGCAAAAATTATTAAGAAAATGAGAGCAAACCAAATTCAATAACACAATAAAAAGACCACTTATCATGACACAGTGGGATTTATCCTGGGGATGAAAGCATGATGCAACATATACAAATCAATCAATGCGATACATAATATAAACAAAAATGCAGGACAAAATCCATATGATCATTTGAATTGATGCCAAAAACATATTTGATAAAGTTCAAAATCCCTTCATGATGAAAACACTCAAAAAACTAGACATAGAAGGAACATACCTCAACGTGGTAAAATGCATGTTGAGAATTTTACAACAGACCTCAGCTAATATACTAAATAAGGAAAAACTGAAAGCCTTTTCCTCTAAGATCTGGAAGACAACAAGGATGCCCAACTGTCACCACCGTTATTCAACACAGTGCTGGACACCATCACTAGAGTAATCAGGCAATAAAGAAATAGACAGCATCTAAATTGAACAGGAAGAAGTCAAATTATTCTTGCTTGCAGATAATATTGTCTTGTATTTGGAAAAACCTAAAGACTTTATCAAAAAATTTAGAACAAATAAATATATTTAATAAACCTGCAGGATACAAATCAATATCCAAAAATCAGTAGCATTTCTATATGCCAACAGTGAACAATGTGAAAAAGAAATTTTAAAACGTGATCCCATTTACAATTGTCACAAATGAAATTAAATACCTAGAAATTAACGGAAGATGGGAAACACCTTTGTAATAAAAACTATAAAACACTGATGAAAGAAATTGAAGAGGACACAAAATGGAAAGATATTCCATGCTTATGGATTGCAGAGAACCAATATTGTTAAAATGTCCATACTACACAAAGTAATTGGCAGATTCAATGCAATTGCTATCAAAATACCAATGACACTCTTCACAGAAATTTTTTTTTTCAGTTCTACATTTTATATAGAACATGAAAAGACCCAAAATAACCAAAACTATCCTCAGCAAAAAGAACAAACCTGGAGGAATCATACTGCCTGACTTCAAGTTATACTACAGAGCTATAGTACCCAAAACTAGCATGGTACTAGAATAAAAACATATAGACCAATGCAACAGAATAGAGATTTCAGAAATAAATCCACACACCTATAATAAACTCCTTTCAACATAGGTGCCAAGAACGTACATTGGGGGAAAAAAACAGTCTCTTCAAAAAATGGTGCTGGGAAAGTGCATATCCATGTGCAGAAGAATGAATCTTAGACTCTTATCTGTTGCCATCTACACAAATAAAATCCATATGGATTAAATAGTTAAGTCTAAGACCTCAAACTATGAAAACTACTACAAGAAAAACATTGAAGAAGCTCTCCAGGACATTGGTCTGGGCAAAATTTTCTTGAATCATACCCCACAAACACAGGCAACCAAAGCAAAAATTGACAGATGGGATCAATCAACTAAAAGACTTCTACAAAGCCAAGGAAAAAAATCAACAAATTAAAGAGGCAACCCACAAATGGGAGAAAATATTTGTAAACTACCCCTCTGACAAGAGATTAATGACCAGGAAATATAAAGAACTCAAACAACTCTATAGGAAAATAATAATAATCCAATGAAAACATGGACAAAATATCTGAATAGATATTTCTCAAAAAGAAGACATACAAATGGCAAACAGACAGTATTTGAAGGCACACAACATCATTGATCATGAGGAGTGCAAATCAAACTACAACTCAGATATCATCTCACCCTATTTAAAATTACTTTTATTCAAAAGACAGGGAATAACAAACGCAGGTAAAGACATGGAGAAAAAGCAACTATCATAAACTGTTGGTGGGAATGTAAATTAGTATAATCACTATGGATAACAGTTTGGAAGTGTCTTCAAAAACTAAAAATAGAGCTACCATATGATCCAGCAATCCCACTGCTGGGTGCATGCTTGAAAAAAGGGAAATCAACATACTGAAAAGAGATCTGCACTCCCATGTTTGTTGTAGCACTGTTCACCATAGCCAGGATTAGGAAGTAACCTAAGTATACATCAACAGATGAATAGATTTTTTAGAAAGTGATACATATACACAATGGAGTAGTAATCAGCCATAAAAAAGAATGAGATTCTGTAATTTGTTACAACACGTATGGATCTGGAGATAATTTTGTTAAGTGAAATAAGCCAGACACAGAGAGACAAATATTGCATGTTCTCAGTTATTTGTGATATCCAAAAATCAAAACAATTGAATACTTGGAATTAGAGATTAGAAGGATGGTTACCAGAGGCTGGGAAGGGTAGTGAGGAATGGGTGGTAGATGGAGATGGTTAATGGGTATAAAATAGTTTGAAAGAATGAATAATGCTCAGTATCTGATAGTACAACTGGGAGACTACAGTCAAAATAATGTAATTTTACATTTTAAAATAACTAAAAGAGAATAATTGGATGGTTTGTAACACAAAGAATAAGTGCTTGAGCAGATGCATACCCCATTCTCCATGATGTAATAATTACTTTTTACATTCCTGTACCAAAATATCTTATGTACCCCATAAATATATACACCTACGATGTACTCACAAAAATTAAAAATTAAAAAAAAAACTTGTATGCAAATGTTCATAGCAGCATTATTATAGCAGCCAAAACGTGGAAGCAAACCAAATGCCTATTAACTAATGAATGGATAAATACACGTTCATATGCACACATATGTTTATTGCAGCACTGTTCACAATAGCAAAGACTTGGAACCAACCCAAATTCCCATCAATGATATACTGGAAAAGAAAACGTAGCACATATACACCACGGAATACTATGCAGCCAGAAAAAAGATGAGTTCATGTCTTCTGTAGGGACATGGAAAAAACTGGAAACCATCATTCTCAGCAAACTGACACAAGAACAGAAAACCAAACACCACATGTTCTCACTGGTAAGTGGGTGTGGAACAATGAGAACACACGGACACAAGAAGGGGAACATCACACACTGGGGCCTGGGGGGTGGTGGTCTAGGGGAAGAATAGCAGGGGGGTGGGGGGTTTGTGGAGGGGATAGCATTAGGAAAAATACCTAATGTAGATAACGGGGAGAGGCATGCAGCAAACCCCTACTGTGGCATGTGTATACCTATGCAACAAACCGGCAAGTCTGCACATGTACCCTAGAACTTAAAGTATAATAATAATAAAAAAAACTTTCTTAAAATACTCTTCCTCCTTGACTTTCATGGCAAAATTATCCTCTCTGGATTATCCTGATTCCTCTTTTGACAATTCCATCTGTTTTATTCTACCCCTCTTTGGCATCTTAAATGCTAGTGTTCCCTTAAATTCTGCCTTTAGTTATCTATACGGTGGATGTCCACAGCTCAAATTTCTCACATGAGTTCCACGTCTTTATATACAAATGTCCTCTGGACATAGCCATCTGGTTGTCCTACTTGGGAACATGATGGATGATCTTTCACAAGCTACCATCAACTTTTATTTATAAATTTATCACCTTTAATTTGTCACTCAGTCCACCTTTCAGAACATATGTACTTACATTTCTCCCATATTTAATTATCAACATTTGCTAAATATGCCTAGCCTTGTTCTTAACACCATGCCTTTGAATACTGTTCTCCTTGCCTGAGACATCCTTTTTACAAACTCCTACTCATATCTCCAAGACCCAGCTTAAATGCTAGTTCCTCAATTATGTCTTATTCATTTTTGTCGTATGTGATAATTCCAGTTTCTGTATTCCCAAAATACTTTGTTCTTATTTCTTACCACATTGTATTTTAATTTATCCAATTAAATTTTGGTATTCTTTGAGAGAATATGAGCTTCTAAAGAGTAGGGTACATGTTTGTTTCATTCTTATCAGCCCAGTACCTAGGACCTTACATATATAATTTGGCTCAATTAATGTCTATTGGACTAATATTTGTGGACAAGATAAAGAAATGTGAGCTGGATAATATTATTAGTAAAATAACTGGTTCTCAACCAATTGGATATTCGAATCACCTATGGGATTTAAGAGACATACTTTGGCCCATTATCCAAAGATTCTTATTCAGTAAATTTAGCAAAGGGTCTGTAGGTATATGTATGTTTTAAAATGTCATATGTCATTTTGATGCACCACCAGTGTTAAGCACCTCTGAGAGTCATGAATGTACTGACAGGCACTCTTTGATAATTGATGTCAACTGGGAGGAAATATCTTTTGGGATGTGAAAATATGAATGTGTCCTGAAAAGTATGTACACTGAACCGTTGACAGTGGTCTCCTGTGTGATATGGTCCCAGAAGTGAGGAAAAGAGAATTTTTTCAATTCATATACAATAAAGACGAATAAAGAATGAATTATAGGTGATGGTTAATTTTGTGTATGTGTTTTGTATGTTTCAGTTTCTTATATATTTCAAAATGTTTACACCATATAACCCAGCAATTTAGTTCCTCAGAACTGATCTTAATGAAATAATTCAAAGGAAGAAAAAGCTGTATCACAAAGTTACCCATAATGGTGATATTTATAAAAACAAAATTCTATAAACAAACTAAAAGCCTCATAATAACGTAATAGGGAGATGAATTAGGGCGCATCAACATAATGGACAATTTTTTCTTTTGTTTTTCTTTCTGAGATGGAGTCTCACTCTGTCACCAGGCTGGAATGCAGTGGCGCGATCTCGACTCACTGCAACCTCTGCTTCCCAGGTTCAAGCGATTCTCCTGCCTCAGCCTCCCGAGTAGCTGGGACTACGAGCACACACCACCACGCCCAGCTAACTTTTGTATTTTTAGTAGAGGCGGGGTTTCACCATGTTGGCTAGGATGATCTCAATCTCTTGACTTCATGATCCGCCTCCTCGGCCTGCCAAAGTGCTGGGATTATAGGCGTGAGTCACTGCGCCTGGCCCATAATGGACTTTATTTATTTATTTTTTTTTTTTTAATTTTTGAGACAGAGTCTCACTCTTTCGCCAGGCGCCAGGCTGGAGTTCAATGGCACGATCTCGGCTTACTACAACCTCCGCGTCCCGGCTTCAAGCAAGTCTCCTGCCTCAGCCTCCTGAGTAGCTGAGACTGCAGGCACGTGCCACCATGCCCGGCTAATTTTTGTATTTTAGTAGAGACGAGGTTTCATCATGTTGGCCAGGATGGTCTGGATCTCTTAACTTGGTGATCCGCCCCCTCGGCCTCCCAAAGTGCTGGGATTACAGGCATGAGCCACCATACCTGGCTGGACTATTTTTTAAAAATTAAAAATACCAATTAGGACCACAATGTAGCATCATAAAAATTATTCACAAAACAATGTTTACTAAAAATAGAAAAAATAAATTTCACATATGTATCCTAATTAAAACTATATAGAACACAAACATGTGGATGAAACTTAGAAGGGATAAAGTATAAGAGTATGGTTTCTTGATGCAAATTGTCTAGGTTCAAAACCAAGCTTTGCAGTTGTGTATCTTAGACAATTCATTTAAATTCTTTGTGACTCAGCTTCTTAATCTATAAAATGAGGATTATACCAACTGAGTGCAGTTGTTTAAGGATTTAATTAGAATATACATACAAAAGGACTTAGAATAATGTCTGGCACATAACAATATTGCTCATAGTGTGTCTATTGTTGGCTATGCATGTTCTATGGGTTTCATATATATTAACCTGCTTATGCCTTAAAATAACTCTATGAGGTATTTAATGTGTGGAGTCAGTTCAGTTTAATCAGTTCTTTCAACCATCTGTTGTGACGTTCTAGGGCACACTCCACAATTATTTCATTGATTCTGAATTATTTTGCTTTAAACTCCCACATTCAAATCCACCATCCTATTGGATTCTATCTAGTAGGAACCATGGGATCAGTTTATTTTTTTTAAAAAATCATTCTATCACAGAGACACATGCATACATATGTTCATTGCAGCACTATTCACAATAGTAAAGACATGGAATCAACCCAAATGCCCATCAGTGGTAGACTGAATAAGGAAAATTTATGTATACACCATGGAATACTATGCAGTCATGAAAAACAATGCAATCATGTCTCTTACAGGAACACGGATAGAGCTGGAGGCCATTAACTAATGCAGGAACAGAAAACCAGATATCATATGTTCTTATTTACAAGTGAGAGCTAAATGATGAGAACACATGAACACATAGAGTGGAAGACAGACACTGGGGCCTACCAGAGGATAGAGGAGGATGGGAGGAGGGAGAGGATCAGGAAAAATAACTGATTTAAACTAATAGGTACTAGGCTTAATACCTGGGTGATGAAATGATCTGTACAACAAACCCCCATGACACAAGTTTACCTATATAACAGACCTGCACGTGTAGCCCTGAACTTAAAATGAAAGTTAAATTTTAAAACTACATTCCCCAAAGTGCTTCATTACCTTTCAACACTACCAATTAAGAAAGAAAGAAGTCATCACAAAATCCTCTGCCAGGCAATACTCCTTGAGTCGTGGTCTTCACACCCACATACCAGGATTTAATTCCTTCCTTTTTCCTGCAGCTTGAAAACCTGAGGCAAGTGATTTTTACTTTTTTCTCAGTTTTTTTTTCTTTTTTAAGCTAAGCAGCAATTTGTCTAAATATCTGCTGCTTGCATTCTGACCCCTAGTTCCTGGAGGGAACCTGCATTATTCCATACAACTACCATCTTGTCTCTACCCTTCCGTACCTGACCCCCATCTTCCTCCCTACAAATCTAATCACTTTTGGAGGCAAGTACAGTGACATTATGAGTGTTAACAAGAAGGCAGTGCTCTTCCTTTAGATCTCAACTCAACTGTTCTTTTCTCAGGAAAGCTTTCCCTCTCTCCCTGACAAGTCAGTTCCCATGTTCTCATGAAACTTAACACCTCTCCTTTTCACCATTTTCACTCTTGAGATTATACATGCACTTGTATGATTCTTTAATTAATGTCTTCTTCTCCTATTAGACTGAAAGCTCTATGAGGGGAAGGTCTAATGTGTTTTTTTGTTTGCCACTTAATACCAGCACAGAATATGGAGCCTAGAACATAGTAAATGCTTAATAAATATTTTTAAATAAATGGTGAATAAATCAGTGAATGAATGACCCTTTACTTCTCATATATAGATTCAGAGAAACACAGTACTTACTATCACATCTGTAGAATGCCAGGTGATCCCAGCAGCAGGCTTGCATCAAAATTTTCCAAGACTGGATTCAAGCTCAAGCCATGAGGTGGCTATACTATTTAAGCCATCATAGGGATGCAATGAGCACAGTACCATACACATAGTTTGTAGTTTAATAAATTCTCATTCATTCACTGACTTAGCAGACAGTGAAGAGTGATTTGACTATTGTGCTAAATGAGACAAACTAAGAAAATACATAGAACAAATTCTTCTTTTCTAAAGGAGTATTAAAAATGAAAATGGAAAAATATGGCCCATATCCACACTAGGAATTGAGGAGTACCAAAGCAAGGAGTAGTATTGGCAGAAACTACTTTCTTCTCTATATAATTTGATTTCAGAAGTTTGAGGTTCATCAAAGAGTAAAAGAGCTTTGGAGAATTGAGATTTTGAGATGTGATTTCTTTGTACCCATATATTAATCTTAGGGTACTATGTCCAGTGCTGGAATACACAATTTTTTAATGGCTTAAAAAGCCTGAATAGTATCTGGAATAGAGTGACAAATGTGACTAAAATATATTCAAATAAAGTCTAGAGAAGAATTGAAACTCTTCAGCCCAGAGAAGAGTAGGCTAAGAATGGTGGTTTCATAATAGTTTTCAGGGTTTTTGCTTTCTTTTATCTACAGAAAAGTAACAATTTTTCATATCTATTAAGGGTGGATTAAAATAAGCTGCTCTTAACAGCAACTTAACAAGCTTGATTAACATAAAGAAGAATTCCCCAAAACTAAGGATTGCTAGTTACAGAAATTAGTGATTGATGAGTATCAGAAATCTCCTTTAAGAAGATCTTTAAGAAAACAGATCAATTCCTCCTAATTTGAAAGGATTTCTGGTGCTACTTAAAGTCAGGGACAGGGCTGGTGTGGCTGCTATGAGGACTATTTGACCTCTTAAGTCCCTTCCAGACCTGGATAGGTATAAATAATGAAAAGTGAACAAAAGTATATAGTATATTAGCAACTTTAACAAACATGGCCCTCCAGACAAAATCATCATGCTGATTTTATGAAACGCCTAGATATTTCTTCCCAGCAGAAGTCAGTAGAAGGAAATATTTATTGCATCCTGATAGGGAATAAAAGTCACACTTAACAATAAATTGCTATGAAATGTAGAGGTATTGTACTCAAGCATTAAATAAATTGTATTGAACATAAGCTCAACAGGTCAAGCCTAAGAAATGTGAGCTGTTTCCACAATTCAGTCATGGGGCAAACATGAAAGATAATATGTGGTATTATTTCTGCCAAACACACAACGTGCATCAGGGTGAGATAATTGGATTGATACACCTCAGAAGAGTTAAATGGTCATAGGGCTGCTGTACAACATTAAGGTTCAACAGAAACTCAATGGCTGCTTGCACAAACCATCATCAAAGAAAAGAAAAAAAAGAAAAGAAAATTCCAAATACTCTTCCTAATATAGCATTGATAGTTTTTCATCCCCACCCTTGATTTACATGCACAACTTGTTTCAGTATACACTGAGGTTTTGCCCATGTGGACTTAGACAGCTTATAGCCCTTAATATTCATATTTTAATATAATTGAAATGTCACATTATGTTAACTACATTATATAAAAACTTGCAAAAGTTCTGAATTAAATTACAAAGGAAATTTATTATTGTAGCACAGAAATGATAGCGGTATGTGCATATATGTATTCATATATATTCACACAAACACAACAGATGCCTTAACTTTTTCATAGTTTTACACATTGTAAGCTAACAATATATGTAATCAGAGAAAATGATTGAATGAATCAATCTTAAAGTATTCATGAAAGGTTGGCAAACTAAAAGCATCAGCTCCAGGGGGACCCACACAGCTAATCAGCTTTAATTTTAGGGTATTTTCTCACTCATAGTTTTATTTGAAGAGTCACATAAAAATATTAGTAATCTTGTGTTTGGAAACTTTCCATTTGCTTATCTTTGCTCATTTGACTCTGAAACATCTCATCTTTTTTTTTTTTTTTTTTTTTTTTTTTATTTTTGCATTTTAGGTTTGGGGGTACATGTGAAGAACATGGAAGATTGTTGCATAGGTACACACATGGCAGTGTGATTTGCTGCCTTCCTCCCCATCACCTATATCTGGCATTTCTCCCCCATGCTATCCCTCCCCAACTCCCCCACCCCCCCACTATCCCTCCCCTTTTTCCCCCCCACAGACCCCAGTGTGTGATAATCCCCTCCCTGTGTCCATGTGTTCCCATTGTTCAACACCCGCCTATGAGTGAGAACATGCGGTGTTTGATTTTCTGTTCTTGTGTCAGTTTGCTGAGAATGATGGTTTCCAGGTTCATCCATGTCCCTACAAAGCAAGGACTTCATGACCAAAACACCAAAAGCAATGGCAACAAAAGCCAAAATAGACAAATGGGACCTAATCAAACTCCATAGCTTCTGCACAGCAAAAGAAACAGTCATTAGAGTGAATCGGCAACCAACAGAATGGGAAACATCTCATCTTGATGAAGCCAAAGAGATCAGACAGACTGGTGAGTGAAAATGGAAAAAAACATTTTTAAAAGCTCTAAGTCTTTTTTTTTTACCTTTTATGTTAAGATCAGGGTTATACATGCAAGTTTGTTACATAGGTAAACATGTGTCGTTTGGGTTTGTTGTGCTGATTATTTCATCACCCAGGTATTAAGCCTAGTACACATTAGTTATTTTTCTTGATCCTCTCCCTTCTCTGACCCTCTACCCTTTGGTAGGCCCCAATGTGTTCATGTGTTCTCTATGTGTTCATATGTTCTCATCATTTAGCTCCCATTTATAAGTGGGAACATGTGGTATTTGTTTTTCAGTCCCTGTATTACTTTGCTTAGGATAATGGCCTCCAGTTCCATCTATGTCCCTGCAAAAAACATGATCTAGTTCCTTTTTATGGCTGCATAGTATTCCATGGTGTATATGTACAAAATTTTCTTAATTCAGTCTATCATGGATAGTATTATTTTAAACTCTGTTAGTATGCATTTATAGTACAAAACTCCCTTCGAAAGACAACATTCCTCAGAAACGTGTGTGTATTTTATTGGCTCATGACTTTTCAATGATGATGGTCTGTAATCATAATTATATGGGGAGTTTAGAGGTAAAGAATAAATTTTATAGATTTTAAATTTGCTTTTTCTCTGGCAAAAACAACCACTCCCATCTACCCCTGACTTCTTAATCTGGTGATTTACCATTTAATAAGAATTTCCACAACTTCATTAAAAATTTGTATCTGATATCTCAACAACTTGGATCCCCTCCAGAAGCTCTATCTGTAACCAAGTTAAGCCCAAGCCAAAAAGCCACTGAACTGTGGGAATGAAGCACTGACCACCTCTCACCAGAATAACACTAAGGCAAGTCTCTGGTAACCTTAAACTCTGGGCCTTCCCCCAGGGACAAAAGCAGCACTGTGAAGCTTGTTCCTTGGTGTGTATAGTCTTCTGAAGACCCGAAAGCATTAATATTGTTTCCAGCATCATTTATCCTCCACACATTGAGTAATTAATACACTAACAGAAACCACTAAAAATATAAAAGCAAGCAATGTAAACCTATAAAACTGTCTCATCTATAGTTTTGGAGAGATTATTTTAAACAAAGAGAGATGCAAAGGTTAGCTTAATTTAAATACTCTTGTATTCAGTTTCTGCTATCCTTTGTCGGCAACAGAGAAACCCAAATCAAAACCAAGATTTCTTCCTTCTTATAAAAGAGACATATATACACGATTCTTGCAAAGAAAAATTTGTCTTATTATATACATATTTTGGAAATGCAGCTCAGTATATCAAAGACAAATTGCTCTAGTGAGCTAGTCTTATAGATCAAAATATTTGAAAGAGAGGGAAAAAGAGTGGAGGATGTCAGGTTACTAAATTTATAAATATATAACTCAGTGAGATTTTCCCAATTCTCACTAGATGTTCTAAGTTAGTATTGAATAGACCTGGAGGCTCTGATTGCCTTTTCACAGATTGTTTTCCAGCTGTCTTCTGATATTCCAACACTCAGGTTTTGGTCCCATGCTGTGCAAACAGTCAGCCTCCCATGTATTCTGTATACCAGGAGTAATTTATTAATCCATCTATAAAGGCAATCACAGTGCATGCAAGAAAGGGTTATGTAAAGCTCTAAAACTGAAAGAAGTCGCTCCAGTAAACTTGGTACGAGTTCCAAACATCACTGTTATGTTTGAGCTGATTTATAAATCCTATAGATCTTTGTCTGGTAATCCATCACTTTTGTGAAGTTGGAAGAGGGAACAAAAGTCTGGATGACACAGTCTCTGCATAAATCTCAAGCTGCTACAATTTCTTTGCCTTGTTGCTTCATTTTCACTAAATAACCTTGAAATTTGGGATCTAAGACAGATGGGAAGTAAAGATGGACACTGTGAAATTCAGCCAGTGCCAACTAGGTGAGCATAAAATGAAACCTCCAAAATGCTTTTGTAATTTGTTATCAATTGTACATCTGAAGGAATTTCTTCAATAGTAGCCCAAGGGCTCATTAAAATAAAAATGGTTACAATTATAAGAACATAAAGGACTACACATTGGGTACAGTGTACACTGCTCAGGTGATGGGTGCACCAAAATATCAGAAATCACCAATAAAGAATTTATTCATGTAACCAAACACCACCTGTTCCCTAAAAACTTATCGAAATTAAAAAATCCAAAAAAAAAAAAATTAAGGAAAAGAAAAACCAAAAAGCAAAAACCCAACTAGTCGCATTAGAATTCTCTTTTTGAATATTAAAAAAAGAAGAAATATTCCTGTAATGGCTCAAAATGTTCGTTGAAGATTGTGACCAGGATTTCTCTATCTGGGCCTTTTCTCTCCTGGCTCCATCTTCATCCACCTGCCAGCAGGGACACCTCAGCTCATTCTTCCCATATATGTTTCTGCTTTGACAAGGAAGGATTTCAGCTTAAGTTCCTGCAGCTCTCTCTTTCTAGCCTCTCTTTGCATCTTTTTCTCCTGTCTTCTCTTCCAGTCCCACTTTAAGCTCTCTCTACTATCACGACCAATTAGTCTCTCATTGTAGTACTTCCTTCTTCCACTCATATTCTGAATACACAATTCACTCTACTAGTACTTAAGCGAAGTTCCAGTGTTTGCTCTGATTTTACAATTTGCAAAACCAATACTCTGGGAACTATTTCCACATACTCATGATTGGCAGTTATGATTATGATTTATGATTTTGATTGCACATACTCATGATTGGTGAAAGATTACCATCAATTCAGACAGGCTATCTCCAACTGCAGTACCTTGACTGGGAATTTGGTCTGAATAATCAAGACCTCCATGAATGAGGAAAGAAGATATGATATTATTTGCTACTCAATTATCTTTTTTCACAACAGAAAAAATATAACTCTTTGTAGAATTTGTGTTACCACAAAAAATATAAACTGTTTTGAAAATTACTCCTTATACAATCATAGACAATTCAGAGTAAGTTACTGAACTTACCAATTCATATTCTCAGCCACTGCATAATTGTCCAGAAATATCACACTGGATGTGTGAAACTGGAGTTAGTTCTACCCTGGGTTTAATCATGGTTCTGGTACGACTAGTCAATGAAGCATCAAAAGTTGAGGTAGATTGCTCTCCTCTTTGATAACACTTGGATAAAATATTGTTGCAGCACACATTACTTTGCTTCCCACTACGTTTGTTTTTGTTTGCCTGTTTGGTGGGTGCTATTAGACAATTTTTGTACTTAAGTGTATCCTTTTGGCAAAAGTAAAACAAAGTGTTAGCCTCCAATTTGGCTGGTTTCCATATCTCAAAGCTGGCTATTAAGCATGTTTGTCTTGTCAATCATGCTACAACACGTAAAACTGTTGATTATTTTCTTAATTCCAACTCCCAGAGAAGAAATTTAGTGCCATCTACTCAGCTTATGCTTTTACTCCCGAGTTCGAAATGATCTGTCAGTACTTTTCTTCCAGTATCATCTCAATCACAAGTTTTCCTAATGTCATTGTTCCCACTGCTAAATAAAGCAGAGAGAGCTATTTCAGAGATTTTCAACATAATGTTCCAATAATTTTGTCTCTCTCTCTCTAAGTAACTACAGAACTAAATATGTCTCAATCTCCTCCAGACCTGGTAACTAGATGACAACATACACCTTGAGATCATTCCAAAGATGTCAACCATTTCAACTTTTGGTAAATATGGAATCACTTGCTTAAATGTCTGATGTAGCAGACAAAGAAATTTTGCTTGATTGGCTTTCCATTGTAGCTAATTAAGCAATCATTTTTTCTTTTTCTAGGGACTGACATCATTCGCTTTTCTTCTTCTCCTCACTTCAGTCTGGAAAGAAATGCAAGTATCATCAGCTTTCTCCTACACCGCACCTGCATATGTACCTTTTAAATTTTTTTCCATTTCTCCAAATTTCCTCCCTTCAGCAACTGGCCCCAACTTTAGCTACCTCTTTCTCCTATTTAATTACAAACCTATCACAATGCCAAAATTATTCCTGCAGGGGCACTATTATCATCTTCCCCTGCTTTCCTTTCTCTTCCTTTGTCTCCAACAGATCCTATCCTTGAATTTGAACCTACAAATAGTCATATACTTATACAGGGCCTCATTCTACTTAAGGCTCTTCTCACGCCACATGCTACAAGTACTTGGAAATACACACCGCCTTCTCAATAATTCTGACACACATTATTTAGGAATTTCACCATTCTCTCTAGGAACTTGCCTGAAAACACTTGTAATATGAGATCAATCAATCTCATATTACATATAGACACGCAGAACAACTAAGATGTGACTAAAATTGACAATTTGAACATGTGCAAAGTTTATGTCCCACCGTCTATTCATTTTGGAAAACTTCACTACAGTTCAGTTTTTAAACAAATATTTATGTACGGAATAATTTTAAATTTAGAGAAAAATTGCAAAGGCAGTACAGAAAGTTCTCATTTACTCCTCACCTAGTTTCCCCTATTATTAGCATCTACATAACCATGATGCATTTGTCACAACTAAGGAAATAACTTTGGTACATTACTGCTAACTGAATTCAAGACTTCATTCAGGCCAGGTGCAATGGCTCACACCTGTAATCCTAATACTTTGGGAGGCCAAGGCAGGCAGGAGGATCATTTGAGGCCAGGAGTTTGAGACCAGCTTGGACAACATAATCAAACCCTCATCTGTAAAAAAAAAAAAAAAAAAATTAATTAATTAAGCTGGACCTGGTGGCACGTGCCTATAGTCCAAACTGCTTGAGAAGTTGAGGCCAGAGGATTTCTTGAACCCAGGAGTCCAGTGCTACAGTGAGCTGGGATAATGCCACTGCTCAATACTGCCACTTCAGCCTGGGCAACAGAGTAAACCTCTGTCACAAAGAAAAAAAAAGCCACTTTATTCAGATTTTACTAGGTTTTCGTTATTGTCTTTTATCTGTTTGAAGATCCCATATTTTAGTTAGTAATCTTGTATGTCTCTTTAGCTTTCATTGACCTGCGACAATTTCTCATCTGCTTGTTTTGCTTGATGACCCTCATGGTTTTTAGAACTGTCTGATATGGGTTTTGGGGAGCAAGAATACAGAACTGTAGTGCTATTTTCATCCCATCACATGAGAGGCACATGTCTTATCATTGATGATGTTAGCCTTAATCACCTGATGTGTGTCACCTTTCTCTTCTATGAAGTCACTTTTCTCTGCCTCTTTTCATACACAAGTATTCTTTTAGTGCATTCTGACATTGCTATAAACAACTACCTGAGACTAGGTGATTTATAAAGAAAAGAGATTTAATTGGTCTATGGTTCCAAAGCTGCACAAAAAGCATGGCTGGGGAAGCCTCAGGAAGCTTACAAATATGGCAGAAGGCAAAGGAGAAGCAGGCATGTCCTACAAAGCTGCAGCAAGAAAAAAAGAGACTAAAAGAGGAAGTGCTATACACTTTTAAGCAACCAGATCTCATGAGAACTCACTAACTATCACAAGATCAGCAAGTGAGAAATCCACCCCCATGTTGCAGTCAGCCCCACTAGGTCCCTCCCCAAACACTGAAGATTACAATTCGTCATGAGGTTTGGGGGGCACATAGAGCCAAATCACATCATTCCACCAAAGCTCCTCCTAAATCTCATGTCCTTCTCACATTTCAAAACACAACCATGCCTTCCCAATAGTACCCCAAAGTCTTAACTCATTCCAGCATTAACTCAAAAGTCCAAGTCCAAAGTCTCATTCAAGACAAGTCCCTTCTGCCTATGAGCCTATAAAATAAACAAAACAAGTTAGTTTCTTCCAAGATACACTAAGGGATAAAGGCATTGGATAAATGCTCCCATTCCAGAAGGGAGAATTCAGCCAAAGCAAAAGGGCTACAGGCCCCATGCAAGTTTGAAATCCAGCAGGGCAGTCATTAAATCTTAAAGCTCCAAGATAATCTCCTTTGACTCCTTGTCTCACATCCAGGCCACACTGATGTGATGAGTGGGCTCACAAGGCCTTGGGCAGCTCTGTCCCTGTGGCTCTGTGGGGTTCAGCTCCCCTGGCTGCTCTCAAGGACTGGTGTTGAATGCCTGAAGCTTTTCCAGGTACACGGTGCAAGCTGTTGATGGACCTACCATTCTGGGGTCTGGAGGATGGTGGCCTTTTTCTCACAGCAACAATAGGCAGTGCCCTAGTGGGGCTCTGACTCTGGCCCATGAAGCCACTTTTCCCTCCTAGGTCTCAAGGCCTGTGATGGGAGGAGTTGCCACAAAGGTCTCTGAAGTGCCTTGGAGGCACTTTTCCCATTGTCTTGACTATTAGCATTGGGCTCTTCTTTACTTATGCAAATTTCTGCAGCAGACTTGAATTCCTCCACAGAAAATGTTTTTATTTTCTACCACATAGGCTGCAAATTTTTTAAACTTTTATTCTCTGCTTCTCATTTAAATATAAGTATTCTTTGCTAGCGACTATATTTAAAAAACAAAACAGAACAGTGACCATTTTTTTCTTTACCTCCAGTTTCAGGTCATTTCTTTGTTTATGCAAATGAGCATAGGCTTTTAGAAGCAACCAGACCACATCTTGAACATTTTGCTGATTAGAAATTTTTTCCATGAGATACACTAAATTATCTCTCTCAAGTTCAAAGTTCAACAGATCCCAAGAACAGGAACACAATGCTGCCAGTCTCTTTGCTAAAGCATAGCAAGAGTGACCTTTACTCTAGTTCTCAGTAAGTTCCTCATGTCCATCTAAGACCACCTTAGTGTAGACTTTACTGTCCACATCACTCTCAGCATTTTGGCCACAACCATTCAACAAATCTCCAGCAAATTTTAAACTTTGCTTCATCTTTTTGTCTTCTTCTAAGCCTTCCAAACTGTTTCAGCCTCTGTCTGTTACCCAATTCCAAAGTCACTTCCGCATTTTCAGGTAACTTTATAGCAATGCTCCACTTGTCTGGTACCGATTTTGCAAGTCACTAACTCAAGTCCCCACTCAAGAGGATAGAATTAATTCCCTTTTGGAAAAAAAGGTATCTACATAAACTATTCATTAGAGACTTATCTGTACTCCTTTATTTATTTGTTCATGAACGTATCTATTTATTCAATAATTTATGTATATCATTTTGGCCTGTGTATATTTACTTAATACTAAAGTTATAATCCAATATTGTTATTTATTGTGTTAAACAAATTGTTTCAGCTTTGGCCATTGTGAGCCTTTTCAGATTGGCTCTTATTCCTTTGACATTTCCTCATCATTTTGTTTTTGAACACTTTCTTAATTTATGGCTCTATAAGATATGACAGGCTCATCTTACACATCCTGGGCCCCAGCCCTAGGATTTACCATTTCTCCAAGAAGCGCTGGTTTCTTTGATTACAGAATGGTATTGAAAATAATGAGCTTGTTCACCATTACTTGGCTCCTTCTTCAGATATCTCCCTGGCGCAGACATGTCCAACTCCGCATAAACCCAGAATTTCATGTTGCTTCCACCTCAGCCCCATCTCCATTAACTTTCTTGGAAAGTGTGACACTCCAAGCCTTGGCCTAACATTCTTATAGTCAGTTGGAGCATTCTTTTGCCTAAGGGCAGTAACAAAAAGCCCTGAAGAAAAAGCAAGTAAGTGGAAAGGTAAAATGCCCCTCTGCTAAAGCACAATTTATAACCAAAAAAAAGGAACAGAAGTTAATTAAACAAACATTCTTTATGGAAGAGTTTTGATTACTTCATGAAACATCATCTCTCACAAAACAGGTAAAACAGATATAAGGTAAGTCTGAGGAGTGAACTAACACAGATTCATATCAGATAAAGTATTCAAATAATATAGGTGGAAAAACTGATAAGCAGAAAATTTTTAGACTTTTACATATTGGCAGAAATATTTTCAGAATATCCTTTTCAAAATGTTTTTTTTTTACCTCCAAAGACTATAGTTATTTTTGAGAGACCAGATGGCCAGTAATTTGTAATTTTAAGAAGGCATAACTTAGGTGTCACTGCCATGAATATTGAGTCATATATTAATAGTTATGGTGAGCTACTTCAAGAGGTGTGCCTATTGAACAAGCCTATCAAGATATAATCACCAAATATTTGATAGAAGAGAACCAAAAATTCATCAGAATCCTTCCTTAAAAGTTTCTCTCATATGCGAAGACTATTTTGACTGTGAAAGTCACATCCCTTTATTGAAAATTCAAGCTTTCTCTGTGCAATTCAACATCTTTGGCTTTGAAACAAAGAAATACTCTTTGGGTGAGGAAAAAGATCCCCTTTGAAAGTAGTATACATAAACAATTGCTGTCTGGGTGTTAACGAATATTCATTAATTTATACCTTGTATAAAAGCTAAAATAAATTTTGATTTGTGTCAAGTATCTCAATCAATCCTATAAATTTATTTTTACTTATCTTAATCATAAAAATGTAAAAACATAAATGAAATCAGACCTGTTCTTAGCTCAGTCTAGATTGGCCCAATCAGTATTTCCTGGTTAAAGAAACCATGAAGGCACATTTCATTCATTTAGAAAAAAATAACTTTTCCTTCAATCTTCCTGTAGATGACATACACTTCAATCAAAAAGAGATTTTACCTATAACCTAAGTTCCAGGCCAATAAATAAAGCTGACATAGTACCTACCTGCTCAAAACTAGAGAGGAAACTACAGACTTTTTAAGGACATAAAAGGGAAGTTCTGAAAAATCTTATCTGTCTCTGTTATGCCCTTTTCTTAAACTAAATAAGGTTAGGTTAAAGATGAGTTTCTCATTTCTTCTTTGAAACTACATAATGAACAACAGATGCATAAAACATAGCATGTGTTTCAAATGCTATGCTGTAAACTAATCCAAGCTAGAAGAATTGAGACAAAAAAAATAATCATGCTTTCACTGAAACCTTCTTTCTGAAAGACTGACTAAAATCATGGAGAGTGTTTCCTATTGTGGGAAAATCTATTTTCAGACCTTGGTACTAATAGTGACTAACTGAAATTGCAAAAGATGGTGAAACATGTAGAAAACAGCCATGTTGGAGGGGTGAAAAGAAATGAACTGAGTTAAGAAAGCAATCAATGAGGTAGGAACAAACTGCATCTCAGAAAGAATACATCATCTGTCATCAGATGAAAAATGAACCCAAAGAAATGATGGCTGCAGAAATCAAGGAAAATGACAGTGAAAGAAAATTCCAATAGCAATTGGGTGTATGCACACTGGGAGATAAACTGGGAATAAGACTCAAGAGATAATAACATGGTCTATCTTTAATTTGGCAGCATGAGAATGAGGTAGACATCTTGTTAAGGCTGTTAAAACTGAAGAGGAAAACACTTGGCAGCTTTAAAGATAAAACTAATGTCTATACATAATTGCTCACATTATCCATGTTCTGATAAATACTGAGTAATGTATTACACATTACAAATTCCACAAGTATTAATAGTCCAGTTTCATACCTATTTTTTATTTTTCATGTCATTTAGAGTTCTTAATATAGCACCCAAAGAAAGTTCATTTTAAACTAAGCCTTAGAGACAAAAAAAATAAGTGTAGACAGAACATATCACATTTCCAGAATTAACATAGAAAAACACATATTCTAAAGCCTCCCAATGAGAAGGGAAAAACTATCAATTAAATAAGACATTATACTCAGGAAGTGTCAGCATAGGCAATGGTTATTTATTTCAGGAATAACACATAAATGTCTTAGTTTTCTTCTATTACCTTTTAAAATTTTCTCCCTTACAAATAACAAAAGTGTTTGAGAATTATTTCTTTCTACCATGAATCCAAAGTTTCTTTCTCTAAATGCTAATTTTGAAAGACAAAATTACACACACACACACACACACACACACACACACACACACACACACACACACATATCTTTCATTAGCCAGGGTTCTCCAGAGAAACAGAACCAATAAGAGAATGGATGGATAGATAGATAGGTAGACAGACAGACAGACAGATAGATGATTGATAGCTAGACAGACAGATCGATGACAGATGATAGATAGATAGATAGATAGATAGATGATAAATAGATAGATTTTAAGGAAATGGATCACACAATTTTGGAGGCAGAGAAATCCCCCAATCTGCTATCTGCCAGCTAGAGCCCCAGGAAAGCTAATTGTGTAGTTCCAGTCCAAGACAAAAGGCCAAGAACCAGGAGAACCAATTATATAAGTTCTAGCCCAGGCTTGAATGACTGAGAACCAGTAGAGCCAGTGGTGTAAGTACTACTCCAAAGACAGAAGACTGATGTGCCATCTCAAGCAGTCAGGCAAAGAGAGTAAATTCTACCTTCCTCTATCTTTATGCTGTATTAAGGCCTTCAATGGACTGGATGATGCTCACCCACACTGGGGAGGGCCACCTGCTTTACTCAGTCTACAGATTCATATGCTAATCTCACCCAGAAACACCCTCACAGACATACCCAGAAATAATGTTTAACCAAATATCTGGGCACTCCATGACTCAGTCAAGTTGACACATAAAATCATTTATACTACATCCCATGTACAAAGATGTGTTCGTTTTCAGACACACACACTGATATGGTTTGGCTCTATGACCCCACCCAAATCTCATGTCAAATTGTAAACTTCAGTGTCGAAGGAGGAGCTTGATGAGAGGTGATTGAATCATGGGAGCGGACTTCCCCTTGCTGTTCTCATGATAGAGTTCTCATGAGATCTGGTTGCTTAAAAGTGTGTAGCACTTCTCACATCACTCTCTGTCTCTCATGCTGGCCATGTGAAGATGTGTTTGCTTCTCCTTCACCTTCTGCCATGATTATAAGTTTTCTAAGGCCTCCCTAGAAGCAGAATCCTATACAGCCCACAGAACTGTGAGTGGATTAAATCTCTTTTCTTTATACATTACCCAGTCTTAGGTATGTCTTTAGAGCAGTGTGAGACCTAATACTGAAAATTGGTACTGGGAGTGGAGCATTGCTATGAAGATACCTAAAAATGTGGAAGGAGCTTTGAAACTGGGCAATGGGCATAGAATGGAACAGTTTGGAGGGATCAGAAGAAGACAGGAAGATAAGGGAAAGTTTGGAACCTGCTAGAGACTTGTTAAATGGTTGTGACCAAAATGCTGATACGGATATAGACAATGAAGTACAAGCTGAGGTGGTCTCAGATGAAGATGAGGAACTTACTGAGAACTATAATAAAGGCCATTGTTGGTATGCTTTAGTAAAGAGACTGGTGCCATTGTACCCTAATTTAGGGTATCTGATGGAAGAAATTTCTAAGGAGCAAAGTGTCCAAGATGTGGCCTGGCTACTTCTAAAGCCTATGCTCATTTGCATAAACAAACAAATTACCTGAAATTGGAACTTATATTTAAAAGAGAAACAGAGCATAAAAGTTTGGAAAATTTGCAGCCTATGTGGAAGAAAGAAAACCCCATTTCCTGTGGAAGAATTCAAGCCTGCTACAGAAATTTGCATAAGTAAAGAGGAGCCAAATGTTAATAGCCAAGACAACAGGGGAAAGTGCTTCCAAGGCATTTCAGAGACTTTTGTGGCAGCTCCTTCCATCATTGGCCTGGAGACCTAGGAGAGAAAAGTGGTTTTGTGGGCCAGACCCAGGGCCCCACTGCTCTGTGCAGCCACGGGACATGGGACCCTATGTCCCAGCCACTCCAGCTGCAGCCATGGCTAAAAGGGGCCATGGTATAGCTCTGGCCATTGCTTCAGAGGGTGCAAGCCCCAAGCCTTGGTGGCTTCCACATGGTGTTGAGCCTGCAGGTGAACAGAAGGCAGGTGACACTTGGGAGCCTCCACCTAGATTTCAGAGCATGTATGGAAACACCTGAATGTCCATGCTGAAATATGCTGAGGGGACAAAGCCCTCATGAAGAACCTCTACTAGGAAAG
Organism: Ateles fusciceps; assembly: GCA_036589455.1. Taxonomy (NCBI): domain Eukaryota; kingdom Metazoa; phylum Chordata; class Mammalia; order Primates; family Atelidae; genus Ateles; species Ateles fusciceps. The sequence goes on along the minus strand of JAZHEH010002826.1, from coordinate 43,125 downwards.
TGCAGAGGGGGAAACATGGGGTTGGAGCCTTCACACAGAGTCCCTACTGGGGCACTGCCTATTGGAGCTGTGAGAAGAGGGCCACCATCCTTCAGACCTCAGAATGGTAGATCCATCAACAGTTTGCCCCATACACCCAAAAAATTCACAGACACATAACACCAGCCCTTGAGAGCAGCCAGGGGAGTGGAGTTCTGCAAAGCCACAGGGACAGAGCTGCGCAAGGCCTTAAGAGCCCACTCATTGCAACAGCATGGCCTGGATGTAAGACATGAAATCAAAGGAGATTATTTTGGAGCTTTAAGATTTAATGACTGCCCTGCTGGGTTTCAAATTTACCTGGGGCCCATAGCCCCTTTGTTTTGGCTGAATTCTCCCTTTTGGAATGGGAGCATTCGCCTGTACCCCCATTGTATCTTGGAAGTAACTAACTTGTTTTTATTTTACAGGCTCATAAGCAGAAGAGACTTACCTTGTCTCTGGTGAGACTTTGGACTTGGATTTTTGAGTTAATGCTCGAATGAGTTATGACTTTGGGTTACTGTTGGAAAGGCATGATTGTGTTTTGAAATGTGAGAAGGACAAGAGATTTGGGAGGAGCAGGGGTGAAATGATTTGGTTTGATTCTGTGTTCCTACCAAAATCTCATGTCAAATTGTATTCTTCACTGTTGGGGGAAGGACCTGGTTGGAGGTGATTGACTCATGGGGGCAATTTCCCATTGCTTTTCTCATGATACAATTCTCACAAGATCTGGTTGTTTAAAAGTGTATAGAATCTCCCCCTTCACTCTCTCTCTTATGCTGGCCGTGTGAATATGTGCTTGTGTCCCCTTCACCTTCTGCCATAATTGTAAGTTTCATGAGGTTCCCCCAGAAGCATAAGCCTCTGCAGCCCACAGAACTGTAAGCCAATTCAACCTCTTGTCTTTATAAATTACTCAATCTTTAGTATGTCTTTATAGCAGTGTGAGAACAGACTAATAGACACACTCATCTGCAAATAACTTAAATAAATCCAAACTAGATTCTTCTGATTCTGTGGAATCACTTTTCTATATGAGAATAGGTTTAATTTTGTTAAAATCTTTATTTTGACAAAATATTTTTAAATGTTTATTTTAAATTGAGGGGCATTTATAAGTCAGAACTTCTCAAATTTTTCATCATATTTATAAGTTTATCGGTATAATGAATATATTTAAAAATGTAAATATATTGCAGCCAATGCTCAATGAGTGGTAAATGGTTAATGTTAGCCAAAAACATTGGTTAATGTTTAATGTAATCTGAAACCCTTGAAATAATTATTTCCCTATGATATAAATATCAGTCCAATTTATTGGATCAATTATGAAAAGTACAACCATAAAAATACTTCATGGAGGTTTTTCTGTTGGTTCAGTTTCAATTAAATGTAACAGAGATGGCTGGGCGCAGTGGCTCACACTTATAATCCCAGCACTTTGGGAGGCCAAGATAGGCAGATCGCTTGAGGTCAGAAGTTCAAGACCAACCTAGCCAACATGGTAAAACTCTGTCTCTACTAAAAATATAAATTAGCTGGGCACGGTGGTGCATACCTATAATTCCAGCTACTCAGGAAGCTGAGGCAGACTTTGTCTCTGTCTCTGTCTCTGTCTCTCTCTCTCTCTCTCAACCTCTCTCTATATATATGAGTTATCTAGCTATTGTTAGAATTTAAACACAGCCAAATATGAGCCATGGTATTTTCTGTATGAAATAGTGTATTTGTATGTATATCTGCATATCTCCGGCTACACACACATGCATAGAGTAGGATGGTATAATTTTTAATGTCACTCAAATAAAATAAAAAATATTATTTCTCTGCTCAGATCTTACTCTATTACATCTATGACCTTAGATAAGTCATTTAACCTTTCTGAGACTCAGATTTTTTATTTGTAAAATGAGAAGTCTGGACTAGTTGATTTCTCTAAAGTTCCTTCTTGTTTTAATGTTTCTGTTATTCTCTGATTTTATATGCATATGTTATTAATAATTAAATTTGTTTATAAGGTGAGTTGCAAATCCAGGAGGGCCTTAGATGTAAATAAAGAGCTCCAATTGATAAGCTGATATAGGAATCTGTGAGATAGCAAGGGAAAAGTTAGCTTATTTGCAGAAGTATCTCAATAAGACATATCCAAAATGGATAAGATGAAATAAGGAGTGCTTGAAGTCAAATGCACATTGGAAGCAAGTTATACTTGCTAGAAGGAAACTGATTTAGTTTCTAAGGAAGTAGCAGTAAACATGAAAGGGACACATGTACATCTACGTAATTTTCATTGTCCTTGAGATTATTTTAAGCTATTCAGAGAAAGTACCAGTTTTCCTTTTGTCAAGAGAAGAGTTAATCTACAGGTCCTCTTTATGATGACATGAAATTTAGTAAGGAATATTAAACAGCAACCTTATATGAAATATCACAACTACCTTCAAGGTGTAGTTTATTACATATCCTTATACAAGGACTTCAAGACTATACCTTTTTTTTTTTTTTTTTCCCACCCTGCACAAACCTATACTTTTTGATGATTACCTGAATAGAGCCATGGAGCTATTCTATTGTGCTCATTTAAGTGCAGAGGTACATGCTAAGTATTGTATAAGGACATCCACCTTAACAGAAGAAAGCCCTAACTCTGCCTTGGGGACATGCCAAGAAAGTATTACAGGCAAGTCAAAGGTTCTGTCTCATTAAAAAATTTGGTTTACCCTAGGAAACAAATGGAAGATCAAAGCTACAATAATTTTAACCTGTAAAAAAAATTGTAAGTACATATGTATAGCCAAATACCCACCTAACTATAAAGCCAACATTATTATACAGCAGATGTGTTTACCAAATCTCATTTCCTGGGCATATGGCCCTCTTTCATGGGTAAACAAAAAAACTCTTCCCAGCCCCCTTGATGTTTGGCAAGGCCATATAATTGTCACTCATCAATGAAATGTGATTGGAAGTGATATGTGTCATTGATGACTTGAGGTGATGAAAAGTCCCTGGATAACTCTCCAGTCTTCCTCTTCTTCTGTTAGGATAATACTGGAGAAGACCTCAGGTTGGGATCATGGAATCACAAAATCCTTAGATTGCCAAGTCACTCCCTGAAAGACCGGCATCCCTGGGGAAACACCCAGACATCCAGCAGACTTCAAAAAAGTTAAAATAAAGTTTTGTTATGTTAATCACTGAAGATTTGTTACTGTAGCATGAGTTTAGACTATCATAACTAATAGAGCATCCATATAAATTATAGTTCTATGATGAATACCCAGATAAATTGGTTGCAAAACATACTTCTAAATAACTGAAGGAATGTATTCCATAGGCTTTTTATTTATGTCAGATAAATGTTAGGTAATATCTACCAAATAAACAAACAAACAAATTTGGTTTTGGGGAATTCTGTGAATTCCTTCTTTCTGGCAGTAATTAAATAATCCAGTGTCCAGTAAAGCCACTGTATCAGACAGGGTCCTGGCAGTAAAAAGACAGTATATTCAAATGGAAAAATTGAGGACAATTTAATAAAAGAATACTTCAAAATTGTTGACAGGGTTAAAATAAAATAATGTGGTAAGAAAAACCAAGTTCTCATTAATACTCCAGACTAGCAAAGGTATAGATGCATCGCCACCCTAAAGCTAAAGGGATAATGAGAATAAAAATCATTTCCAGTATCCAAATAAAGCTGAGACTCTAGCCTTTGGGAAAAAAATGAACCCACAGTGAACTTGTAACATGATATCTCTCTTCTCCAGCCTTCTGATCTTCTGTAAGTGCATTGGCTATATCCAACGACAAGTGAGAGCAGAGTAGAGACTGTTGGTACAGTCCAAAGAGGCCCACCATTCAAGGAACAAAGGAGGGTGGAGAAGGGTGGAAGATGAATCTGCAGGGAGAAATCCAAGATAGCCAACCAAACCAATGCTATCTGCATAGTGGATAATTTTTATCTTTCTGTTCTCCATAGAGAAAGAGTAACAGTATCACAATAACTCAGAAAAAAAAAAATTCTGAGGTCCTGAGAAATGACAGAAAGGAATTGGAAAACAGGGACAGATAAAAGAGACATTATGCAGGTTGCATATATAAACTCATGGTAATCGATTGTGAAGAATGAAGGCATTAAAGAAGAAGGTAAGGAAATGCTTCTAATTTGTTTGAGAGAATGAGTCAAGAAAACTAGTGGTTCTGGCTTGGAATCCTGTAGCCAATTTGAATGAGGCCAATGTTGGAGGACTCAGGTTATTCACAGACTTGCCAACTGCTGGGACATCGATGTAGTAGGATTAGGAGATAGAGCTAATCCCGCCTTTACTACCTATCCCTCAACTTTTTCTTGATGAGGAATTTACCCTCTGACCAAAGTAAGATGTATAAGCCCTTCATCTGCTCCTTACTTAGATTCATTTCATATGTGCTCCCATGATCTATGGCAGAAAATGGTAATGCAGGGTACATTCACAGACAAGAGACTTAGCAGCTTTTGCCTGCAATTATTAATCACTTACACATGACATTATCTTTGCAAAGCATTTGGCAACCATTAATTAAATCTCATAACACTCCTGTAGGTAGCTTTATAATAGAAAGAAACATTCACAGAAGCCCAACCCTCATCAAAACTGAGAAACTGGCACATAATTTCTTCAATGTACCCTTCCTCTTCCAGGCACCAAGGACTTACAAGCTACTCCCGTATAGCCCATATCTTCCTGCCACAAAGGCCCTCCTGGACCTAGAAGGTGGCCATCCTATGCTCTCAGATTCCCTTTTCCCAACTCCCAAAATCTAATCCTTCACAGTAGTGGTATCTAAACTTAATTCTGTCTAACTTGTTACCAGATATCACAGTTTCTGAATGCTAAAGAGATGCGATGAGTGGCGGATTTCATAAACTGTGACAGAAAAGGTACCAAGATATTTCTAGGTAAGGAAAAAAAAGTTCGCTCAATCTTTTTTGTCAAGTCTACATTATTGAAGATTAGTCTTGGGCATACTTGCTTCAAATATATAGCATGATGATGACAATCAAGATTACAAATGCAGGGCTCTGGGCAATAGGGATAATGCTATCCAGATTGAACAATTTGGACACAACTTCCTAACAGGAAAACAGCTGGAGAACTGACTTACCTGGGCCTACCAACTGGGCCCATTCCAAATTACTCATCCTTTGAGCAGGAAGGGAAAAGTCAGTGTCTTCCCCACATTCTAATCCTGCTACTTCACCTATAATTTAAATCTCACTTAATAGCATCATCATTTACATAATTTCCAAAACTAGAATCTTTGGATTTGTCCTCAATACCTTCTTTTTCGGCATACTACATATACAAAACAATAACCAATTAAGTCATGTTGATTCTATCTACAAAATTAAAAATGAAAATTGCCAACTCTCTTCCATTTTCCTTCTATTCCCCTACTTCACATTATTGTCATGTTTTCTGGAACACTAAAAACTTTCTGGTCCTTGCCTCATCCAATTTCTTCTCTGTTATCAGCATAATTTTTAAAATAAGAATCTGGAATATACTATTTATAATAGTTCATACTTCACTTCCTCTATGAAGTTTACCCCAATTTCCAAAGCATAGTCTTCTCCCTCTGTGTCCATCTCTCTATTGTAGCAATTAATATATCACACTGTTATGCATCTACTTAAATATCTATTTCTTCATTACATTTGGAGTATAGGGACTACATCTTCCTCATCTCATTATATCCAGAGTTGTGCCAAGACACACACTTTTTGCTACACATTTGTTAAAATATTTGCCATTACAATTGCTTCATAAGGTTAACACTTGGAAGGTCCCAACTGAGATGCAAATATTACTTAATGGGTAATTACCCACTCAGGTATTAATGCATTGGTTAGGGCATCCCAGTAACCCCATCACAGAGCAAGCCCCAAAAGGGTGGATCCCAGGGTGTATAAGTGATGAAAAGTGATCTGGAAAGGTCTGGAACATTAAAATGATGTGGGCTGAAGGAGATCAGCACACATATCTTTTAGGAAGCCACAGTCTTTCCCCAAAATCCATGTATATAAAAAGGAAAAAATATAAAAATTGTGCATAAAAGTGGTCAAATGGGAATTCAAGTCAAATGGTGCTACATTTTCTATCATGCTCAGGATTTGTCTTGAATACAGTTAGGTGCTACTTTACTTTTCCCAAAAAAGGATCTAATTAGTATGTCTTACTCATCTCCTTTAATGCTAAATGGATCCCACATTCTGTTATTCTACCATGCTAGCATTGGATGAAAGATTTGTCATCATCATTCACTCATTCATTTATTTATCCATTTATTATTTCACTTCTAAGGTCATCTATTTCTAGAACAAAAGGCTAAGCAAACCCCCTCTGGCCACTCAAACAAGCAAAAGTAGGCTTGTGGGATTAGAGGAATTAGACCTTCTGGTTTGCATTATAGCTTAAAGCTATCCCCTAACCAGTTCTCAACTTGCTTCAAGTTATGATTTGACTGATAAAACACCAAAGGCACAATGTTGAATGGTTGGATTTATCCTGTGGCATATAAAATTCATAATATAAGGAAAATTAAATGATAGATAGCTTTCATTTATATATATACATATCATAACCCTTAGTATGGGAGCCACAGATCTATCAGGCATGGCACTCCAATGTGGTAAGACCTAATTACATTTTTCTAATAAATGAGCCTTGGGATTTTTAACATCTTGAGGATATATATGAATGTGCAGGAAATTATCACCAGGACAGTATCAAATGTTGGTAGTTAGAATCCACTCCAAAAATTAAAAAACGCATCAATGAGTTAATGAAGTGACTAGCAATTACTGTTGGATCATCTGTTCCTTTTAAACTATGGACAACAAATTTGCTTCTTTGGTAGTGCTGATTCCATATTGATGTGCTTTTGGCCATGACTCTGGCAAAATTAGTGCATGGACTCATTTCTGATTTCCCCGCACACCACCACAAGAGCTGTCCAGAGATGCAGCAACCTCTGCAACACAGGAGGCAAGATCTTAGATTCATGGTGAATTATGCTTAAACCTGAACCTCAATTGTACACACAAAATTATCGTTAAAATGACCATGACCTATACAGCTCTTTTTGCAATTGTCACAACAAAGCAAATGATGCTGTAAGAAGATGAAAGAGATAGAGAAGGAAGCAGAGAAGCAGAAACAGTGGTGGAACAGGCAAAAAAAATCTGCCTGGATGCCATAGTTTCATATTTTCAATACTTACCAACTTTTCAGGTATGTAAACTTTCAGACAAAAATATAAACAAGCAAAAATACCAAAGTATTCTTTCTTTAAATATCTTGTTTAGGTCTCCACACAGAAAATCATGCCATTGCATTAGATTTGTTTCCGGCTCATGATATGAATAAACAACACTGTGTTCCCTTGATCTTTCTCAATTATATGCCAAGAAAAACTATGTATTGATACTCTCATGTTAATGTACTATAATTTTTTACATTTCATATACCTAATTATATTTTCTCCTGATAGTGATTTAAGGATTTGGTACTAAGGATTGAAAAGGCAGCTCTAATATTTATATATTTACATTATTTAAAAAAATACATTACACAGACAGTTCTCTGTTGTGGGCTTACCCTGTAAATGTACTTTCTAAACAAATTCATTAATTCAAATTCTGCTTCCTACACAAGATTTTCAAAAGTATGACTGATTGACACTTTTTAAAATGAACGTGAATATTATATTAACCAAAATAACATAGCCCAACTAATAAAAAAACGTCATCTGTATTTATTAACTTAAATGTCTGGCCATCACTGTGACATAAAAGTATGTTGAACATTGGCATATTGAGTACTTATTTATTGAGCCGTATATTCAGACACTGTGTATAGAAAGAAGGGAGCGAAAATGAGACAAAGTTCTTTCTTTCAAGAAGTTCACAGTGTAATACAGGAGATACATGCAAATATTTATCATACAGCAATATAATGAAACTATGTAAATGGTTCAGTGATACCACAAAGAGTATAATTAACTCTACCCAAGTGATCAGGAAGGCTTCATCCCAAAGGCTTCATCATCTTGAAGCACAAACATTTTACTAGGTGATCACTCCATGGAATAATATGTGAAAAATCTCAGAGGCAATCAGAGCCTAAACTAAAGCAGTGACATTGCGGATGGAGTGAAAGGGAAGTGAACACACTAAAATAAAGTCAGGGGAAAGAATGTTTAACATCTTCCTTCCAAGGGAGAATATGAAGAGATGAAATCAACAGAACTGACTTCACAGTGACTACTTTAGAGCAGGGGTCCTCAACTCCCAGACAATGAACCAGTACCAGTCTATGTTCTGTTAGGGACCAGGCCACACAGCAGGATGTGAGCAGTGGATGAGCGAGTGAAGCTTCATTTGTATTTACAGCCGCTCCCTATCATTGGCATTACCATCTGAGCTCTTCCTCTTGTCAAATCAGCAGTGGCATTAGATTCTCATAAGCATAAACCCTCTTGTGAACTGCACATACAAGGGATCTAGGTTGTGCACTTCTTATGAGAATCTAATGCCTAATGATCTGTCACTGTCTCCCATAAACTTCAGATGGGACTGTCTACTTGCAGGGATAAAAGCTCAGGGCTGCCACTGATTCTACACTATGATGAGCTGTATAATCATGTCATTATATATTACAATGTAGTAATGGAAATAAGGTGCACAATAAATGTAATGCACTTGAATCATCTTGAAACCATCCCCCACCTCTGGTCTGTGGAAAAACTGTCTTCCACAAAACCACTTCCTGATGCCAAAAAGCTTGGGGACCTCTGCTTTAGAGCAATATAGTTTGAGATTGACAGGTGAGATGTGACAGAATAAACTTTAGACTAGTAGTCCAAAACCCTGGCTTTCAGTCCCATTTCTGCTGCTAACAAGCTCCGTGACGTTGGAGGAGTCATTTTTCCCTCTGGATCCCAATTGCTCATCTGCAAAGTGTAATGAGTTGCTTGATGACATGTGACATCCCTTCTATCTCTGCCAATCTATGGCTATAAAGAATGGTTTTGAGACAAGAAGGCAGACAATTCTTAAGTGACTCTGTAGTTCCCCAGGACAGAAAACCAAATTCCTGAAGTAGCAGGTGGGATGGAAGACACAAATGTAACTTGAGAAGAATCGTACATAAACATGAGTGCAGTCACCTCTCATTATCAAAGCACTAATTATTCATTTTCCAAATTATCTTCGACCTCAACTTCTCCTACTCCTGACTGCCTGGCTTTTAGGCATGTCTTTGTTCATTAACATTTCCAATGTAAGGTGAGAAGGGAAGGAGGAAAGCACAAGCATCACAGTTCGCTGCTTATTAGCAAATCTGTCTTTATTTCAAGTGGATTTAGGAGGAAGAAGATTGAAGATAGAAGCTAAAAACAAGTCTTTATGATTATCAATGGATTTCAGTTATACAGGTTAGCCTTATTTCCACAGATAACTGACGGTTTAATATCATAAGTTTCTTGTGAAGAATAAAAACAAATTGTAGAAATGTGAACTTTAAAATTATAGCAAATGGGAAGCAAAATGAAAGCTCATTTAAAGATCAATTTTACTTCTTGGTGTGAAAACAATGTTGCAGTACTGTTCCCCCAGGACCTTGCACAGAGACTGGTTTTGCTTAGCCTAAAATTATTTGGACAATAAAAGCCCTCCTGACTTCTTTTGGAAAACTGGCCGGGCTCAAGCTGAGTCCTCTATCAGGATCCTGGAATAAGCAGGTGAAGTTTTTTATTTATTCTGGAGAAGAAAATCACAGGATTTTTTAATTTTTTAAAACACCAACCTGAGCATCAAATCTACATTACATAGAGAGGAGTACATTGGAGCTAATAATGCTCCAGTGGAAATGTTTAGTTCTCCTGCAGAGGAGCAGGCAGGTAAACGCAGTGAGAGGTTCTGTGCTCCTCAGGAAACTAAACACTTTCCCCCTTGGAAAGCCCAAATGAACTTAGTAAAAACAAACAAACAAACAACAACAACAAAACCCAGAATGCCTATTTACCATTCACACATACAATGTATTCAAGAAATAAAAATCAGAAACAGCCAGACTGGTCTGGCACTCCAGGGAAAGCAAAAGAAAAAGAAAAGAAAGAAAGAAACGATGTAGTGAATCTAGATTTTCGAAGACTAACCCAACACATAAATATCTAAACACCTAGTTAAGAGGGCAGTTTTGTGACGTGTGAGGCTTTAACATATACAAATACATTATATATTTTGCACTTGTTAAATCAATATTATATAGCAAACTATTCTTATATCTTTCTTGATCTCTTGCCTTTACCAATCATACGGAAATTGTTACCACCACTCAAGGGCAGTTTGAGTAGTAGGGGAACACTCAAGTGTTTTAATAAACAAGAATTAAGCACTAAGGTGATTTAGATACTCCAGACAGCATAAGATCAATGCATCAATTCTCCAGACTTTAAAACATCAACTGTTTGAATAATAAAAAATATATGTGACATTTTACAGTTTGCAAGCATTTTCTTACATATTATCTCATTTAATCTTGTTTTAAAATGTGTTTTTGAGACAGAGTCTGACTCTATCAACCAGGCTGGAGTACAGTGGCACAATGTTGGGTCACTGCAACCTCCATCTCCTGGGCTCAAGTGATTCTCATGTCTCAACCTCCTGAGTAGCTGGGATTACAGGTGCACGCCATCATGTCCTGCTAATTTTTGTATTTTTAGTACAGAGAGGGTTTCGCCATGTTGGCGAGGATAGTCTCGAACTCCTGACTTCAAGTGATGCTTCTGCCTCAGCCTCTCAAAGTGCTGGGATTACAGGCGTGAGCCACTATGCCCAGCTTCATTTAACCTTTATAGCAGCCTTATACCTTGAGTACTGTCATCCCTGTTTTACAGATGAGGAAACTGAAACATTGAGAAACTGATTAACTAGGCCACATAGCTGATTAATATCAAAATTTGAATTTGAACTTCAGTCTTCAGATGCCAGATCGAGTTCCTATATTTCAGTTATTATGTTGATTGTAAGATTTTATTCAGAACAAGGGAACAGCAGACACCAGGACCTACTCTAGAGTACAAAGTGGGAGGGGGATGAGAATAAAAAAACTACCATGCTTATTATGTGGGTGATGAAATCTGTACACCAAACCACCATGACACACAATTGACCTATATAACTCAAACCTGAATATGTACTGGTGAGCCTAAAATAAAAATTAAAAATAACTTATAAAAACACCAAAAATGGTAGTCTTGGACAAAAATAAAAACAAAAATAAAATTTTTTTCAGGAAGAATAAGTATTCATCTAAACTAACCTGGATTGGTCCAGTGAAGCTTCTGTATTTAAGGAAGCTTGATAAGCCAAAATGCTCAGGAAACAGGGCTTCTGGTTATTGAAATCCTTTTTTGTTCAATGTTTATTTGTTATCCATTATTACAATGTACATTCATTCATTTTTGTGACATAGGAAATAAAGCATATAAAAAAATCCTTAGTGGCTTGTGTAGTAAACTAAACAAATATATGTTGATTGATAAACTGCAGTGCCTCTTAAACCAGCATTCTGGCAATTCATTATTATCATTTAGGGGTATAAGTAAATGTATAGAGTTCCAAACCAAATTTATACTGACTTCAAGACACTTTAAGGATGTTGTTAAAATAAATCACTGATAAAAGTTCATTGTCTTATTTGTTTCTTTCTTCCTGAAATCAAGGTCAAAAAAAAATTCTGTTAGTGATTTTCATGAATTTAATCTTTACTGCAATATAAATATATTTCAGTGAAAGTTGATCTCCCTTTCAGCACATGGAGACACAAAGCCAAGAGTCACCATACTAAGCAAAATGTAAATGAATTGAGAACCATGGGTCAAGTGAACACCTCTTCCATTTTTTGAGTCCTCTATCAGGATCCTGGAATAAGCAAGTGAAGTTTTTTATGTATTCTCTAGAAGAAAATCACAGGGTCTTGTAATTTATTGAAATACTGAAATGGGTATCAAATCTACATTATGGAAAGGAAAGGGGTACATGCTAGAGGACAACACTAGAGCCATCCTGGTGTGCTAAGGCATAAATTAAATGACTGCTCTATGAAGTGGAATGAGGGTGCTTAGGGAACTCAAGATGAACCTACATTAAGTACATTACAATGCATTCACAATGACAACTTCAATAAACAGTACTGGAATCTGTATGCAGAAGGAAGTTTATTCGAATGTATTTTTTCCTCCAGTGAAGGAGATTTAGAATACTGAAACTTTAACAATTTTGATTAACATCTGTCTAAGGTCTTTTTAGCACTCTCTCTGTCAAAGGGTATGAAGAAAAAATCTTCAAAGCCCTCCCTGCTGGGATTTTGCTTGAAACCAAAGACATCCTCAAACAATTATTTTCTCATTAACACAAGGGAAAAGCAGGACTGCCACCACCTCTTCTTTGCCTGTGGCCCCTAATAACCCTAAATAATATTTCAAAAGCTACCTCCCTCATTATTTATTATTTCCCAGTGAAATATTTTATCTTGTAAAGATCAAGTGTGTCTTGCATTAATTCATATTATAAGCTACATTTTGACATGCTCTGATCTATGTGTTTTATATATGATAGTGATCTGAATGCAATATAGTAAAGCTTATCATTAATCTATGTGCATTGCAATACTCAATAAAAAAGCTAATAAAATTTTCTCAATTAGCATAGGAATTAACCTTCATTTTTTCTAGTATGCTAAATCAACCAAAGAATAATTACTCTGAAGACTAGACTAAATGATACCTATTTAGTTTCCCAATTTCTTCATGTAATATGAATTGAGGAACTTTTGGACAGCTCCATGCTATACCTAAACACAATGATTCATTCTAAATTTCATTCAATTATCTCCATAAAAACAATCTGTATTTTAGAAGATAGATTAAACACAAGCAATCTTCAATGAACAATAATTATTTTTAAATATCTACCTTTCACAGAAACTAGAAAACATTTCAAACTGATTTCTTTTAATTCTTCAAATTAAAACTTGAGCAGCTAAATCTTATCCCATTTGATTTTGTATTTTATTATACATTTATAAGAGGATTTAATTGAGTTGTAATAACAGTCACATCCCAAGGACTACTGTTGTCCACATAGTTTAAAAGTAAAATTGACATTAATAAATCTTGGGGTGTCTGGGAAACAGAAACCATCTATGAACAACCTATTTCTAGCCATAGAAGTAACACTGACACTGGGCGTCCAGGGCCCATAAGAAGTCGGACTAAAAATCCCAGTTGCAAAACGATTTAGTATGTTCCACCTTCTTTCATAGACCCTTGTTAGGTATCTGTGAACTTCTGAGTGGAGCTACCATCTCTGTTGAGCAAAGGCAAAGGGATGGGCTTTGGCCAAGTCTCCAGTATTAAGAAAGTAAGAGTATGTTAATCAAATTTTTATATGATCTTAAAACTGGCAGTGTTATACGTACAGAAATAACATACAAATTGACAATGATAAACTGGTAAAATGGTCCTACAAAGGGGAATAATGTCAACAGGAGAAAACACAAAGCATTAGGAACAAGCTTGGACTTAACGATCAAAAAAGATAACCACAGATACAGGACAGAAGAGCCCCTATTAAAAATAAGTATAGCTTGAGAGACCTGGAATTCATAACTGACTATAAGCTAAGTATGAATCAGCATCGCAATACTATTGCAAAGATGCCCCAGGAATGTACTGAAAAATAACACACTGAGGAAGGAACTAACATTTATCGGACTTTTTCTAAGTGCCATGCAGTGTATTAAATGTTTTATACATACATCTCATTCAATCCTTCCAATATCCTATCCCATAAGTTAATATATTTAGCATATATATAGCATCTATGTAGGTTTTATGTATTTATTTATGTATAAAAATTTATTTATATATATTTAGCACCATCTTACAAGTGAGAAAACTGAAGTCCCAGACTTAACTCTTTCCTAGATAGAATTCCTGTGGGCATTGAGAAAATGGATACTACAGTCTCGCAGAATAAGGTGTTGTGACACTGGAATCTAAATTAAGTCTTTTTTTCTCCCTTGTATAATATTTTTTTGCTCAATAAAATTGCACAAATGGCTATATAGGACAAATGATTTTGCATTGTGATCTACTTTGATTTATTAGTAAAACTACAATGATGAATCACATTTAATTATGATCATTAAAAGAGATAAATCAAAACATACAATTGCCTATTCATCACAAAGATCATGAAAAATGTGCATTTTTGAATTCTGATATTGAGAGAAGTGACCAAGTTTTCTGCCTGATCCAAAACAGCTTCCATTCCCTATTGAAACTTCAGAGAATGTCGAGAATCTGAGAGTTAGATGAACCTTAGAGGGTCCATTTTCCAGCCTTCAGGCAGCTGGACAGGAAACATTCCAGGGCCAGTTATCAAGTGTCTTGAAGTCAATCAGCAAAATATTTTAGTTATAATAATATCAAACTTTCACGTGTTTTTCATTCTCTCCATGTTTACACAGTACCTAAAACAGCTGTATTAGATTATGTTGTGAATTGAACAGCCTTCTGTAGCCAGCTTTGAAGCAATTTTTTAAACTAGGAACAGGCTAATCAACAGTCTTTGGTTGCCCATAGTGAGTTTTCTACACCTTGATAACCATAAAGGTTTTCATTATGTTCAATAGAAATTTCTACTGCTTCTGTTTTAAATACTTTTCCATTTTTAAATCTCTGAATAAAAAGCTATTAAATATCTCTCCCCATAACAACCATTGAAGATGAGATTCCAATTACCTCTTGCCTTTAAAATAAAATCCCTATTCCAGTAGCCTGTTCTCACATAAAAAGAAAAAGCCACTCTAATCTTTTTTTACTACACTTCTCTGAATTTTTTAGTTTTGCATCTTTATTTTAAAAGTATGGTGAAGTTGCCACATAGTAAGCACCAATATAGGATATCTATTATTACTATTGTTATACCAGATATAAAAGGAAGATACACTAGACCAATTATCAGAACATGACTGTTGAGCATAGTCCAAACCAACAGTTGAAATCTACAAATTGGGGTACTCAGGAAGGAAAAGCTGAAACTCAAGAGTCAATATAGAAGAACAGTTGTCAGCATCAGAATACTGTATCATGGGTCCTACAGGCCACTAGTCTATGTAGTACAGACAAATACAAAGTGACTTAAGAACACTGCAGGAGCCCAGAGATCAGTGCTAGGCAATCGTGCCGTGAGTAGACCATCAGGGAGAATAACAAGATCATAAGCCTTAAAATGGGATTGGTTTGGGAACTGAAACAAAGCTGAACCTGCAGGTAGGTAATTCACTAGGCCACATTGGGGGGAATTCCAGAAGGCAGAAGCAGAAAAGATGAGGTTTCTTTGGTAAGAAGTAAGATAAGGGTGTGCTCTTTGGTAAGAGAAACTACTTTGTGCATAGCAGTAGACACATGCTATTCTGCTCTTTACTGTGAGTCAAGTATCATTACAGATACTTTTTATTGACAATAAGAAAACATTAGCATTCCAAGAATCATTTGTCCCTTTATATAAGAAATTATCCAAGTTATACTCTGCAAGGGTGTAATTAAGGAACTAAACTGCCCAACAAACTACATGTTTTTTATTATGCCAACAGAGAAATGCTGAAATAAAAATTATTGCTAACAACATGGAAATCTAATCCACTAGAGAATTCTCCATGTTTTATAGAACCTCAGAGTCAAAAGAAACGAAAGAACATCAAGGTCAAGGTCCTACTAAATACATGCATGAACTCTACCACCACCCAGACCTCTGGTCATTTAGCATTTATTTAAACACTTCTAGAGCTGTGGCGCACATTCAATTTTCAAATAGTTTTAAGTTTTATATTTGAACGAAACTCTGCCCCCTGATACTTATTCATCTTTACTAGTTTGGACAGAAGTGGATCCAAACAACCACTAAAGAGAAATCTAAATCTAATCCTTCCTCCATCTGAAAATTCTTGTCAGTAAAGGGCACTGACATTCCCTTGCTAACTGGTAAAGACTTTAACCTCCTACATCAAAGCTTTTCTTGATCATTCTTACATTGTATAGGTGGTAAACATGGTCAAGTCCACACGAAAGACAACTTCTACTACTAAGTGGCACAGTTATTAGATTTAGAACTCTCTTCAGGGAAATACTATGTCCAATTCATTATCATGTCCTGAATATCACCAGACCCTGGAGCATATTAGATGATGAACACCTATTTTTGATTGAGGTAATGCAGTTTCAACAGAAGCAAAAAATATATAATCAAAGGTCAACACATGTTTTGACAACAATGCAAGGTAAACTAAGTTAAGATCCTAGGGGACAGGTTGTCCTGTTATTTCCAACCTATTCCTAACTCACTAAGGGAAATATTTTAATTATAATATTAGGCTTATACATGCTTTTTAGTTTCTGTGTATATTTACACATTGCCTAAAAATCATTAGACTAAATTGTTTTATAGAATTGTACAAATGTGTAGACAAACGAAATGAGAAAAATAAGCTTTTAAGCATTTTTAAACCTAAAGGGAGATAATACGATGCCTTTACAAAGCAAATGTGATGTTCACTACAACAGAAAAATGATGGTGGTGGTGATGATAATGGTGATGGTGATGATGATAATAACAGCTAACATTTATTGACCATTTGCTACATGCCAGATACTGTGCTTTTACATACATTATTTCATTTAAGCCTCATGAGTTATGTATTATCATCTCTGTTTTAAAGACAGAAGATAATACAGTGCAGAGAGTTTATGTGACTTTCCTAAAATCACAGAGCAAGTTTGGAGCTGGAATCAAACTCAGGTCTACCTACTCTTAACATGTGTTAATTATACCTTTGAAGATAACCCATAGCAAGAATCCTTAGGAACATGACTAGTGACTAGATCCACTTCCATCCTTGTTCTCATGTTCAATCCTTTAATGCTTTCACCTTTGTTTAAAGCTAGATTTTCCATGAATTTTCCTCCGCTTAGGCCCTGTCAAAATTATATGCAGTAACCTTAGGAAGCCAAAAAAGGCACCACTTACCTAAAAATTGCTCCATTTAGGGTAGGAAAGCAAATTATCCAGCTACATGCCACTTTCTAGAGTTGCTCGTCTTTCTCTTCCTGCAATAGAATGATAGATGGAAACTGGTCAAGAGAAAAATCACTGGTGATGAATTGTGGTCACAAGCCATATGAAACACATTTAAAAGTGTCTAGAAATAAAGTTGAGTTTGTTCCAGGTAGTTACACAGACACACCCCAAAACAGCTGCACCAAACAATTCTGTCACAGAACTGCCTATCCCAGAGACTAACTTCAGTCCAGAGGTTTCGAAAGCAATGAAAATGTCATCCAAGTAAGTGAGGTCAACCCAACAGAACATGTCAATACGTTTGCTCCTTCAGTATGTACCTATACTTTTTCCTTTGGCGAAGGAAACAAATAGCCAGAGAAGTATTATAGTATTTTATTTTCCTGTTATTGTATCTAATAAATACAGAAGCAACATGATGAATGGTGTCAGCACAGGGTTTGGAATTGGACAGGCATAGATCAAAAATTCCAGTTCCAGTTCTGCCATGGCCACTTATTATAACTTATATGGTGAGTCAGCATTAGCTCTCTGATCCTCATCTGTAAAATTTATGTATTACATATAAATATTTATTATATAATTATATGTGTATGTATAGATACTTGTTATATACACACATACATGTATACACATGATTCATAGGTTATAAACATTAATAATATATAATAATAAAGTGCCTGCCATATAGTAGGTTCTCATAGCAAATTTAGTGGGCATAAATTTTTCTCCACAGAGTTGTGCATATTAGAAACATCAATTTTTATTTTAAATTTAACCAAATTTTACTCTGAGCCCTCATTCTACTGGATCTGCAGTAAATTAAATGGCCTTCACTACTGTATATCCCAACAGTCTCACATAGAGAAGAACATTAGGGAAGGTTACTGATTATAGATTTACACCAGTAACCACTTATATATTCACATTGGCCTTTTAAAATTGGACCACTGAATAGCTTTTGTACAATCCTGGACATAGGAATCTTTGTGAAGAATAGCCTTCAGATTTAGAATCCTTAGGTATACACCCAGCCTTCTGTGCACACACACACACACACACACACACACACACACACACACAAACACACAGCTCAAACTCTCCAGTTTCCATGATAACCCAGTCTGCAATCCCCTAACTAGTTTCCAAGTCTGTTCTTTCACTATCTTGCTACTTCTTCCAACCCACTTTTAAAGGCCTCATTTCTGTACCTCTCCTTCCAGTTAAGCTCTCTGGAAAGCCTCTTTAGTTGAGTCTTTCTGAAAGCCAGTCATCGTATTCATAAATTTGACAAGATAAATACATGCCACCCCCAGGCAAAGCCACAAAATGGTCTGTCTTCTAGAAATAAAAAAGAAAATGCAACAAAAAATATATAATTATTTTTGTGTTTCTTGTAGAGAATAAGAAAAATAAATAACCCATACTATTTTCAGTGATCCTGCCCCACTGTTGTCATAATATAACATCTCCAGACAAAGATGGCAAAGTAGGAAAAATGGGTCTTTCATTCCGATTTCTTCTCTGCTTCTCCTTTAGAGTCCTTCACTTCTACCCAGGTACCCAAAGCCCTTATAGGTCTTAATGCCATATTCACGCCTATAGATACCAACTCATCTTGGTTTGCCCAGGCCTGTTAAAATTGAAAGTTCTGCATCCCAGGAAATCCCCCCAGTCTTAGGCAAACTGGGAAGATTAGTCACCCTAGGCAAAACTTCCCTCCATAGGTAGCACTCCATCTAATGATCTTTGGTTCCACTGTTAAAATCCATGCTCTCGTAGCTAGCTAATCTGATAAATAAATTTAAAGTAAGATATTAATGCATCACCTCTCAAAAAGAAAAGTTGCAACTTAGCTAGGGTATACAAATCTTAACATAGCCATGTTAGGTGGTATGGGAGAGCTGATATCAGAAAAATACCAAGTGACCAAGGATATTTTCAGAGCACTTGAAAGCTCAACACTTGGGTGTCACCTATTTGGCCTATGGGTGGAGCTAATACATGGGTCTAATGGAATTATTAGATTCTCAAACATCTTGCTTTAAAGAACAACAGAGGAACTTAAAAAAATAAAGTAAAATATCTCATGTTCTCAGTTATAAGTGAGATCTAAAAAAGAATGTGGTGTGACAAACATTTGAGAATTGGAAGGGGGAGGGTAGAAGGGAAGTGGATGATGAGAAATTACTTTAATGGGTACAGTGTACCTTATTTGGGTGATTGATACACTAAAAACCAAGACTTCACCACTACCTGATATATTCATGTAACAAAAATGCACTTGTACCTCTTAAATTTGTTATTCACCTGGATCTCATCCCAGAGCCAGCAAGTCAAAATTCCTGGAGTGGGGAGTGACCCAGAACTCAGGAATTGGATTTTGTTTTTAAAGTTCCCTAGGTGATTTTAGTGTGCAATCAAGGTTGAGAGCCACTGTCTTAGAGCCTTTGAGTTTAGGCAAGCAGACATCACCTCATATACTTTTCTCAATGAATAAAGTAAAAATGGGAAACTAAGGACTGCCTTTATTAGAATTTTGCAAAGACTGATCAATTCCTCCTTGCCAATTGCATTGCATCCCACAATAAAACCACTGTAATAGATGCTCACATAATGATTGAGAGCAAGAGTCCTCTGATGCCTTCACCATTATCTTTTGGACACCATATTATGCCTTATTTATAGATATCCAATTATCAGTCACATCTGTACTAGAGATGTGCATTCAGTATATGCTTCAGTGTCCATCCCATGACCTTGGAACCTGGTTTATAATAATTAGCAACCTGGTGAAAGGCAAATTACAAGGCATTCCTGGTACCTGCTGAATCTGGAAATGTCCATAATAGTACCCATTTGACCTGCTGTTTGTTCTGCCTTTGCTGGGTCTTGATGAGCTATGTTAAGAAGTCTCTGTTTGATACTGTCTTGCAAATTCAAACAGATGCTTCCCATCTTATGACTCAATGATGCATAATGCGAACCTAAAGCAGTAAAATTGAGGGCACTTAAGTTTTTAATCAAATTAGAAGTCCATGACTTGACTTTTGCAGCACTAGCACTAAAGGTGGCAAATAGAACCTTGGTTCAGAGGATTTTAATCTCAGTCTTGACAGGGAAGAGCCTACCTGTTTTTCTTGAGAAGCAATTTGCCTTCATTGCCTCTTTAATTCTTTTGAGATCATAAATGTGATTGCTCAGTGGTGATGTGTTGTGCTGATAGATGCACTTGCCCATTAAGTTTGGCCCTAGACTATCATCAAATTTCCCATAGTGCATCTAGCAACTTTCATTACTGACTTGGGTCAGAGTGAAATTATCAGGCTAGAGCTAAAGTCCCTTGACCCAGTTCATTTCTCCTTGCTGTCACTCTGCAAGGGATTTCATTTTCTTCCTTATAGAATTTTGCTGCAGAATCTGAGAAGGTTAGGAAAATAGGATATTCAGATGAAAAGAAGATAATGATAATTGAATCTCTATCCCACCCCATCTCATCCCCAAACTGATCAATTTTTTATGTTGCTTATTGTCTCAATTCTTATATTTATAATAAATTTTCGGAAACACAAAATGGTTACATGATCTTCTGTGAAACTAGTACTAAGTGTCTGATACTCTCTTAACAGATACATAAGCCTCCGACAGAATGATTTTGTGAGGATCACAGACAACAACCAGTATCCCTTCACTGACAGCAGATGGATCAAGTGAAAAGAGTTGCACCCAAAAGGCCATGATGTGTGTTATGCAACTAGCAAAGTCCCTAATCACCACCCATCATGGCTTAAGAAGGAAAAGTATTGTATAACTGAGAACATCCAGTTAATAAATATTTCTTTATTACTTACTATGTGTAAGTCATGGAATACCCAAGTTGGATAATATGCAATCTATGTCCTCAGTATATTAATGTACAAGAAGAAATAACCTAGTCAATATTCAAATTTCTCTAAAACTATAATTTCCCACAGTTTCCTTATTCTCTACCAAAAACAAAATATAGAAAGAGTTTTGCTATAATCATTACTATCTGAGTCAGCCTTATCCCAGCATCTATGTGCTGTTGATAGTAACAGTCCAGTGCCACGTAGATGCTGAAGACATCCAGTGGGATTTGAATTCCATGTGAGGAATAAATAATGAAGAACCTAATGGAGCATATCCTCATCTCTAAGCAAATGATCTCTTATTCATTATATTAGTCAGGGTTCTTCAGAGAAACAGGACTAATAGTATGTATGTGTATCTGTGCATACATATGTGTGTATATGTATATAGTTAAATATTTTATATATGTGTATGTGTGTATATAACACACATATATAAATATTTTATATATGTGTGTGTATATAACATATCCACACATACACACATATGCAGATATAAAACATTTAATGTGTGTATGTATATCCATGAATATATTAATATAAAATAATATATGTACATATAATAAAATATATGTACATACATATATTAATATAAAATCTTGAATATGTGCATGTATAAAATATATTTAAAATATTTAATATATGTACATATATCCTTAAAGAAATTTATTACAAGGATTGGCCCATGAAATTATGGAGGCTATAAAATATAGATATAAAATATTTAATAAATATTAAAACTTCATAAAATACCTAATTTATAAAATATTTAATATATGTGCATATATCCACAAAGAAATTTATTACAAGGATTGCCTTATAAATTATGAAAGCTGAGAAGACCCAAGATCTGCACTTGGTGCAGCCTATGGTGCACTTCTAGTCTGAAAGCTGCCAGGCTCAAGACATAGGAAGAGCCAATGTTAAGTTCAAGTCTAAAGGCAGAAAAAGACCAGTGTTCCAAATCAAAAGCAGTCAGGCATGAGAAGTGCCTTTTTATTCATGGGAGGTTCAACCATATTTGCTCTACCTTCGACTGATTGAATGATGCCCACCCATATGAAGGTGAGAAATAGTAGTAAACAGGAGCTCTCTATAGTTTGGCATTCTCTGGCTTGCATTGGCACAACAGTGGTTCCTGGATTATTTTTTTTTCAGACCATTTCACTGAAAGAGGAAAAGAAAAAAGAAAGTCAACTTATTTTCATGCCCCACCTCAATAAAATACTAAGTCAAACGTTGGCTCTTCCTAGGTCTTGAGCCTGGCAGCTTTCAGACTAGAAGTGCACTGCAATCTGCTTTACTCAGCCTACCAGTTCAAATGTTCATCTCATCTAAAAAGACACTCACAAACACACCCAGAAGAACATTTGACCAACTGTTCCAAGTCAAGTTGACATGTAAAACTAACCATGACACTAATGAAAGACTTTGGTCAAAAAGTCTTTTTTGAGTCTACGACTCAAAGCTGGAAGTCTAGGTGTGGAAAAATCTAATGATTTCATATTGATTATTATAAAAGCTACATAAAATATTACCTGAAGAAGAAAATGAGAATCACCAGAGTGATTATTCAAATCACTGATAAGGATTCTATTAATTCACATTCTACAAAATTTCAGGAGTGTCAATAAAATACTAAATCAAAATGACTAGAGCTGTCACTAGGTATATGACGACTCTTAATCTTATTTCAAAGAACTTGCACAATGAGCTGGCACAGCCAATTGTTATCTTCTTGACCTACTTTTTTCTCAAAAAGTAGATGTTTCTCTTAGTAGGTATTATAATTAGTAAATATTTAGTAAAATACTACTAGGAGTAAGGAGGGGGTGTGCTAAATAAATGAGTGGGTGAAATCAACATCCAAAACACTATCTGACCCATGAGAAAGTAAGGAAGAGAACAAAGACCCCAACACATTACTACTAGTATTAGCAATGTTTCAAAAACCTGAAACCGTGGTTAGCCGCAGAAACAGAGAAGAAAGCCTCATACCCCAGCATTTTCCCACTGGATGTTAACACAGGTGGGAAATGAAAACAAGTTGACTTTCTTTTTTCTTTTCCTCTTTCAGTGAAATTGTCTGGAAAAAAAATAATCCAGGAACCACAGTTGTGCCAAAGCAAGCCAGAGAATGCCAAACTAGAGAGAGCTCCTGTTTACCACTGTTTCCACCAAGCAATATGCTTACCATTTACGGAAGAGTCACAAAGAAACTGAAGCGAACTCACACCTTAGTGATATATTGTTCTGTGTAATTGGTTCTTGAAGATTTTTGCAAGTTTTATCCAAGAGGTTAGGAAATACTGTTATGCCTTATTGCCTATTATCTAACTCAGTTTTATGATGACATACTCTTCCCTTCTGAATACTTCACCTTTCCAACTGGTGAGACAATAAAAAGAGGCTTTCCATTAAAAAATATTTTCCTTGCCACTATTCTGATTCCTCATTCAGCATTACTACTTCACAAATCAAACAATCATATTCCACAGTATGTCAGACAAAGGAATACAAACAGGTGAAAAGTGCTAACTTATTTCTCTCTTTAATGATGCTACAGAGGCTAATATAGCTGTTTTCCTACAGATGATGAAAGTGGAATAAATAGACAAACATGTGCAATAGACACAAATTGCAAATATTACATGTTTGCCAGGACTTGAATGATTGGGGAGTTACTGTATGGAGCACATCTCTAGTTATGATGGATGACATTGCATAAAACAAAGCTCTGACGGAAATTTAAAATGAAGAGTTAGGAAAGAAATTAACCACTTCTAGACCCCAAAATATAGCTCTATTTAAGAACACACTATACAACAAGTCATTCTTTTTTCCAGGAAATTTAACCTTAAAGTGTAAAATCTGTGGCTTTTGCCTTTCAAATTGGCAAATATTTTTAAATGGTCATAGCCAGTGACTGTAAAGGTACAGAGAAACAGATACTCTTATTCATAACTGGAAGAAAATATAAACTACAAAGAAGGAATTTTACAATTTTCCAACATGGATCAAAAGCCTTAACAATGTATACACTCTTTGCCCCAGCGATTTCTCACTTAGAAATGTTTCATAAGAAAATATTATAGAAGTGCAAAAATTAGAAAATAATAGCTATAAAACTATTCATTACATTATTTGGTATAGAAAAGTTAGAAACAATATATTTGTGCATTTATAAGGATATCAGTTAAACATATTATTGCATATCGATATGATAGAATAAGGCCACAAAATGTACTGTAAAAGTTTAAAGAGATGAAAAAACTCCGTGATATAGTAAGTGAAAAAAGTGAGTTACCAAAGAGTATGATCCAATTTTTACAAAAGTATATAAAATATGAACACTAATTTCTCTTGATAATAAACTTGGCTGATTTTATTTACTTTTTCTTGTCTGTATTTTCAATAATCATCATTTACTATTTTTAAATTAGAAAAAAGATATTTTTAAAATTAGCGATCTGAATTTTTATTCAGAGTCTGTCTCACAAGGAAAAAAGCTAAAGCAAAGCACTTCTAACTAGATCCCTGGTAGTTTTCTATAAATGTTAGCAAGATGAAATAGTCTAATCAGAGGTTGAACAATTCTGCACCAGATTTTCAATCAATAAATAAATTGCCATTGTTAAATATTTCAATTTTCAGTAGTTTGATATATTCCGAGATGATAATACTTAATCCTAAAGCATCAGCATATTTAACAAAATGTGGATTATATAATATTGCTAGTTGACTTGAAATGAAACAAATAACAAATATGTAGTCAAAGATATTAATGAGAATTTGAGCAAAGGATAGGAGTAAGATGATGTGAAAGCTGCCTACCCCGTCTTTTAGGGCTAGGCTTCTTATCTAATCTCAAATATTTCTTATTCACAGTTAAACAATATATCATCATAAATTTTTTCTACTGTTCCCTGGTATTTTCTCATTTTGACCCAAAACTAAATCCTAAAGCCCATTTTTGTAGAATAAATCAAACTGTCAATTCCCTGCTGGAATCTACAGGCTTAGTCAGCAAACAGCCTGTGTATTGATATCCTTGCTCTCATACAAATTTCAAGCTGAGCTGTGTCATCCTGGTCCGTGTTTGGATAGGAGATTTCTAGTCTAGGAACAAGTAAGAAAACAGCTAATGGGAATCATTCTTCTAAATAAGCAATCCCCACTTTGATTTTCAAAAACACTTTTCCTTTCAAAACCAGGTTGCCATTCATCACTAGTAAATATATGACTTATTATTTCAGGAACCTGATGGGAGAAGTCTGATACCTCCGCTAGGTATCAGGCAAAATAAGCTAGGTTATGCTGCAGTAGGGATAACAAAAATAAAAACACTAAAATATCAGTGGCTTAAAATAATAAATGTGTATTTTCTGCTGATGCTACATTTCTATCATGGATTGCTGGAGGTGAAAGTGGTACTAGAAGAATGATTTTTCTCATTGCAGTTACTCAGGGATCTCCCAGGGATTCAGGCTTAGAATGTAGCCACCGTCTGGAAAATCTCCAGCCAGAGAGAGACAGAGAGAAATAAATCTAGAAAGCACCTCACTCAGGCAATTAAATGTTCTGTCCTTTCTGGCCCTGAAATGAGGTATGTCACCTCTGCTCACAATTCATTGGCCAAGACTATACAGTTCCACCAAACCACTAGCGAGTCAGGAGCACAATCTTAAAATGGGCACAGAAAGGGAGAGGAATGACAACTATTTGCAGAGAAGCACCAATGACTATCTGCTATGGTTTGGATGTTTCTCTCCTCCAAATCTAGTGTTGAAATTTGATCCCCAGTGTTGACGATGGGGCTAAATGTGAGGTCTTTAGGTCATGGGGACAGGTCCTTCATGAATAGATTAATGCCCTTCTTTAATAGTGACAGTTTTCACTCCATTATTTCCCAAGAGAGATGACCGTTAAAAAAAAAAGGGTCTGGCATCTGCCCCCCATTTTTTCTCCTTGCTTCCTCTCTCGCCATGTTATCTCTATACAGCCAGTTCCCCCTTCACCTCTACCATGAGTGGAAACAGCTTGAGTCCTCCACTCGATGCAGATGCCCAATCCTGAACATTCAAGTCATCAGAATCATGAGCCAAATAAGTCTTTTTTCTTTATAGATTACCCAGCCTCAGATATTTCTTTATAGCAACAGCAACACATAAAGGACTAAGACACTATCATATCAAATTTTTCATTCAATCATTTCAATTTCAGTTTGTCAAAGCTGTTTCGTGTGCATGTCTGCATATATGTGTATGGAAGAGGATGCTTTACTTACATACTTGTAATTTATTATTCTCCCTTCTCCTTAGTTTCATTTTCCCAATTTCTCCTCATCATTTTTATGCTGTTCATTTGGTAATACAGTCTTTTGACAAATATTGGTGGTGTTCAGTAATAACTTTATGAATAACTCTTATTATAAATTGCCATGCTGTATATTCCCTTAGGTCAGATCATTTAAGATTGGAAGGTGGTTAATCAAAGGCTTTAAAATGACTAAAATTCCTAGACAAATACTCACAAATTTATTTCATAACTAAGAGTTGTTGCAACATATCAACAAACAGAAATGGGGTACTAGACAGGATGCAAAAACAGAAATTCAACGCTAGTGAACAAGTCAAGGGCCTGGATACTGAAATTGAAGTACAAGGTTTAGTTTATTTACAAGGATAAGGAAATACTCCAGTTACCAGGACAATACCAGACACCAGATAAGCCTCACAGTATGTTGCTGAAGTGTGGAAGCACTAGACCAAACCTCCCTTAACTCCTTCTGAATAAAAATAGGCTTAGTGCTCCCAGAGGTGAAGGCAAAAGTATTCCTGATATTTGGGATGAAATGGCTCTAGGAACTGAAAGGATGTGGAGGTAGAGTCTCAAGCAGATGGACTCCACCAGCAGTCAAATATCAATCCTGAACCAGGCAAGAATAGCAAATGTGTGAAGCTGGCTTTATACAACTCAATGAGTACTAAGAATCTTGTACTGAAACCAACTATGACATCTGCCAATTTACATAGCCTTTCAAAACTGTTCATACCAGGAAAAACCTGTCCATATCTACAAACTACCATGAATTTATAGCTACTGGCTTGGTAATTCTAGTCTTGTCCCTCTATCTTATCTTTTCAGTTTCAGCTTATTTACTCCCATATTCTCTGAAGACTATATTTGGACCATATGCTTCTAGACTTCTTGCATTACCAATTGCCTTGGAAATAACATGAGCTTTGTACATCCTACATTGTTTCTTCATTAACTGTACATTTGTTCTTTTCCATTCACCCAGCTTTCTGATTAAACTTTTATCCTGATCATTGGATTTACTGAACTTGGTTTGCTGCTTTGATTCAGACTTTCTTTCTCTGGTCCTTTAGTAGATCTTATTTTCTAAAAGCTTGCTTAAAACAAAGCTACTCCCATTCTAGCTTCTTGATCGGCATCCATAATCTATTGCAGCAACATGATAGAACATTTGTTGCATATCTACTGTGCATCAAGATTAACTCTTAACAGTGTGAGTTAAGTGTCTGAATGGAAATCATGATCTCACTTTTTTCAATTCCTAGGTTTCTCTGCTCCCACTCACTCCATTCCAAAGAACTGGAATTTCCCCTAACCTTAAAATCACCGCTTTGCTATAGCAGATTTTTTTTCCTTATGAAGACATAACAATTGATTAATGTTAGCTTGAGTAGATTAGTAGGGGACACAAATTAAGGTGATCCTCAAAGTCACTTCCCAGAAACAGCAATAATCTACAAATCATACCCAAGTCCCCCAAATTAGCAAGCATGCTAACTAAAGAAAGGAGATACACTTTCCTGGATCCATTCATATTAAAATAAAGTGTAATTTTTAATCTTTTCCTCCAAGTAAAGGCTACTAAATTAAATGCAAAGAAAAAAAACAAGTTATGAGAAAAAATATACTAATTTAAGATTCTACAAAATCTCACCAATTTCAGTCCTGAATAAACAAGGTCCATGGAGGAATTGTTTCCCAAATTTCATGACAACACACTTTTCAAATTGTTCTGTGAAATATTTCTCTTGCCAATAGGAACAAAAGAATGTGCAGGTGTGCATTAGTCATTGAGGTCTACCAGAAAACTAGCCCCCACCCATAGTTTCCAGGTGCAGAAGGAACCAGGGCATGGCTTGTAAGCTGTGGCAGAGCCCTGAACTAAAGTGCTTGGAAAATTTCTTTTAAGAGTTGCCAGAGCTTGGTGGGTAAAGAAACTGATGGCAGTACTGATCTGTGGGTGTGGCTAGAAAGACAATGGGGGGGATTAACAATCCCTTTTACACTGGGCAAGCTGGAAAACTGTTCATTGACTAGTACCAGCAATTGCTATTTTGGGAACTAGACTTATTTGTCATTCTTTGTCTTGGATTTCTAGCCAGTTCAAAGCCTTGGCTGAGCTGCTTTCTCATCTCCCATTCAAAGGGTTTGACCTGGGGGATAGAACACTTGGCAGCTTTTAATTAGTGCTCTGCTAGTCTTAGTGCAACACAGCCTTAATCACTGCTTTCCAGGACATTCACCTGTTTCTTTTTTATTTTTATTTTTTTTGACCCTTTCCTTGCCGAATATACTGAGACCTCTTGCCTCTTCTAGCTGTGCACATTTTGGCCCTTTAAACTCATTGTAACAGCTTAAAATATAAACCATGTTACTTAATGGTGAGTAACAAATACCCACTTATATGGAGGGTAATAATTTTAAAAATGTTCCCTCCCTCCCATCCTACTCATTCTGAACCTCTATGCGCTTACCCTATTTCTGTTTAGCTTTGAACCTTGCCTTGACCTGCCTTTGGTCTCTAAGCTTGGCACATAGACTTGATATCTCTGGCATTATAACCTCAGTTTTCCCCAGTGGTCTTGTTTGACTTTCCCTTGGGTTCCTAGTACCTGTAGTATTAATATCTTCAGTATGTGTCCTGAAACAGGTTTAATCCTGGAAATCCTGATACTGATTTTGGTCTTTTAATTAGCACCGTAATCCTCAGTTCCTCAGAGGGTTTATTTTCTCTGAAAGGTAGAAGGCATGAACACATCTGTGACCATAATCTGCTGCCTCCCTGTCTAAATTTCAACCTATGACTGGCTTCCTTGAAAAGCACTCAGGCTTTAGAGTCAAAATTGCCTGCAAGTGTGAATCTCAATTCCACCATTGAATAATTGCATGGCCCTAGGCAAGTTACTTCACCTCTCTGAGCCGTAAATTCTGTAAAATGAAGGTGTTATTTCCTCTGTCAAGATCATATAACAGTTTAAAATATTTGCAAAGCATCTGGTCGATTTTAGGCACTCAATAAATTTAGTTCTCTTCTCTGAGTTAATCTGCTAGTATCTTTTCCACCTACCAAGTACAGATAATATTTAAGATTCAGCCCTCTGGGGCATGACCGCTCCATCACACCCATGATTAACAAAAGCATAATTCTAACACCATCAGCAATGAGGAATTTTGTATAAGCTAAAAGGTTAAGGAAAAATATGCAGAACAGAAGCCAGTAAGCAGAACAAAGAACATTGACAACCTAAATAATGAGTTGCCTTGGCCTAAGAGTTTTTATACACTGTCCGTTCGAACATTAGCCAATCACCAAACATGAATAATCTGGGGAGTTTCAATAGAGCGAAGTGGGAGCACATGGTTGAAATCAAGAGCTAAGAGGAAAGGATAGTGAAAGCTTATTTTAGGCAATTACTCCAAAAGGAAGATCTTGAGATCAAGTGTGTCAGGATGAGCAGAGAGGGACTCTTTCTCACTGAGTAAGTTTCTTCTATTTCTAAGTATATTCAGGTCAAATCTATTATGCCACCAGTTAATGGAGAGGAATTGAACCCAAAACTTGAGCATATTAAGAACCACCAAACTCCAGCCATGTAGCTGAGCACAGAGAAAAAGAAGGCACTACATAGACCTTTCAGAACGTCTTCCAGACTTCTTGTGATAACATGTGACTCGTAGATAATTCTAGGTTCTTCAAGAATCATTTCTTAGAATATTCTAGGCTTTTGTTGCCATTGCTTTTGGTGTTTTAGTCATGAAGTCCTTGCCCATGCCGATATCCTGGATGGTTTTGCCTAGGTTTTCTTCTACGGTTTTTATGGTGTTAGGTCTTATGTCTAAATCTTTAATCCATCTGGAGTTAATTTTAGTGTAAGGTGACAGGAAGGGGTCCAGTTTCTGCTTTCTGCGCATTGCCAGCCAGTTTTCCCAACACCATTTATTCAACAGGGAATCCTTTCCCATTGCTTGTTTTTGTCAGGTTTGTCAAAAATCGGATGGTTGTAGATGTGTGGTGTTGCTTCTGAGGCCTCTGTTCTGTTCCATTGGTCTATATCTGTTTTGGTACCAGTACCATGCTGTTTTGATTACTGTAGCCAAGATAGACAAATGGGATCTAATTAAACTTCAGAGCTTCTGTACAGCAAAAGAAACAATCATTAGAGTGAACCGGCAACCAACAGAATGGGAAAAAATTTTTGCAATCTACCCATCTGATAAAGGACTAATATCCAGAATCTACAAAGAACTAAAACAGATTTACAAGAAAAAAAAACCCACTCAAAAGTGGGTGAAGGATATGCACAGACACTTCTCGAAAGAAGACATATATGAGGCCAACAAACATATGAAAAAATGCTCATCATCACTGGTCATTAGAGAAATGCAAATCAAAACCACACTGAGGTATCATCTCACACCAGTTAGAATGGTGATCATTAAAAAATCTGGAGACAACAGATGCTGGAGAGGATGTGGAGAAATAGGAACACTGTTACACTGTTGGTGGGAGTCTAAATTAACTCAACCATGGTGGAAGACAGTGTGGCAATTCCTCAAGGATCTAGAAATAGAAATTCCACTTGACCCAGCAATCCCATTACTGGGTATATACCCAAAGGATTATAAATCATTCTTTTATAAAGACACATGCACACGTATGTTCACTGCAGCACTGTCTACAATAGCAAAGCTCTGGAACCAACCCAAATGCCCATCAATGATAGACTGGACAAAGAAAATGTGGCACATATACACCATGGAATACTACATAGCCATACAAAATAATGAGTCTGTGTCCTTTGTAGGGATTTCGATGAATCTGGAAACCATCATTCTCAGAAAACTGACACAAGAACAGAAAAACAAACACCGCATGTTCTCATTCATAGGTGGGTGTTGAACAATGAGAATACGTGGACTGGGGTAGAGGAGCATCACACACTGGGGTCAGTTGGGGTGGGTTAGGGGAGGGATAGTGGGGGGTGGGGAGGATGGGGAGGGATAACGTGGGGAGAAATGCTGGATATAGACGAAGGGGGAATGGAGGCAGCAAACCATCTGATTTTGTATGCACCTATGCAACAACCCTGCATAATCTACACATGTACCCCAGAACCTAAAGTACAATTAAAAAAAAAAGAAAAAAAATTCTAGGCAACAAAAGTGTAGTAAAAAGCCTCCCTTCCCTATGTGGTAATGCTGGGGCTATCAATCACAGTGATCTGCCTCCCTGACAGTAGAGATGGCCATGTGACCAAAGTTCAGCCAAATGTAATACCATGTCCTTGTAGGAGATTGGTTTATGTTTGGGTACACAACTCATATTGTACCAGAGCCTTTCCATAATATATAATATAGAAACAATAGGAAGTAAAGGGGTTCTCTTCTGTTTGGCTTACCAAACATGAGGAAGTAGGCTTGGAGTCATCTTTCTTATTGTATAAAAATGTGGCACATATACACCATGGAATACTATGCAGCCATTAAAAGGATGAGTTCATGTCCTTTGCAGGGACATGGATGAATCTGGAAACCATCATTCTCAGCAAACTGACACAAGAACAGAAAACCAAATACCACATGTTCTCACTCTTAGGTGGGTGTTGAAAAATGAAAACACATGGACACAGGGAGGAGAACATCACACACTGGGGTCTGTTGGGGGTGAGGGGTTAGGGTAGGGAGAGGAGGGGGTGGAGAGACAGGGGAGGGATAACATTGGGAGAAATATCTAATGTAGGTGATGAGGGCATGGAGGCAGCAAATCACCATGGCATGTGTATACCTATGTAAAAATCCTGTAAGATCTGCACATGTACCCCGGAGCTTAAAATATAATTTAAAAAAAAACAGAAAAGAAAAAGCCTGACTGCCCCTCTCCAAAAAAAAAAAATCAACATTACAAAAGGAAACTAACTTGAAATAAGAAAGAAAGACCAAATCCTGACAATATATTATAAGTCTCTTGGTCCAGAAAGGTCTCAGGCCAGAATCAACTCTAGGACTTGATAGTTATATGAGCTGTTATGGAATGAGTGTTCATGCTCCCCCAAATTTGTGTGTTGAAATCCTAATCCGCAATGTGATAATATTTGGAGGTAGGGTATTTGGGAGGTGTTAAAGTCCTAAGGGAACAGTTTTCATGAATGGGATTAGTGATCCTATGTAGAGACCACAGAGAGCTCTTTCACCTCTTCCGACATGTGAGGACATAGGGAGAAAATAGCCATCTATAAACCAAGAAATGGACCCTCACCAGACACTGAATCTTATTGGGTGCCTTCTTATTGGACTTTCAGCCTCCAGAACTGTGAGAAATGAATGTGTGTTAAGTGCCCAGTCTATGGTAATTTGATATAACAGCCTGAACTAAGACATGAGCCAATAAAGTCCTTTGGCTTAAGTTCATTTTCTGTTGAGTTTTAATTACTTGCTACTACAAGATTACTCACTAAACTTCTTCAAGCCCAACTCCCTCCCCTACAATAATAAGACCTTGTTTTTAAGAAAGAATAATAGCACTGTGTTAGACTACAATTTGGAATCATGGCAGCTGCTTTTACCACTTTGCTTATATTTTTAAATCCAAGTGTTTGCACATACATAAATATTCTGAAATGTTAACATTTAAAATATTAAGTAAAATAAAATAATAATTACAAATCCCTAAATCCAGATAATGCTGGGTTCAGCATGAATTATTTCACATGCATCAAAATAAGTGCATAAGAGAAGTTTATTTACATGACAACTTAACCAGAGATTTTCCATTGTAAATCAAGTGAGATAATATTATAAAGTTTTGAGGGGTTGTGCTTTTGGTAAGTTTTAATTAACTAACTATAAATTTTAGGCTACATTAAGCTGAATATAGTAGAAAGACATATTTCTCTTTGGCATAACATATTTATCAAAACTCCATCAGAAATAGTAAACTCACAACAAGCCAGACCACCTCAAATACTCTCTAAATATTTATTCTATAACCATTCCTCCCAGGATACAGATATCTTACATATTTTGAATATTTGAAATGTGCCACCTAAGTTGTGACCACTTCTTCTAATTATGACAGAGTAGCATGTAGTGATTTTACTACACAATAAAAACACCTAGAAAAGCTAGATAAAATACAAAGAAGATCCGTCTGAAAGTTTCAAAGAGATTTGAAGACAGGAATTGAGGGGACCAAGATCCCAGAGAAAAGGTAAACTAACTGAGGTGAGCCCAATATTCTGCATGCCTTGGAACACTGGCTGATATTTAGGCTGTACAAGGCTAGAAACTAAGCAGATCATAAAACAATTTAAAAGCTCAGTGAAGCTATCATCAACTTAATGGATCTGGGTAGAAAAATATGGAGTTCAAGGTCCTCAAAAGAGCTCAGGGAAACCCAATAATCCCTTGAGAGAAAAGACACTTGGAGTGAAAGCAAATTAGAAGTAGGCCAAGCTTCGTAAAGCTTGAAATCCAGACTTGATTCACCATAGCTACTGTATGGATTAAGGTGTTAGCTCCCACTCTGGCTCCTTGTCAAAAGATAAAGATTTTTCTCTTTGAAAGAATATCACATTATACAGAAGCTCTACTGTTTTTATATACAATGTCTAGCATTCAATCAAAAATGAATTTAAGGGAGGTTTGGAAATGGCTTAAGAGAGGATTAGTACACCAGGAGATAAATTAGTAAGAAATATCTAAGGTAAATCATGATAAAAATAAAGAGTTGAAAAAACTGAAATCTATAAGAAACATATAGGATGTAACAGAAACTCCTCACATGTATCTACTTGTTTTCCAAAGATAAAGGAGAAGAAAATTGGACAAACGTATTTGAAGAGGGCATGGCCATAATTTTTTTTAATTGATTGAAAGCATCAAATCAAAGAGTTAAGAATTTTTGCAAACAATAAGTGAGTAAAATAGAAAGAAACTCTTATCTAGGCACACAATAGTAAAGCTATTGGCAATTGAAGGAAAAAAATCTTAAAACCAGCCAAAGAAAACAGAACATGTTCTTGTTTCAAATGAAACAAGAACATTCTGACAGCCAACTTCTTGACAGAATGATGGAAGCCAGAAGACAATGGAATAATATCTTTAATGTTCTGAATGAAAACAGCAGCCACCTTGAATTCTATTACCCAGTAAAAAAAAAAAAAAAAAAAACTTCATAATTGAAGGCAAAATAAAAAGACACCTCTAGACAAATAAAATATATTTCAGTACCAGTAGACTCATACCAAAAAAAAAAAAAATCCTAAAGAGAGATCTTCAAGCAGAAGGAAATGATGCCAAATGGGTACACAAAAATTCAGGAAATAATAAAAAGCACTTGAAAGGCAGAATATATAGATAAATATAAATCAACATTAGCTATATGAAAGAATAATAGTAAATTGTGGAGTTAAAATGTGTGTAGAATTAAAATATATGATTACAATAATGCAGATGTGGTAAAGGTAATTTGGGATTGTTGTATGAGTACTAGTAGTAGTAAAAGCATTATAAAGTCTTATAATTGTCAAAAAAAGTAGTCAAATACTAAATTATATCAGGGTATATGTGAGTTATGATGTAATCTGTAGGTAATCACTAAACGAATAGTAGAAGTGTGTATAAATAACAAGCAATTAGAGGGTAAAATGGAATAATAAAACATTAGGTTGATTCAAAAGAATGCAAAATAAAAGGGAACTATATTATAGGAAATGCTGGATAAATATAAAACCAATGGCAAGATTACAATTTAAACCTAAGTATATCAGTAATTACA
This sequence comes from Ateles fusciceps, assembly GCA_036589455.1. Taxonomy (NCBI): domain Eukaryota; kingdom Metazoa; phylum Chordata; class Mammalia; order Primates; family Atelidae; genus Ateles; species Ateles fusciceps. Next base: position 7,925 of record JAZHEH010002826.1, on the reverse strand, counting down.
TTAATTGTAGTAGACTATGCACTCCAGTGAAAGAATAGTCGAGAAACTCAGGTGCTTGATACAGGAAGATGCTGGCATTTACAAGAATTGTCCATTGAAGTTGTAAGTGACCTTGTATATGGGCCTAAGGCATATAAGGCAGAGCATCAGCAACATTTGATACACTACCAAGTGTACTCCTTGTTATTTGTACCCATATGAAAATAAAAAAATGCACGTGATCCAAAAAAACATGAACAAGAATGGTCATAGGAGCAATCTCCATAAGAGCAAAAATATGGAAACAAAGACGGAATAAGTAAATTGTGGCATAATCATATTGTAGAATACTATATAGCAATCAAAATAAACTAAAGCTACAACCAAAAATATAATTAAATGTTTTAGATATGCAAGTCTAATATTCAGCTAAAAAACAGAAAAGAGCATATAATGTGTGATTCATATACATAAGTTTCAAAAACTAAGCAAAATTAATCAACTGGGATAGAAGTCAGAATAGTGATTTGAGGAGAAGACATAGTGATTAGAAAGGGGCACCAGGGGAATCTCTGGGATACTGGTAACGAATTATTTCTATCTCAGTAGTGATTTTGTGGGTATCTTAGTTTTGCTAAAAATTCACCTATCTGCACACTAGTGACTTGTGGACTTTTCAGTAGGTACTTTTATATAAAGCTTACTTAAAACAAAAATTATTAACACAGAACAGATAATGTACAGTGGAGTGTTTTAATCATTCATTTATCCTTTCAATAATTATTTGTTGAGCACCTACTATAAGTCAATTTACACTACTGCATTAAGAAAACAAGTATAGGCCAGGTACATTGGCTCATGCCTGTAATCCCAACATTTTGGGGGACTGAGGTAGGAGGATGGCTTGAGCCCAGGAATTCAAGACCAGTCCTGGTAACATAGCGAGACCCTGTCTCTACAAAAAAAATTTTTAAATTAGCTGGTTGTGGTGGAATGTTCTGGTAGTCTAGCTATTTTGGAGGCTGATATGAGAGGAATGCTTGAGCCCAGGAGTTCGAGGTTACAGTCAGCTATGATCACTCCACTGCTCTCCAGCCTGGGCAGCAGAGAGAGACCCTGCCTCAAAAAATAAAGTATAAATACTAGTGTAGGCAGTATTTATTTTTATGATCTTTGATAAGTTCTCTGACCTTTATCTTCCATAGAAACAAGTAAATTGTGCTTATTAAGTTCTAGGGTCCTAGTTTTAAGATGATATGAGTCAGGACTTAGACCAAGAATCTCTAATGGTTGTTTTATTATATCATTAGCAATAGAGTGAAAGTGCCTGTATCTACCACTACAAAGATATTCTACTTTTTGTCCTTCTTCAATAAAATAGAAAAAAAAAAAAAAGTCACTTCCAGTATCTTTATTCTTATTTTTGAAGAGGGGACCAAATATTTTTGCCCCCTTTTTATCCTGAGTACCACTGGCTTAGGCTTGTCACTGTTTTCATGCTGCAGATAGTGAGTCTTCAACGATATAAAACGTGTTATTCGTTTCCCTTTTATGTAACTCAGAAACAAGTAAATAGATTTAATTCTAAATTTCTGTGAGATTTAGCCCCTGAGCCTAGACCAAGAGCTACTAAGTTTAGTCAAAAATAAAAAGTGGTGGAAGTGACCATCATGGACAACTAGAGCAACTAGTGTGTGTGGCTCTCACAGAGAGGAAGGAAAGAGGAAAGTAAATGCAGAACCTTCAACTGAAACATCCAGGTACTTGGCTCTGGGACTAATCAAGGAAACAATCGACCACAGAGAATGTTGAAAAGGAAGGCAGGATCATGGCCCACCCGGGAGTGACAGAAAGCCAAGGGAACCTACCCCACCCAGGGAAGCAGTGAGTGAATGGGTAATCCTAGGACTTCATGCTTCTCCCACAGATCTTTGCAACTCTCAGAATAGAAGATCCCCTTGTGAACCCACTCTTCCAGGAGCTTCAATATGACACACAGAGCTAGTGGAGTCTCAGCAGACTGCTCAGGCACAGGTGGAGATTTGGGAGCCTTAGATACCCAGGCTTTCCGGCCTTCCAGGCAAAGTAGCTACAACTCCAGCAAACTGGGAGGTTAGACCCCATACAGAACCCTAGAAAGAGGCTAAATCCAGGGGATTGAGCAGTGACATTCCGCAGACCCCACTTCCATGGTACCACACAGGATGAGACTCACTGGCTTGGAACTCCAGCCAGCCACCGGTAGCAGAATTGTACCTCCCTGACACAACTCCCAGGGGAGGGGCAGGCCATTATTTTTGTGGTTTGGGCAACTTAGTCATTCCAGCCTTTAGGTTTTAGAGAGTCCAGACTGACTGGGGGAGGAAGTGGTACCCCAGCACAGCACAGCTACTCTACGAAAACATAGCCAGACTGCTTTTATAAACAGGTCCCTGATCTCATTTCTCCTCACTAGTCAGGATCTCCCAATTGGGGCTTCCAGCCATCCCCCACCGGTTTTCTCCAGTTGACAGAGATTTGAAACTTCCCTGGGACAAAACTCATAGAGGAAGGGGTGAGCCACCATCTTTGCTGTTTGAGTGACTTAGCTATTCAAACCTTCACACTTTGAAGAGTCCAAGGGAACTAGGCACTGAAGTAGACCCCCAGCACAGCACAGCTGCTGTATAAAACATGGTCAGACTGCTTTTTAAAGTAGGTTCCCAATCCTGTTCCTTCTTACTGGGTGGGAACTCCCAACTAGGGTCTTTGGCCACCTCCTACAGGTATCTTCAGACCAGCAACAGGTCCATACCTCCCTGGGACAGAGCTCCCAGAGGGAAGAACAGGCTGCCATCTTTGCTGTTTTGTAGCCTTCACTGGTAATACCTTCAGGTAGTAGAAAATTTGAGGCTACTAGGGACTGGAGCAGGCCCCCAGCATACTGCAGCAACCCTATGGAAAAGGTGCCAGACTGTTACGTGGGTGCCCATTTTTGTATCTCCTTACAAGGCAGGGCCTCCAGGCATCCCCCACCAGAGCTACTGAGCCAGTATCAATTCCCTGGACAGAGCCTTCAGGGATAACTGAAAGCCTCTCTGCCACTTCCTCTGCAGTGGAACTTCCCTTGCTACCCTCGGACTAATGAAGGAGCAGGGAATCTAAGTGTCTTATCCACATCTTCAACAAGCTGCAGTTGACCCAAGGAGAGGAGGCCAGCCCATCTCCCACAGGTCCCACACACTGCCCACTGCTCATCACAGACAGGGAATCCCCTGGCTTTCCATCCGGGCCCTGATTGCACTGAGTGATTGCTGACCTGCATCTCTCTTGGATGGAGCCCCCAGGAGATAAGCAAAAGACCCTTGGCCACAGTCACTATTAAGGTTCCTTCCTCTGCTGCCTCCAAGTTGGAGAAGGAATGTAAACACTGAGATTGCCTAAGAGCTGCAGTGGGCAGCCCAGGGGTACCAAGCTGCAATCTGCAGGCAGCACTTGAGGGGGAGAGGAACCACACTTTCAGAGCATAACTGTGAGGAAACATGGGGAGCCACACATGAGTCTACCAGCTGACAAATAAGCCTAAGTGTCACCTACTGAATCACACCCCAAACTTCAAAGCTAAAGTACCCCCACTCTGAAACCAGAGACAAGAAGTCAGCTTCAAATAAAGATCCTGCACAAAGCCTTGGTCTAGTGAAAACATTCAGAAAAGTCTATTGACTGTACTCAATCTCCACTGCAGTTAAAGGAACATCCACACACAGAGATGAGAAAGAACCAACACAAGAATTCTGGTAACTCAAATGGCCTAAGTGTGACATGTACTCAAAATGACCATACCAGATCACCAACAAGAGTTTTTAACCAGGCTGAGCTGACTAAAATGACAGAAAGAAAATTCAGAGCATGGATAGGAATGAAGATTATTGAGATTCAGGAGGATGGCAAATCCCAATCTAAGGAAACTAAGAATCACAATAAAGCAATACAGGAGCTGAAGGATGAAATAGCTGGTGTAAAGAAGACCTAACAAGTCTGACAGAGCTGAATAACACAATACAAGAATTTCACAATGCTATCACAAGTATTAAAAGCAAAATAAACCAAGCTGAGGAAATAATCAACTAAGAAAAAGGAATGAACAAAACCTCCAACAGGTATGGGATTATGTAAAGAGGCCAAATCTACAAATCAATAGCATCCCTAAAAGGACAGGGAGACAGCAAACAACCTGGAAAACAATTTCAGAGTATCATCCATGAAAATTTTTCCAACCTTGCTAGAGAGGCCAACAGTAAAATTCAAGAAATACAGAGAACTTTTGCACTATTCTACACAAGAAGATTATAACCAAACACATAATCATCAGATTTTCCAAGTTCAAAATGAAAGAAAGAATGTTAAAAGCAGCTAGAAAGGAAAGGTCACCTACAAAGGGAATCCCATCAAGCTAACAGTGGGCCTCTCAGCTGAAACCCTACTAGCGAGAAGACATTGGGGGCCTATATTCAACATTCTTAGAGAAAAAAAATCTCCCACCAAGAACTTTATATCCAGCCAAACTAAGCTTCCCAAATGAAGGGAAAATAAGATCTTTTTCAGAGAAGCAAATGTTGAGGGAGTTTGTTATCACTAGAACTTCCTTACAAGAGATCTTGAAAGGAATACAGACCACATACTTGGACATTAAACAACAAATGCAAAAGAACCAAAATTATACCAAACACACTCTTAGTCCACAGCACAATAAAATAAAAGTCAAGACTAAGAAAATTACTCAAAAACATGCAATTACCTGGAAATTAAACAACATGCTCCTAAACGACTTTGGAGTAAATAATAAAATTAAGGAAGAAATCAAGAAGTTCTTTGAAGCTAATGAGAACAAAGATACAACATACCAGAATCTCTAGAACACAGCTAAGGCAGTGTTAAGAGGGAAATTCATAGCTCTAAATGCCTAAATCAAAAAGTTAGAAAAGTCTCAAATTAACAACATAAAATCACAACTGGAAGAATTACAGAAGCAAGAACGATTCAACTCCAAAGCTAGCAGAACACAAAAAATCATTAATAAATAGCCTACCAACCAAAAAAGCCCAAGAACTGAAGAATTCACCACTGAATTCTACCAGTTGTACAAAGAAGAGCTGGTATCATTTCTACTAAAACTATTGCAAAAAATCAGGAGGAGGAGCACCTCTCGAAACTCATTCTATGAGGCCAGCATTATTTTAATGCCAAAATCTGGCAGAAATACATCAAGAAAAGAATATTTCAATATCCTTGATGAACGTCAATGCAAAAATCCTCAATAAAATAGTTGCAAAGAGAATTCAGCGACACATTAAAAATCTAATCCACAACAATTAAGTAGGCTTTATCCCAGGATATAAGGTTAGTTCAACATGCACAAAGCAATAAATGTGATTCATCACATAAACAGAATTAATGACAAATACTACATGATTATTTTGATAGATACAGAAAAGGCTTTTAATAAAATTCAACATCCTTCATGTTAAAAACTCTTAATAAATTGGCTGGGTATGGTAGCTCACATCTGTGACCCAAGCATTTTGGGAGGTCAAGGTGAGCAGATCGCTTGAGCCCAGGAGTTGGAGACCAGCCATAGGCAACATGGGGAAATCCCCACCTTTACAAAAAATACAAAAATGAGCTGGATGTGGGTGGTGTGCCTATATTCTCAGCTACTTAGGCTAAGGCAGGACAATCACTTGAGCATGGGAAGCAGAGGTTGCAGTGAGCAAATATCATGCCATTGCATTCCAGTCTGGCTGACAAGAGTGAACCCCTACCTCAAAAAAGAACAAAAGAGAAACTCTTAATAAACTAGGTATTGAAAGATTATACATCAAAACATTAAGTCATCTATTAGCAGCCTGCAGCCATCATTATCCTAAATGGGCAAAAGCTGGAAGCATTCACTTTGAAAACCACCACAAGACAAGCATTCCCACTATCTCCACTCCTATTTATTATATTATTGGAATTCCTAGTGAGAGTAATTAGGCAGGAGAAAGAAATAAAGGAAGTCAAACTGTTCTGTTTGCAAATCATATCTGTTTGCAGACAATGTGATTCTATATCTAGAAAACCCCTGTGTCTGGCCCAAAAGCTCCTTCAGCTGATAAACAACTTCAGCTAAGTTTCAGGATACAAAATCAGTGTACAAAAATCACTAGTACTCTTATAAACCAACAATAGTCAAGCTGAGAACCAAATCAGAAATTCAATCGCATTCACAGTTGCCACAAAAAGTATAAAATACCTAGGAATACAGTTAACCAGGTTGGTGAAAGATCTCTACAAGGAGAATTATAAAACACTGTTCAAAGAAATCAGGGAAACACAAGCAAATGGAAAAAACATCCCATGCTCATAGATAGAAAGAATCAATATCATTAAAAGAGCCATACTGCCCAAAGCAATTTACAGATTCAGTGCTATACCTATCCAACTATCAATGACATTCTTTACAAAACTAGAAAAAAAATATTTTAAAACTTAGATGGAAGTAAAAAAGAGCCCAAACAGCCAAGGTAATCCTAAGCAAAAAGGACAAAGCTGGAAGCATCATGTTACCTGACTTCAAACGATACTACAGGGCTACAGTAATCAAAACAGCATGATACTGGTACAAAAACAAACACATAGACCAATGAAACAGCATAGAGAACCCAGAAATAAGGTCACACACCTACAACCATCTGATCTTCAACAAAGCGGACAAAAACAAGCAATGGAGAGAAGACTTTGTATTCAATAAATCATGCAGAGTTAACTGGCCAGCAATATGCAGAAGACTTGAAACTAAACCCCTTCCTTAAGCCATATACAAAAATAAACTCAAGATGGATTAAAGGCTTAAGTGTAAAACCCATAACTATAAAAACTCTGGAAAAAAACCTAGGCAATACCATTCTGGACATAGGAACAGTCAAAAATTGTATGAAAGATGCCAACAGCAATTGCAACAAAAGCAAAACTTGAGAAATTGGATCTATTAAACTAAAAGAGTTTCTGCACTGAAAAGAAACTCAGAGTAAACAGACAATCTACAGAATAGGAAAAAATATTTGCAAACTGTGCATCTCACAAAGGCCTAATATCCAGCATTTATAAGGAACTTAAATTTACAAGAGAAAAACAAACAACCAAATTAAAAAGTGGGCAAAGAACATGAACAAACACTTTTCAAAAGAAGACATACATGTGGCCAAGAAGCATATAGAAAAACAGCTCAATATCACTGATCGTTAGAGAAATGCAAATCAAAACTGCAATGAGATATCATCTCACACCAGTCAGAATGGCTTTTATTAAAAAGTCAAAAAAATAGCAGATGCTGATGAGGTCATAGAGAAAAGAGAACACTTATGCAATATTGGTGGAAGTGTTCAACCATTGTGGAAAGCAATTTTGGAGATTCCTTAAAGAGCTAAAAGCAGAACTGCCATTTGATCCAGCAATCCCATTACTGGGTATATACCCAGAAGAATATAAATCATTCTGCAATAAAGATACATGCATGCTAATGCTCACTGCAGCACTATTCACAATATCAAAGACACTGAATCAACCTAAATGCCTATCAATCACAGATTAGATAAAGAAAATGTGGTACAGATACTCCATGGAATGCTATGCAGCCAAAAAAGAACGAGATCATTTCTTTTGCAGGAACATGGATGGAGCTGGAGGCTATTACTCCTGAGCAAACTAACACAGCAACAGAAAACCAAATATTGCATATTCTTACTTGTAAGTGAGAGCTAAATGATGAGAACTTATGAAGAGACAGAAGGAAAAACAGCCACTGGGGTCTACTTGAGGGTGGAAGATGGGAAGAGGGAGAGGATCAGAAGAGCAACTATTGGAAGATCTGGGGATAGCAATACCAACTGAACCGAAGCAGGTCACATAACATCACCATTGCTCTA
>JAZHEH010002825.1:0-280364 GCA_036589455.1 Ateles fusciceps | reverse complement strand
CCAAAAACTAAAAGGAAGGTATTCGCAAAACTGCTTTGCAGTGTGTGCATTCACCTTCCACAGGTGAACTTATGTTTGTATTCAGCAGCTTAGAAACACTCGCTGTGTAGAATCTAAAGCAGATATTTCCAACTAAATGGCAGATTATGGGAAAAACCAGAAAGACTGGCTTTGAAACCCAGAAGAAAGATATCTTGAAACTGCTTTGCTATGTGTCCATTCAACTCAGGAGTTGAAAATATTTTTTGATTCAGCAGTTTAGAAATACACTGCATGGAGAATCAAGAAAGGGAACTTTCAGACTGAATGGAGGCCTATGGTGAAAGGACTAATATCTCACAATAAAAACTAAATGGAAGCTATTTGCAAAACTCCTTTCAAATGTGTGCATTCACCGTCCAGAGTTTGACTGATATTTGTATTCAGCAGCTTAGAAACATTCATTGTGTAGAATCTAAACACAGATATTTCCAAGAAAACCCCAGGCTATGGGAAAAACCAGAAATACTGGCTTTTAAACCCAGAAGAAATATACCTTTGAAACTGCTTTGCTGTGTGTCCACTCAACTCAGACAGTTCAACTTACAATTTGATTCAGCAGTTTAAGAGCACAATTCATGTAGAATCTAGAAAGAGACATTTCAGACTAAATGGAGGCTATGGTGAACAGGCAAATATCTCACAATAAAACTAAAAGGAAGCTATTTCTCACACTGCTTTTCAATGTGTGCATTCACCTTCCTGAGCTTAACTGATGTCTGCATTCAGCAGCTTAGAAACACTCTTTGGTTAGATTTTAAAAACATATTTCCAACGAAACCCAGGCCTATGGGAAAAACCAGAAAGACTCTCGTTGAAACTAAGAGAAAATATATCTGTTATTTACTTCTCTGTGTTTTTGTTCAAATCAGAGAGTTGAAACTATATTTTGATTCAGCAGGTTGGGAAAACACTTCACGTAGAATCTAGAAAGGGACATTTCAGGCTGAATGGAGGCCTATGGTGAAAAGCCAAATATCTCTCAATAAAAACTAAAAGTAAGCTATTTCTGAAACTGCTTTGTAATGTGTGCATTCACCCTCCTGAGATTAACTGATGTTTGCATTCAGCATCTTATAAACACTCTTTGGGTATATTTTAAAAACAGATATTTCCAACAAAACCCCGACCTATGGGAAAAACCAGAGAGACTGGGATTGTGTACTGCTTCCCTAGTGCTCACTGTGCTTGAGGTTCCTGCCTCTTGGCCCACCTTCCATGAATCTTGGCCTCTGTAGACTATCCTGTCCAGAGACTATCCTGTGGACATCCTGGTGAAAAGGTTCCTGAGCCTGGTTCCTGACACACTGCCATCAGGGGCTCCTCCTTTGTGAAGTCTCAGGAACTCATCACCAGGGCAATGGCGAACATCACAATGACCTGAAGAGCGGCTCTTGCTTAGCACATGTGCACTGGTGAGGTGGACTCAACTTGTGCCTGGCTCCGGGTATTCACACTGTGGCCCCTTTAAGTAATGGATATGGAGAAAGCTTTGGCAAAAACAGTGGGTTCAGGGAGACCTTAAAGAGAGAGAGACCAAACCAGGGTCAAACCCACAGGACTCGTGTCCTCAGGGCCTTCACTAGCGAGTGGTCTTTTGCTTTGACTCCCGGCAGAAGAGGAGATTCATGGCACACAATTGGCTCTTCAGACTCCGCCTTGGCTACCATTTTGGATCCCTCCTGGGTAAGCGAGAATGGGATTACAATGGAGAGAGGTGGGGGAGGACTTTGCTGAGGCTCAGAAAGATCCCATGGGCCCTAAGGCATAGTGACCTCAATCTGCCAGCCAACAGGTACCCATGATGGAACCTCCCCTGCACCCAGTAAAACCCAATCCTTATGGCTTGCTCCCTGGCATCTGAAACAGCCAAAAGATTCAGTGATTGAAGGCACTTTCCCTAGGAGCAGAGGAACCAGATGGCCCTTAAGAATGAGAGTGGAAGGGCAGGTGAATTGCAACACTTCCTCGTGGAAAGGGCACAGGCCAACCAGGCAGCCATCGAGTGGGACATAAAGACTGAAAGAGCATTCCCGTCCCCCATGAGGATGGAAGCCCAGAGCTCCACAATCATCGCACCTGCCCAATCATCCAGAAACAGATTTGGAGGGGGGAAACAGACATGAAACGCATCCCCACCCAGTTTCTTCCTGCTGGACTGGGGAGTATTGTTTGTTGAAGACACTGAGCCAATTAAGAAGCCTCTAGGCTTCTCAGAAATGGGGCAGAGAGACAAACAGCCTAGGCCAGAGGCCAGGGGAAATACAGTACACTGCCACCTCCATGGACATCTATGAGGATGAGTGCCAAGTGGTTGAGTTGTACATACAGGCCAGTGTAGGAATGACAGAGATGCATGCCACATCCTGTTCCTGGCTCCCTGTTCTGGCTGTGCATCACTCTGTGGCGAGATTTCTCAATGAGGGCAAAGGTGAGAGAAGTGAGAACCATCATCTTTGAGGTCGGTGGGCAGCCGTTCTGCAGGTGGACAGTGAGCTGTGGTGAGGCTTTTGTCCATGGCTGGGTGGTGTGATCGCCTTGGTCCCAAGAAAGAGGACACTCAGGATGTGGAGGTGACTGAAACCCATGCTGGTCCACCACTGCTCCCTAACCCCATTGCTTAGGCCTTCACAACGCCAACTGGAACTGCTGGGGAAATGACCGATGACTGGCCACGGGACCCATGCAGAGACATGGGAGAGGCTCAGTAATAGAGAGGCTGTCATGCAAGAAATGGCCTCTGGAGCACAAATCACACCCGTCCTAACAAACACATACACGCACACATGCACACAGGCACACACAGACACAGAGTGAGAAAGAGAGGGAGCGGGTAAGAAGAGAGAGAGAAACCAGAGAGGGACATACAGGTGCACACACACAAACAATACCCCTTCCACACACACAGACACACAGCAGTGGCAGAGTATCACTCATCCCCTGGCAGCCCCAGAAGCTTCAGGGTTCTGTTGTCCACCACTAGGACACTCGGATGAGAGAGAAGCCCACGGATACACAGGCAGAGGTGTCCTGCAAATATCCAGGAGATTTGGGGAGACTCACCTGTATACCGTCAGCACAACCTGATGACTGGGATTCTGTGCTTCTCCCCCCAGGTATCCCATCACCTGAGGTTTCCTCCTCCTGGCCCACATTCAGTGAATCCTTGCCTACAGAGACTATCATGTGGACGTCCTGGCAAGGAGGGCCCTTAGCCCCATTCCTGACACACTTCCACAGGGGTTTCCTCCTTTGTGACGTCTTAGGAGCCCATCACCGGGCAACAGTGAATGTCACTGTGACCCAATAGCAGCCCATGCTTCACGCATGAGCAATGGCGAGGTGGACATGACTGCTGCCTGGCTCCTAAAAGTCATGATGTGGCCAGTTTAAGAAATGGCTGTGGCTGACTTGGCAGCTGAGAAACCTGTGGCATAAGTGGTGGATTTGGGGAGGCCTGGGAAAGGGGAATGCAAGAGACCAAGCCAGGGACAAACCCATAGGACTCATGTCCTCAGGGCCTCCAGGATGGAGTGGTCTTCTGCTTTGGCTCCCCATGGAAGAGGAGATTCAGGGCGCCTGATGGGATCTCTGGACTCTGCTTAGGATACCATTTTGTATCCAACTTGGTTAAGTGGGAATGCAAAAACCATGGAGAGAGGCTGGAAGGCCATCACTGGTGCTGAGAAAGATGCCATGGGTGCAGGGCATGGTGCCTCTCCCCCACCACCAGGCAGGTACTCCTGATGCAACCTCCCCTGCACCCAGGGAAACCCAAACCCTTTGTTTCTCTCCCTGACATGTGTGGCAGCCAAAAGACTCAGTGATTGAAGGCACTTTCACCAGGAGCAGAGGAGTGAGATGGCCCTCAAGAATGAGAGGAAGGGCAGGTGAATTGCAACACTGCCTTGTGGAGAGGGCAAAGGCCACCCAGGCAGCCATCCAGTGACGCATGGAGACTGAGAGAGCATCCCTGTTCCACAGGAGTATGGCAGCCCAGAGGCCCATGATCATGGCACCTGTCTAATCATACAGAAACAGGTTTGGAGGGGGGAAACTTACATGAAGTGCCTCCCCACGAAGTTTCCCCCTGCCTGACTGGGGAGTGTTCTTTGTTGAAGACACTGTGCCAGAACAAGAAGCCTCTACAGAGAAAGACGGATGACAGAGCCTAGGCCAGAGTACAGGCCAAATACAGGGTAATGCCACCTACATGGGCATCCGTTGTATGGGGAGTGCCAAACGGTTGACTTGGCTAGGAAGTCCAGCATTGGAGTGACAGAGATGCTTGCCACATCCCGTTCTTGGCACCCTGTTCTGTCCCTGTGTCGAGATGTGGTTAGAATTCTCAGTGAGGGCAAAGGTCAGAGAAGAGAGAACCATCTTCTTTGAGGTCAGTGGGCAACCCTCCTGCAGGTGGACAGTGACTTGTGGTGAGGCTTTTGTCCATGGCTGGGGAGTGTGATCATCTTGGCCCTAAGAAAGAGGTTGCTCAGAACTGGGAGGAGACTGAAACACCTGGTGGTCTAACACAGCTCCCTCCCCCACATTGCGCAGGCCTTAACAAACGCCAGCTGGAACAGCCAGGAAAATGACTGACGACTGGCCACAGGACCCACGGAGAGATGCAGGGAGATGCTCAGCAAAAGAGAGGCCGACATGCAAGAAACCACTCGCCAGGGCACAGGACACACACGTCCCAACACACACACACACACACACACACACGCTTGCACACACACATACACGCAGCGAGTCAGAGAGAGGGGTCTGGAAAGAAGAGAGAGAGAAGCCAGAGAGAGACATACAGGTGCACACACAGAAACAACACCCCTTCCACACAAACTCACACAGCAGTGGCACCGTATCACTCACTGCCAGGCAGTGCCTGAACCTGCAGGGTTCTGTTGTCCACCACTAGGACCCTTCAGTGAGAGAAGAGCCCATGGGCAGACAGGCAGAGGTGTCCTGGAGATGACCAGTGCATGACAATTGTGGAGATTTTCTTGTACACAGTCGGAAGAGAACTGAGACTGGGATACCACGTTGCTCCCCCCAGCACTCTATCTGCCTGAAGATTCCTTCTCCTTCTCCACCTTTGGCAAATGCTGTCCTCTGGAGACTATTCTGCAGAAGTCCTGGAGAGGAGGGTACTGATCACCATTCCTGACACACTGCCACAGAGACTTCACACACTCCTTTGTGAAGTCTCAGTAACCCATCACCGGTGCAATGGTGAATGTCACTATGACCTGAGGAGTAGCTCATGCTTCCTGCATGTGTACTGGCGTGGATGACTCGACTTGTGCCCAGCTCCCGGAGGTCAGGCTGTGGCCCCTTGAGGAAATGGCTGTGGCAGAGGTGGCAGTGGAGAAAGCAGCAGCAAAAGTGACAGGTTTCAACAGGCCTGGGAAAGGGGCATGTGCAAGACCAAGCCAAGGTCAAACCCATAGGACTCATATCCTCAGGGCCTCTGAGAGTAAGCGGTCTCTATTTTGGTTCCCAGCTGAAGAGGAGATTCTGGGCGACCGATCACGTTAGAGCAATGCGATGTTATGTCTGCCTTCGTTCAGTTACGTATTGCTTATGGATGAAGCAACTGAACCACAAAAGATTGTCACTTGCCCAAGATCAAACAGGTACAATATTACCAAAGCAAGAATCAAACATATTTCTACACATTTAAGCTTCTGCTCAGAAAAAGAAAATATCATCAAGAGTGAACAGGCAACCTACGGAATGGGTGAAAAATTTTGCAGTCTATCCATCTGACAAAAAGCTAATATCCAGAATCTACAAGGAACTTTTAAAAAATTACAAAAGAAAACAAACAACCCCATAAAAAAGTGGGTGAAGGATATGAACAGATACTTCTAAAAAGAAGACATTCATGCGGCCAACAAACATACAAAACAAAGTTCATCATCACTGGTCGTGAGAGAAATGCAAGTCAAAACCACAATGAGATACCATCTCATGCCTGTTAAAATAGCAATCATTAAAAAGTCAGAAAACAACAGGTGGTGGAGAGGATGTGGAGAAATAGGAACACTTTTGCACTGTTGGTGGGAGTGTAAATTAATTCAACCATTGTGGAAGACAGTGTGGTGATTCCTCAAGGATATAGAATCAGAAATACCATTTGACCCAGCAATCCTATTACTGGGTATATACCCAAAGGATTATAAATCATTCTGCTGTAAAGACACACGCACATATATGTTTGTTCCAGCACCATTTACAATAGCAAAGACTTGGAACCAACCCAAATGCCCATCAATTATAGACTGGATAAAGAAACAGTGGCACATATACACCATGGAATACTATGCAGCCATAAAAAGAATGAGTTCATATGCTTTGCAGGGACATGGATGAAGCTGTAGACCATTATCCTCAGCAAACTAATACAGGAACAGAAAACCAAATGCCACATGTTCTCAGTCATTAAGTGGGAGCTGAACAACAAGAACACATGGACACAGGGGAGGGGAACATCACACACCAGGGCCTGTTGGGGAGTGGCGGGAGAAGGGGAGGGAGAGCATTAAAACAAATACCTAATGTATGCGGAGCTTAAAACCTAGATGATGGGTTGATAGGTGCAGCAAATCACCATGGCACATGTATACCTGTATAACAAACCTGCATGTTCAGCACATGTATCCCAGAACTTAAAGTACAATTAAAAAAAATTTGTTTAAAGACTCCAGAAGGCAAGATATTCTTATTAGGTATGAACATGCATTGGTTAAGTTCTAGGGAGTCTTTATAAAACTCACTGGCCTGCACAGTTTCATGGGAATTTTAAGTCCATGATATTAAATGATTCTTTTTACCCTTTGAAAAGATAAATTAGGCATGAAATTTTATTGGCTAATTTTTCTCTTTTAACATTCAGTACATTTTTTTCTTTCTGACATTTCGATCCTTTTTTATTCTTAGTAATTAAGGTCATATATGCCTGTGTACACAGACAGAATAAAGGTGTAAAGCCACTGATCAGTGATTTTCAAAGGATGTAAATGCGTAAAAGAAGACAATCATTTAATTCCAGCCTTTTCTTTTTCCTATAAATTGAGCTGCTAGAACAAAGCCTTAGTATTGCCAGTTTTGCCGATAATAAATAGATTCAGGTTCCTAATCTCAATCTTATTTGGAAAAAAACTCTTCCCCTGACTCAAAAGACAAGTAAACTTAGTGACTAGAAAGAGTAGCCCAACATAAAATACTTGAGAAATGTGGGGCAAAGCTACTGCAGATAAGCAACTGCAGATTTTACCATCTCATTTCTATATGGGTATTCACTCAGCAATTACATGTCTTTCACCTCCTGCAAATGCACTTCTCATCTGCTCCCATTCACTTTAACACTTACACTACCCAGGGTACATGCCAAGACCTTAATGAAAAGGACAGCTACCAGATGCAACTAACTAGGAGTTATTGTTCAACCCCAGGTCACCTGACAACGTTCATGCTTTCCCTTCAGTTGCATTAGTGTACAAATAAAGAGGTTGCTAAATCTATCATAGATGAATAGCATCTTTATTAAATTTGCAAATGACAACACAGAAAGGGGAGCAAATGTGTTGGATGATAGAATCACGATTCAGAGACCTGATAATGAGCAAATCTGAGCATATCTGCAACCAGGATGGTTTTCCATCTATGTAATTAGGGTCTGAAAGATCTGAGAAGAGTCAGCTGCAGAAGACCTGGAGGTACAGGGGCAGGCACACAACAGCTAAGTTCAAATTCTAGAGGATGAATTTACTACCCTCTCTAGGTCTCCAGCACACAATCCCAGGACTATTGGATAGAAGCTACAGGGAGGCAGGTTTGAGCACAATGTAAGCAGCATATCACTGCAAGGAGCTGAGCCACTTTACTGGGCAATTGCCTCAGGCAGGAGATAAGGTGTTGGTGACTAACATGGTTACTTCCAAGGCTCAAATCCTCTGGCTGCACTAAGCCCTGTGACTGTGTCACCTCATTGGCACCTGATCCAAGTTCTACCCACCTACTATTTTGCTTTTGAAATTTTAAGCTACAGCAGATGAAACAGTTTCCACTTCATGTAATCCCACTGATTATTTAAGAATGTGAGCCCTTAGAAAGGGGGAGGTAAGATAATACTTGAGGTTGCAAATAGGTATGAATGGTATAATCTATCTTTGTAGGAAGATATGTACATTAATAGATCATAAGTCTGGATGCTTAATACTTCTATTTGGTGGAATTATAGGTGATTCATTTTTATACATGTGATTAAAATAGGTTGGGCATGGTGGCTCACGCCTATAATCCCAGCACTTTGGGAGGCTGAGGCAGGCAGATTGCTTCAGCCCAGGAGTTCAAGACAAGCCTGTGCATAGCGAGACCTCATCTCTACTAATAATCAAAAAGATTAGCTGGGTGTGGTGGAACGTGCCTGTTATCCCAGGCACTAGGGAGGCTGAGGTGGGAGGATTGCTTGAGCCCAGGAGGTCAAGGCTGCAGTGAGCTGTGATCTTTACCACTGCACTCCAACCTGGGCAACAGAGCAAAACCCTGTCCCATAAAAATAAAATAATAATTTTTAAAAAGGGATAAAAGTATTGTTTAAAGGCAGGAATTGAAATGCATGCACTTATACATATTCCTTATTGTATTAGCATAGACTAAGTGACTTAACAGAAATGTACTTGCTCACAATTCTAGATTCTAGAAATCTCAAGTTGACATCCAGCAAAGTCAGATTCTGGTGATGGCTCCCTTCTTGGCACATAGACAGCCACCTTTCTGTGTCCTCACATGTTGGAGACTGGTCTGTCTCTCCTTATAAGGCCACAGTCCTATTGGATTAAGCCCTAACTGTTATCACTTCATAAGCTAAATTACTTCTGAAACAACCTATCTCCAGATACAATCACACTAGGGATTAGGGCTTCAAAATATGAATCAGGTGGTCACAGGTGACAAAATTCAGTTCATAGCATTTATGCTCACCATGAACAGCAGAAATGTTTACTTCATAAAACAGCAAATTCTGTTCAGTAGAAAAACTATCAGTTCAGTGTTACAGGTCATTAGAAAATGTAATGTGCTTAATATGGTGTTTGTTAGCAAGTGCCTCCTGTCCCTTTCTCCATCCAACTTCAGTCTTGGATATTAACTTCCCATTAAGCCAAAAAAGTTTCCAGAAGGCAAGAGAGCCCAGCTTGAACTCCAGCCCTTATTCAGCTTGAACAGATCACATGAGACCCTGTGTTTTCATTTCTTCGTTCTGAGATATGGAGGTTAGTCCACATGACCTTCTCTCTCAAGGTTCTATAACTCTGTGAGTCCAACTCTAAAGAAAGATCACCTAGCATCCCCAAGTCAGGACTCACTGGACCTGGACAGAATTGACTATTTCCCCCCCATGAATAATCTGCTAACAGTTTTCCTTCAACCATTTTATTTGGCTGAAAAGGTAGCCTTATGTACTTTTCATTCCTTAGAATACCACCAGAATGAACTACAAGAGTCACATGATAATGATTATATTTATTATTTTATTGCTACATTGGAGGTGAAAATAAACTGTAAGAAGTTGCTAAAGGATGAAACTTCATGAAGATTATGAAACAACTGAGGCACCCATTGTAGAAGGTTAAAATTGGCTTATCCTGTATGAGGTGCAAGGACTACACATACAACTGTCATCAATGGCAAGATTATTGACGGCATCTGCCATTTGGAATTTACATACCAATGGTAAGTTCAGAAAGGAACTTAAGGAAACATTCACTACCCCAGACCTCTTAGCCAGGAAATATAGGTGAGAAGAAATCAGAAGATGCCTGAAATCTCTACAAACACATAGGTTTACCAAAAAAAACAAGCCTAAAACCAAGACCGTCAGGAAATGTTGAAATCTGCTCTGGAGAGGAGATCCCCATTTTATGATGTTTGGACACAATCCTTCTCCTGCTGGATAGCTAGGGGGGGGGAAGAAACAAAAAATTACAAAAGTATTTTCTTAAGTTCAGCTTCTTCCAAAAGAAATCTTTGTAAGTCATTGAAGGCTGCCATACATGCTTTAAATTTGGAATGCCAAGGCATTAACCACGAAACTTACAGTGTGGTGTGTGCATGCATGTGTGTGCACATTAACCACCTGAACTACCAATTAGAAACTACATCAACTGTAGGGTTTGTTTTTCCAAATGCTGTTGCCATTTTTTTCAGCTTATTCAAGACCAAGGAGTAATCGGAGAACTTTTCTTCAGATTTATTTACCACTATAAAGTTAGGAAAGTGTACACTTTCAGATAATTTTAACTAAGGTTGCAACTTTCAAATAAAACTGATATAACAAAAGGTGCTTCTCAGCTTTTGTGAATATGTTTAGAGTTTCTCCAGCAGGCTATAACTCCAAAGGGCAGAACCGGTCCCTTGAATCTAGAGATTTGAGTATACCCAGAAGTAAATTTGTTATCTCACCTTATCTTGTCATCATATATAGAAGGCCAAAACTGCAGATTCTACGGGGTTCTTTAAGGATAATATTACGGACTCAAATTTCTAAATGTAGAAAAATACCAAATACCCAAAAGTAGACAAAATCTAAGTGTCTTTTAGTGCTACATCCAATATTCCAAGATTGGTTTTAATGTGTTTTTTAATCATTTTCAAATAAGAAACTAGTTTTTTATTGCCCCATCACTACTAGACCCATCATGTGAGAACCAGAAGAAAACTATTTCATAGTTTTACCCATTGCATTAAATACCATGGTGCTCTAATTATTGCTTACTTTGTGGCAATAATTTACTAGAAGATTTAGCAAACCTATTAACTTTCTCTAATGTTTATTTCCACTAGAATCCCCGCCCCCGCCATGACTTACTTTCCTTTGAAGGAAGAGTATTTTTTCTTCAGTGTTAGTTTTCTTCAGTTTTGACCTGTCAAACTTCTCCACTTCTGACAAGTCTGGTTTATCACTCATCTTGACTAGAAGATAGCCTGAAAAGAAAAAAAAAAATTTTGTTATCTTTATTTTTTTGAGACAGGGTCTCACTCTCTCGCCCAGGCTGGCATGTAGTGGTGCAATTCTGGCTCACTGCAACCTCCACCTCCTGGGTTGAAGCAATTCCTCTGCCTCAGCCTCCCAAGTAGCTGGGATTACAAACAAACATGCACAACCATGCCCAGCTAATTTTTGTATTTTTAGTAGAGACAGGGGTCTCACCATGTTGGCCAGGCTGGTCTCAAACTCCTGGCCTCAAGCAATCAGCCCGCCTCGGCCTCCCAAAGTGCTGGGATTACAGGAGTGAGCCACCACACCCCGCCAGAAAAAAGATTTTTAAGAAAAGTTACCTGGCAGAACTATCTTTGGACTAAGGGGTCACAAGCAAAAATTTCACATTTCCTATCAATGTGTATTCTACCTGCTCATTTTCAACAGAAAAAACAGCAACAGATCTTAGAAAAGTTATATTTTTGTTAGTATAATTTAAACTCCACATCATTAGCCATTTCTGATAGGCAGTAAATGCCATTGGATCAGAACGCCCCAGAAACCAAGATGCTCTAGAAACCCAGAGCCAATATGTCTTACTCTTAAAATCACAGCAAGGGTAAAATGGAGGTGATAGAAGTCTAAGACCAGACAGGGACAGAAGAAAAAATAAAGTCTGGCTTTAACCAGGAAATGATTTTGTAACAGGAGATAGCACTATTTGAGCATCTTTGCTTTCTATTACTTTTTGTTTTTGGCATCTTTCTTGAGAGATGGAGAGCAATACACAAAAAAAGAGTGGCATAAGTTTTACTAATTTCTACTTTAAATCCCCAAAGACGACAGTCCATCAAGATACTACAATACACATCTCATAATAGCTCCTTGTGGCATTGGTTTGTAAACGTTGTAAAAAGGAACAGTTAACTAGGATCAGACCCAGGACTACAGCAAAATGGAATAAACCAAATAGGAGTCTTATTTCACCATCGTTTCTCTGCAGAGAGAGAGCGCAAGGAGATGAGGCTCAAAGGTGCGTGGCTGTGGACCTGACGGAATGCCTGGTGCCCTGTGAGCGTCCCGAGTTTGTCCAGAAGAGACAATAGGATATCCCAGAAATTGCAAGGCAGAGCTCTGGTGCGAGAGCCCGGCCCCACCTTAGGGGAGTAAGACACTTCGTCTAGTGCCTGGGGTAGAGTGGAGAGGCCCCCAACAGCCAGAAGTGCCAACGTGCTTCCATTCCGTGAGGTTACCCTAAGGCCCTACTCTGCCGAGCGATCAGACTCCAGGCTCGGCGCTGGGAAATGGAACTAACAAATAAATAATAGCAGGGCCGGGCGCAGAGGCCAGTCTGTCAGGAGCAGTTGGCATACTTTTTCAAGTAACTATTAGCGTCGTCGGGCGCCCAGCCCAACGGCCAAGGGAGGGGAGGGAACGAGGGCCCAGCCCCAGGAGGGCCCATTCCTGGCGGCTCCCAAACTCCTCATCCTCTAAGCCTCCGACCCGCAGCTACCGCGGACGGGCCGCTTTAAGGGGTCGCCCCCCCGCCGGGCCTTGTTTTCAGGGACCGGCCCGTGGGAGGGCTCGGCACCGCGCGCAGAGGGCGGCGCCCCGGGGAAGACAAAGGCGCGGACTCGCCCGGCCCGGCAGACGTGAAGCGCCAGCCCCAACCCCGGCCGCTCTGGCTCCCGAAGGCGCGGCATCCCCCACCTCGCGACCCCCACGCCTTCCGGTCTCCATGGTCCTCTGGCTCCGCGAGCCCGCACGTCCTCACCTGAAGGGTTGAAGACTCCGGAAAGGCCGTCCGCGGGGCTGAGACCGAGGCTGGCTCCGGACCAGGTTAGCGTTCCCGCGCAGAGCCCCGCAGTGCTAAGCCCCGTAGCAGCCCGCCCCATCCCTCTCTCATTGGCCGAGGGTTTCAGGGCTCGCCTCCTTCCCCTCTTCCGCTTGGGCCTCCAGAGCCTGCGCCCACCGTCTCCTCTAGCATCAGGGGCTTGTTGACGTCAGAGCAGACCCCGTCTACCCAGACCCCATCTCGCATGCCTCTCCCACTGCTTTTAGTCCTGAGGGTTCACATTCCCTTCATCCCCACCAGAGGCCTCTGCAGTAAGCAGATGCATCTTGCCCAGTGAGCTTAGAATACCTGGAACACGGAGGTCCAAGCTGAATGACCGGTATTTAGGTTCTCTCGGCTTTTTATAAGCTAGTGGTGCCTAAGGATCTATGACAACCTAACAGTAGGTTAGGAGTGGGGCTCGGTGTTTTTTGCTGTAATCCTTGGCTAGGTCGTGGAGTAGGGGTACTCATGGTGATAGTGGGTGGTTCAAAACCATTCGCCCCTACAACTGGACATTTCTGTGACAGTAGTGCTCGCCTATGAAATGTAAAAGACATTTGCAAGTTTCTCAGCCACAGAACATAATAGTAGTTTATAATAATCACACAACAACTGAGGCTATTCACATTTATATCCCCAATCCCTAGCACTTTGGCCCACAAG
The DNA here is from genome assembly GCA_036589455.1 of Ateles fusciceps. Lineage (NCBI taxonomy): Eukaryota > Metazoa > Chordata > Mammalia > Primates > Atelidae > Ateles > Ateles fusciceps. The sequence goes on along the minus strand of JAZHEH010002825.1, from coordinate 266,838 downwards.
ACATACTGGTTGTGGAGATGTCTATAGATTGAAGTAATAAATCTGTGATAGGGAAAAATTTTTGGACACTAGCACCACCCAGTGTCTGTTGAAAGACAAAATTGAGGAGTATAGTAGTTACATGAAAAGACTAAACGTTCAAGATCATTTTCTGGATACTCACCCAGAACTTTAGAGCATTAAGGTAAGATGGAGGTAAAACTATGTCTTTAGCTTGCAACCCCACCCCATGTATGGTGGGATAGATCTATATAATGAGAAGTCACTCTTTCCACAAGGATTTCTCAAGCTTTCCCACCTCACTTCATTCCCTTTTCTTTGCTCTTGTAGCACTTTCTGTTAATTTGAGAAGTGTGTATGTTTGTTGGAGAAACTTTTGAAACAAAAAAGCATACTGATTCAACAAATAATATTTATTGAGTACCTGCAATGTTCCTGGCATTAAATATAACAAACACCAGTGTTTCCACTACTAGATTTTAGTTGTTAACATTTAGGTATATTGACTTTGTCTTTCTTTTGAGGAATGAAACCTTTACAGAAAAAAATCGAGGTTTCCTTGACCTTCACTCCATTTCCATTCACCTTTCCACTTCCCCAGGGGCAGTCCTATCGTGAATGTGATGTATAGCTTCTAGTGTATTTTTTTAACTTTTAAGTTCAGGGGTACATGTACAGGTTTGTTACATAGGTAAACTATATCATTGGACGTTTGTTGTAGCAGATTATTTCTTCACCCAGATATTGAGCCTAGCACCCATTAGAAATTTTTCCTGATCCTCTCCATCCTCCCACCCCCCACCTCCTGACAGGTCCCACTGTGTTGTTCCCCTCTTGTATCCATGTGTTCTCATCATTTAGCTCCCACTTGCAAGTGAGAACATGTGATATTTGGTTTTCTGTTCCTGCATCAGTTTGCTAAGGATAATGGCTTCCCAGCTCCATCCATGTTCCTGCAAAGGACATGATCTCTTTCTTTTTATGGCTGCATAGTATTCCATGCTGCATATATACCACATTTTCCTTTATCCAGTCTATCACTGGTAGGCATTCAGGTCGATTCCATGTCTTTACTATTGTGAATAGTGTTGCAATGAACATACCTGTGCATGTGTCTTTACAGAGGTAGAACAATTTCTATTCCTTCGGATATATACCCAGTAATGGGATTGCTGGGGCAAATGGTATTTCTGTCTTTACAGCTTTGAGGAATTGCCACACTGTCTTCCACAATGACTCAACTAATTATACTCCCACCAACAGTGTACAAGCATACCTTTTTTTTTTTTTATTGCATTTTAGGTTTGGGGGTACATGTGAAGAACATGGAAGATTGTTGCATAGGTACACACATGGCAGTGTGATTTGCTGCCTTCCTCCCCATCACCTATATCTGGCATTTCTCCCCATGCTATCCCCTCCCCAACTCCCCACCCCCCACTATCCCTCCCCTTTTTCCCCCGACAGACCCCAGTGTGTGATGCTCCCCCTCCCTGTGTCCATGTGTTCCCATTGTTCAACACCCGCCTATGAGTGAGAACATGCGGTGTTTGATTTTCTGTTCTTGTGTCAGTTTGCTGAGAATGATGGTTTCCAGGTTCATCCATGTCCCTACAAAGGACACAACTCATCGTTTTTGATGGCTGCATAATATTCCATGGTGTATATGTGCCACATTTTCCCTGTCCAGTCTATCATCGATGGGCATTTGGGGTTGGTTCCAGGTCTTTGCTATTGTAAACTGTGCTTGCAATGAACATTCGTGTGCATGTGTCCTTATAGTAAGAAGGATTTATAGTCTTTTGGATATATACCCAGTAATGGGATTGCTGGATCAATGGAATTTCTATTTCTAGGTCCTTGAGGAATCGCCACACCATCTTCCACAATGGTTGAACTAATTTACACTCCCACCAACAGTGTAAAAGCGTTCCTATTTCTCCACATCCTCTCCAGCATCTGTTGTCTCCAGATTTTTTAATCATCGCCATTCTAACTGGCGTGAGATGGTATCTCAATGTAGTTTTGATTTGCATTTCTCTAATGACCAGTGATGATGAGCATTTTTTCATATGTTTGTTGGCTTCATGTATGCTCTTCTTTTGTAAAGTGTCTGTTCATATCCTTCGCCCACTTTTGAATGGGCTTGTTTGTTTTTTTGTAAATGTGTTTCAGTTCTTTGTAGATTCTGGTTATCAGCCCTTTGTCAGATGGGTAGACTGCAAAAATTTTTTTCCCATTCTGTTGGTTGCCGATTCACTCTAATGACTGTTTCTTTTGCTGTGCAGAAGCTATGGAGTTTGATTAGGTCCCATTTGTCTATTTTGGCTTTTTTGTTGCCACTGCTTTTGGTGTTTTGGTCATGAAGTCCTTGCCTACACCTATGTCCTGAAGTGGTTTTGCCTAGATTTTCTTCTAGGGTTTTTATGGTGTTAGGTCTTATGTTTAAGTCTTTAATCCATCTGGAGTTAATTTTAGTGTAAGGTGTCAAGGAAGGGGTCCAGCTTCTGCTTTCTGCACATGACTAGCCAGTTTTCCCAACACCATATATTAAACAGGGACTCGCTTCCACATTGTTTGTTTTTGTCAGGTTTGTCAAAGATCAGGTGGTTGTAGATGTGTTGTGTTGCGTCGGAGGTCTCTGTCCTGTTCCATTGGTCTATATCTCTGTTTTGGTACCAGTACCATGCTGTTTTGATTACTGTAGCTTTGTAGTATAATTTGAAGTCCGGGAGTGTGATGCCTTCAGCTTTGTTCTTTTTGCTTAGAATTGACTTGGCTATGCGGGCTCTCTTTTGGTTCCATATGAAGTTTAAGGTGGTTTTTTCCAGTTCTTCAAAGAAGGTCATTGGTAGCTTGATAGGGATAGCGTTGAATCTGTAAATTACTTTGGGCAGTATGGCCATTTTGACAATATTGATTCTTCCTAGCCATGAACATGGAATATTTCTCCATCTGTTTGTGTCCTCTCTTATTTCATTGAGCAGTGGTTTGTAGTTCTCCTTGAAGAGGTCCTTTACGTTCCTTGTTAGTTGTATTCCTAGGTATTTTATTCTCTTTGTAGCAATTGTGAATGGCAGTTGGTTCTTGATTTGGCTGTCTTGAAGTCTGTTATTGGTGTATAGGAATGCTTGTGATTTTTGCACATTGATTTTATATCCTGAGACTTTGCTGAAGTTGCTTATCAGTTTCAGGAGATTTTGGGCTGAGACGATGGGGTCTTCTAGATATACAATCATATCGTCTGCAAATAGAGACAATTTGACTTCCTCCTTTCCTATTTGAATACCCTTTATTTCTTTTTCTTGCCTGATTGCTCTGGCTAGAACTTCCAGTACTATATTGAATAGGAGTGGTGAGAGAGGACATCCTTGTCTAGTGCCAGATTTCAAAGGGAATGCTTCTAGTTTTTGCCCATTCAGTATGATATTGGCTGTTGGTTTGTCGTAAATAGCTTTTATCGTTTTGAGATACGTTCCATCAATACCTAGTTTATTGAGAGTTTTTAGCATAAAGGGCTGTTGAATTTTGTCAAAGGCCTTCTCTGCATCAATTGAGATAATCATGTGGTTTTTGTCTTTGGTTCTGTTTATGTGGTGGATTATGTTTATAGATTTGCGTATGTTGAACTAGCCTTGCATCCCCCGGGATGAAGCCTACTTGATCATGGTGGATAAGCTTTTTGATGTGCTGTTGCAATCGGTTTGCCAGTATTTTATTGAAGATTTTTGCATCTATGTTCATCATGGATATTGGCCTGAAGTTTTCTTTTCTTGCTGAGCTCTGCCAGGTTTTGGTATCAGGATGATGTTGGTCTCATAAAATGATTTAGGAAGGATTCCCTCTCTTTGGATTGTTTGGAATAGTTTCAGAAGGAATGGTACCAGCTCCTCTTTGTATGTCTGGTAGAATTCGGCTTGTGAACCCATCTGGACCTGGGCTTTTTTGGGTGGTAGGCTCTTAATTGCTGCCTCAACTTCAGACCTTGTTATTGGTCTATTCAGGGTTTCCACTTCTTCCTGGTTTAGGCTTGGGAGGATGCATGTGTCCAGGAATTTATCCATTTCTTCCAGGTTTACTAGTTTATGTGCATAGAGTTGTTTGTAATAATCTCTGATGATGGTTTGAATTTCTGTGGAATCTGTGGTGATATCCCCTTTATCGTTTTTTATTGCATTTATTTGATTATTTTCTCTTTTCTTTTTTATTAATCTGGCTAGTGGTCTGTCTATTTTGTTGACCTTTTCAAAAACCAGCTCCTGGATTTGTTGATTTTTTGAAGAGTTTTTCGTGTCTCATCTCCTTCAGTTCTGCTCTGATCTTAGTTATTTCTTGTCTTCTGCTAGGTTTTGAGTTTTTTTGATCTTGCTCCTCTAGCTCTTTCAATTTTGATGATAGGGTGTCAATTTTAGATCTCTCCTTGCTTCTCATGTGGGCATTTATTGCTATATACTTTCCTCTAGAGACTGCTTTAAATGTGTCCCAGAGATTCTGGTATGTTGTGTCTTCGTTCTCGTTGGTTTCAAAGAACATCTTTATTTCTGCCTTCATTTCATTGTTTATCCAGTCAACATTCAAGAGCCAGTTGTTCAGTTTCCATGAAGCTGTGTGGTTCTGAGCCAGTTTCTGAATTCTGAGTTCTAACTTGATTGCACTGTGGTCTGAGAGACTGTTTGTTATGATTTCCGTTCTTTTGCATTTGCTGAGGAGTGATTTACTTCCAATTATGTGGTCAATTTTAGAGTAGGTGCGATGTGGTGCTGAGAAGAATGTATATTCTGTGGATTTGGGGTGGAGAGTTCTGTAAATGTCTATTAGGTTTGCTTGATCCAGGTGTGAGTTCAAGTCCTGGATATCCTTGTTAATTTTCTGTCTTGTTGATCTGTCTAACATTGACAACGGGGTGTTCAAGTTCTCCCACTATTATTGTGTGGGAGTCTAAGTCTCTTTGTAAGTCATTGAGAACTTGCCTTATGTATCTGGGTGCTCCTGTATTGGGTGCGTATATATTTAGGATCGTTAGCTCTTCTTGTTGCATTGATCCTTTTACCATTATGTAATGTCCTTCTTTGTCTCTTTTGATCTTTGTTGGTTTAAAGTCTATTTTATCAGAGATGAGAATTGCAACTCCTGCTTTTTTTTGCTCTCCATTTGCTTGGTAAATCTTCCTCCATCCCTTTATTTTGAGCCTTTGTGTATCTCTGCATGTGAGATGGGTTTCCTGGATACAGCACACAGACGGGTTTTGGCTTTTTATCCAGTTTGCCAGTCTATGTCTTTTAATTGGGGCATTTAGCCCATTTACATTTAGGGTTAATATTGTTATGTGTGAATTTGATCCTGCCATTTTGATGCTAGGTGGCTGCTTTGCCCGTTAGTTGATGCAGTTTCTTCATTGTGTTGATGGTCTTTACTGTTTGGTATGTTTTTGGAGTGGCTGGTACTGGTTGTTCCTTTCTATGTTTAGTGCCTCTTTCAGGAGCTCTTGTAAAGCAGGCCTGGTGGTGATGAAATCTCTGAGTACTTGCTTGTTCGCAAAGGATTTTACTTTTTCCTTCACTTATGAAGCTCAGTTTGGCTGGATATGAAATTCTGGGTTGGAAGTTCTTTTCTTTAAGGATGTTGATATTGGCCCCCACTCTCTTCTGGCTTGTAGGGTTTCTGCTGAGAGATCTGCTGTGAGTCTGATGGGCTTCCCTTTGTGGGTAACCCGACCTTTCTCTTGGCTGCCCTTAGCATCTTCTCCTTCATTTCAACCCTGGTGAATCTGACGATTATGTGCCTTGGGGTTGCTCTTCTTAGGAATATCTTTGTGGTGTTCTTGTATTTCCTGGACTTGAATATTGGCCTGCCTTCCTATGTTGGGGAAGTTCTCCTGGATAATATCCTAAGAGTATTTTCCAGCTTGGATTCATTCTCTCCTTCACATTCAGGTACACCTATCAAACGTAGATTAGGTCTTTTCACATAGTCCCATATTTCTTGGAGACTTTGTTCATTCCTTTTTACCCTTTTTTCTCTACTCTTTCCTTCTCGTTTTATTTCATTGAGTTGATCTTCGACCTCTGATATCCTTTCTTCTGCTTGGTCGATTCGGCTGTTGAAACTTGTGTATGCTTCGCAAAGTTCTTGTGTTGTGTTTTTCAGCTCCATCAATTCACTTACATTCCTCTCTAAGTTGGTTATTCTCATTAGCATTTCGTCAAATCTTTTTCAAGGTTGTTAGTTTGTTTGCATTGGGTTAGAACATGTTCTTTTAGCTCACAGAAGTTTTCTTACTACCCACCTTCTGAAGCTTGATTCAGTCATTTCATCACACTCATTGTCCATCCAGCCTTGTTCCCTTGCTGGTGAGGAGTTGTGATCCCTTGTAGGAGGAGAGGCGTTCTGGTTTCGGGTGTTTACCTCCTTTTTGCGCTGGTTTCTTCCCATCTTTGTGGATTTATCTATGTGTGGTCTTTGTGGTTGGTGATTTTCAGATGGGGTCTCTCAGTGGACGTCCCGTTTGTTGATGATGAAGTTATTTATTTCTGTTTCTTAGTTTTCCTTCTACCAGTCTGACCCCTCTGCTGTAGGACTGCTGAGGTCCACTCCCGGCCCTGCTTGCCTGGGGGATCACCTGCAGCAGCTGCAGAACAGTAAGGGTTGCTGCCAGTCTCTTCTCTGCTATCTTTGTCCCAGAAAGATACCCGCCACATGTCCGTTGAGCACTCCTTTGTGAGGTGACTCGTTGGATATACGGGGATCAGGGAGCTGCTTGAGGAGACAGAGTTTCCTTTATAGGAGCTCAAGTGCTGAGCTGTGAGCTCCGTTGTTCATTCAGAGTTGCTGGGCAGGGACGTTTAAGTCTGCTGCAGCAGAACTCATAAACCTCTTTTTCCCCCAGGTGCTCTGTCCCGGGGAGTTAGGGCTTTATTTATGAGTTTCCCTGGTGCTGCTGCCTTTTTCTCAGGGCTGCCTTGCCCAGCGATGAGGCAGCCTAGTCACTGTTTGCCTACAGAGGCTTTGCTGAGCTGCTGTGGGCTCCACCCAGCTGCCGTATGAACTTCCCTGCAGTCCTGTTTATACCGGTGTAGTGAGAACTGCCTCGGCAATGGCAAACTACCTCTGTAGCGGCAGACTGCCTCAGTAATGGCGGACGCCCCTCCCCCCACAGAGCTGGGCCGTCCCTGGGCTCAGCTGTGCTTGCTGTGAAAATTCTGGATCCAGAGCGTTTCCGATGGCTGTTTTTTTGTGGGGGTGGGACCAGCCGAGCCTGATCACCTGGCTCCCTGCCTCAAGTCTCCCAGGTGTTCCAGCCGCCTGTTGAAAAGGCGCCGGGATCTGTGTGATTTCCCGGTGCGGCGACCCACTGCGCCGGCTCAAACCGCGGGCGCGGAGATTCGTGGCGTTTTTTTGGCCCGGGAAATCTCCCGGCCCTGGCTCTGTTTCAGTCCCCTTTTTTAATCAGATGAATGCGCGCTGTGCCTTCCCGGAGCTCCAATTGCCAGCTAAAACAGCACCCGGACCCACGTATTTGTATGGGGAACCGCTGTGCCGGGACGCCGCCCAAACAGCAGCGCCGGCGAAAACAGTCGCGCGGGCAGAAAAACTGCTGCTCCGGCCAAACCAGCCGCGCTGGCGACCCGTGGGGCTCCTCCCCCTGGGAATCTCCTGGTCTGTGGGCAATAAAAATCTGTCTGGCAATGCGGCGTCCACTTACCCTCTGCGCTTTCACTGGGAGCTGCAATCCTCAGCTGCTCCTAATCGGCCATCTTGGATCCACCCCCAAGCATACCTTTTTCTCCGCAACCTTGACAGCATCTGTTATTTTTTGACATTTTTAATAATGGTCATTCTATCTGGTGTCTTACGTGGTATCTCCTTGTAGTTTTGATTTGCATTTCTCTAATGATCAGAGATGTTGAGCTTTTTTATATGATTGTTGGCTACATGCATGTCTTCTATTGAAAAGTGTCTGTTAACATTATTTGGCCATGTTTTAATGGGCTTTTTTCTCATGAAATCTTTGCCCGTAACTCTGTCCTGAATGGTATTACCTCGGTTGTCTTTCAGGGTTTTTATAGATTTGGGTTTTACATTTAAGTCTTCAATCCATCTTGAGTCTTCGAATCCATCTTGAGTTAATTTTTCTATATGATGTGAAGAAGACTCCAGTTTTAATCTTCTGCATATGGCTAGCCAGTTATGCCAGCACAATTTGTTGAATAGGGAACCTTTCCCCATTGCTTGTTTTTCTCATGTTTGTCAAATATCATGTAACTGTAGGTGTGTGGTCTTATTTCTGGCTTCTCTAGTCTGTCCCATTGGTCTATATGCCTGTTTTTATATCAGTATCATATGGTTTTGGTTACTGTAGCCATGTAGCATGGTTTGCCTCCAACTTTGTTCATTTTGCTTAGGAGTTGCCTTCGTTATTTTTTGGCTCCATGTGAATTCTGAAATATTTTTTCTCAGTTCTGTGAAGAATGTCAATGATGGTTTAATAGGCATAGCATTGAATCTATTAATATAAATTGCTTTGGGCAGTATGGCCATTTTAATGATATTGCTGCTTCCTAGCTGTGAGTGTGAAATGTTTTTTCATTTGTTAATGTTATCTCTGATTTATTTGAGCAGTTCTCCTTTTTGTTATTTGTATTTCTTTTTTTTTTTTTTGAAATCTTTAACTTCCCTAATTAGCTGTATTTCTAGGTATTTTATTTTTTTTGTGGCAATTGTGAATGGGACAATGGGAGTTCATTCGTCATTTTGGCTCTTGGCTTGACTGCTGTTGGTGTATAGGAATGAGAGTGATTTTTGCACATTGATTTTATATCCTGAGACTTTGCAAAAGTTGCCTATCAGCTTAAGAAGCTTGGGCTAAGATGACGGCATTTTCTAGATATAGGAGCAAGTCATCTACAAATAGGGATAGTTTGACTTCCTCTCTTCCTATGTGAGTGTGCTTTATTTCTTTACCTTGCCTGATTGCCCTGGCCAGAATTTCCAATACCATGCTGAATAGGAGTAGTGAGAGACGGCATCCTTGTCTTGTTGCCTGTTTTCAAGGACAATCTTCCATCTTTTGCCCATTCAGTATGTTGTTGACTGTGGTTCTGTCATATATGGGTCTTATTATTTTGAGGTATGTTCCTTCCATACCTAGTTTATGAGACTTTTTACATGAAGGGATGTTGAATTTATCAAAAACCTTTTCTGCATCTATTAAGATAATCATGTGGTTTTTGTCTTTAGTTCTGCTTATGTGATTAATCACATTTATTGATCTGCATATGTTGAACCAGCCTTGCATCCCAGAGATAAACTCTACTTTATTGTAGTGGGTAAGCCTTTTGATGTGCTGTTGGATTCAGTTGCCAGTATTTGTTGAGGATTTTGCATCAATGTTCATCAAGGATATTGGCCTGAAGTTTTTGTTGTTGTTGTATCTCTGCCAGGTTTTGGTGTCAGGATGATGCTGGCCTCATAGAATGAGTTAGGGCAGAGTCCCTCTCCCTCAAATGTTTGGAATAGTTTCAGTACAAATGGTACCAGCTCTTCTTTGTACATTTGGTAGAATTCGAGCTGTGAATCCCCTGGTCATGGGCTTTTTTCAGTTGCTAGGCTACTTATTACTGCCTGCATTTCAGAGCTCACTATTGATCTGTTCAGGAATTCAATTTCTTCCTGGTTCAGTCTTGGGAGTGTGTAGGTATCAGGAATTTATCCATTTCTTCTAGAGTTTTTAATTTATGTGCATACAGTTGTTCATAATATTCTCTTATAGTTGTTTGTATTTCTGTGGGGGTCAGTGGTAATATCCTCCTTGCTGTTTCTGATTGTGCTTATTTGAATCTTCTCTCTTTCTTCTTCATTAGTCTAGCTGGTGTTCTATTGATTTTATTCATTTAAAAGAAATCAGCTCCTGGATTCATTGATCTTTTGACTGGCTTTAAGTGTTTCTCTCTCTCCTTTAGTTCAGCTCTGATTTTGGTTATTTCTTGTCTTCTTCTAGCTTTGGGATTTGTTTGCTCTTGATTCTCTAGTTCTGTTGGTTGTGATATTAGGTTGTTAACTTAAGATCTTTCTAACTTTTTGATATAGGCATTTAGTGCTATAAATTTCCTCTTAATACTACCTTAGCCATGTCCCAGAGATTCTGGTATGTTATATCTTTGTTTTTCATTAGTTTCAAAGAACTTCTTGATTTCTGCCTTAGTTTCATTATTTACTCTAAAATCTTTCAGGAGAAGTCTTTCATGGAATTGTAGTACAATTACCATTTCCATGTAATTGTATGGTTTTAAGTGAATTTCTTACTCTTGATTTCTAAGTTGATTGCACTGTGGTCCAAGAGATTCTTCATTATTATTTCAGTTGATTTGCATTTGCTGAGGAGTTTTTACTTCCAATTGTGTGATCAGTTTTAGAGTATGTGCCATGTGATGATGAGAACAATGTATTTTCTGTTGTTTTGGAGTAGAGAGTTCTATAGATGCCTATCAGGTCCATTTGATCCAATGCAGAGTTCAGGTCCTGAATATCTTAGTTAATTTTCTGTTTCAATGATCTGTCTAATATTGTCAGTGAATCTCCTACTATTATTGTGTGGGAATCTAAGTATCTTCAAAGTTCTCTGAGCGCTTGCTTTGTGAATCTTGGTGCTCCTGTATTGGGTGCATATTAGGATAGTTAGATCTTCTTTTGAATTGAACTATTTACCATCATGTAATGCCCTTTCTTTGTCTTTTATGATCTCTGTTGGCTTAAAGTCTATTTTATCAGAAACTAGGATCGCAGCCCTTGCTTTTGTTTTTCTGACTTCCTTTTGCTTGATAGATTGTTCTCCATCCCTTATGTTGAATCTACGTGTGTCATTGCATGTGAGATGGGTTTCTGGAATATAGCATACCAGTGAGTCTTGGTTCTTTATCTAGCTTGCCACTCTGTCTTTTTAATTGGGGCATTTAGCCCATTTACATTTAAGGTTAGTATTGATATGTGTGGATTTGATCCTGTCATCATAATGTTAGCTGGTTATTTTGCAGACTTGGTTATGTGATTGCTTTGTAGTGTCACTGGTCTGTATACTTCAGTGTGCTGTTGTAGTGGCTAGTAATAGTCTTTCCCTTCTATATTTAGTACTTCCCTCAGGAGCTCTTATAAGGCAGGTCTGGTGGTAACAAATCCCCCTCAGCATTTGCTTGTCTGAAAGGGATCTTATTCTCTCCTTTGCTTAGGAAGCCTAGTTTGGCTGGATATGAAAATCTGTGTTGGAATTTCTTTTCTTTAAGAATTCTTAAAGAAAAGAAATTCCAACACAGTTTCATATCCAGTCAAACTAGGCTTCCTAAGCAAAGGAGAAATAAGATCCCTTTAGACAAGCAAATATTGGCCCTTAATCTCATCTGGCTTGTAGGGTTTCTGCTGACAGGTCTGCTGTTTGTCTGATGGGCTTTCCTTTGTAGGTGACCTGGCCTTTCTCTTCAGCTGCCTTTAACATTTTTTCTTTCATTTCGACCTTGGAGAATTTGATGATTATGTGTTTTGGGGATGAACTTCTCATGGAGTATCTGACTTGGAGTCTCTGCGTTTCCTGAATTTGAATGTTGGCCTCCGTAGTTAGGTTGGGGGAAGTTCTTATGGATGATATCCTGAAATATGTTTTCCAAGTTGATTCCATTCTTCCCATCTCTTTCAGGTACACCAAGCAGTCGTAGATTCAGTCTCTTTACATAATCCCATATTTCTTGGAGATTTTGTTCATTCCTTTTCATTGTTTTTTCTATATTCTTATCTGCTTGTCTTACTTCAGAAAGGCAGTCCTCAAGCTCTGAGATTCTTTCCTCTGCTTGGTCTATTCTGCTGTTAATGCTTGTGATTGCATTATGAAATTCTTGTAGTGTGTTTTGCAGTTCTATCCAGTCAGTTACATTCTTCTCTACACTGGCTATTTTGTCTGTCAGCTCCTATGATGTTTTAGCATGATTTTTAGCTTCCTTGCATTGGGTCACAATGTACTCCTGTAGCTCAGTGAACTTTGTTCCTATGTTTCTGTCATTTTGTAGTGGGAAATCAGGGATCTGTAGAGACCGATGGGGCTGCAGGAGGATTTTACTTGATGATCCTGGGCTCAGCAGAATTGCTTCCTAATTCTGAGCAAAGGACAAAGAAAATGGAGTGCCTTTTATGCACCTGGGTGGTACAGAATGACAAAGCAGAAAGCAAGATTACAAGAAGCCAGAACAAAGAGCAGTTAATTAACTTGTGACATGTTTTGTGATGAACTTTACACTTGAAAAGGAACATCTTGAGAAACACATTTTGCAGTTTTGAGTTTATCTGCTTTGTGACCTTGCAGCTGGTCACAAAGAAAATCAGGAATTTCTAGATGCCTGGGAACTTTGCTAAGAATGTAGGGAGGATAGATAAGGTTCAGTGGTTTGCAGAAAGGCAGTTATTCTGCCTTAAACAGAGCTGGGAGGTATTATATTAAACAGCACACAACACAGCAAAATTTACTTTATTATATAGCAACTACAAATTATAAGGTTTTGTTTTACTATTATTGCTATTGTTTAATTTCCTTCTTATTTTCACCATCTTAGCCTCAGCCCAGTTCCAAACCCTTGCTGGAGCAGTGATGCAGAAATTTGGAGGGAAGAAAGTACTCTGGCTTTTTGAATTTTCAGCATTCTTGCACTGATTCTTTCTCATCTTTGTGGGCTTATCTATCTTCAGTCTTTGAGGTTGCTGATCTTTGGATTTTTTTTTTTAATCTTTTATCCTATTTGATGACCTTGAGAGTTTGATTGTGGTATAAGGTGGATTCAGCCAACTGACTTCATTTGGGAAGATTTTATGGTGTGAATGATCAGCTCCCAACCCCTGGACTGCATGCTCTATCTCTGGGGCATTTGTATTGGGCCCTAATTTTGTTCTCTGGCTCCTTGACATTTGGAGTCTGCTATACTGGGGGCAGCAGCTGCAGCCGAGTGCTAGTGGATGCAGGGGTGCCTGCCTCCCTGTAGGCATTCACCACAATGGCAGAGGCAAAGCAGCTGTGGGGAGTGGGAAGTGGGGGGGCCACTGCAGAAGATTGGGCTGTTACAATGGACATGGTGTTGGCTTGGGGTGGAGTGCTAGCTGGCTCAGGTCTGGGTGCCTTCTCTCTGTCCCACAAGCAGGAGTGATCACTCAGGGTATGGGCAGATCCCATGTTCCCTGTTCTCTAGTAAGGCAAGGCTTGATGACTCTGTGCCTACCAAGGCTCCATCTCCAGTGGCAATCAGCAGGAGCTGGGGGCCTACTGCACTCTCACATGCTGGCAGGGCAAGTAAAGCAAAACCCACCTGCACAGACAGATGCCTGCAAAGTGATGTAGGGGTTGCCATGGGCTTGGGAAAGCTGCAGTATGGGGAGTTAACATGTGAGCTGGTGCACGGCCATAGGAGCCACCTCACTAAAGTTCTCCACCACTCAGGCATAATCCACCAGCACAGAAGCTATGGTGTGGATCCCTAGGACACACAAGACTGCCCTGTAAGCAGGTGTGACCAGGCTGGGGACCCTGGAGAGGACAGCAGACCAAGGAGTGCTCAGGTCGCACTAGCCCTGTCTGATGTGCAAGACTGTACTGCAGAGATCAGGGCCAACAGTTCTCCTAGTGCTAAAGTCTCTTATGGGAGCATGTCAAGCTTAAAGGGATGGCCATGCTTGGCCATGCTCTGCTACAGATGCTCATGCACCAACCGCTCTGGGCTCCACATCATTTGGGTTGCTGCTTCACCACTTTGCTTGTGTCCTGGGGGCTGTACCCAAGAGAAATGTGGGTCAGCAATAGCTCAGTGCAGTCAGCCCAGGATAGAGTTTCTGTGCTACAGGCCCAAGCCATGGGTTCCCTGTCTGGTGGCAAGCAGTAGTGAATGTGTGGGACCTATGCAAAACAAACTGGTCTCCTCTCCTTGTGTTGACTGTAGCTTGTTAAAGGTATGAATAAGAGACTCAGGGTCTCTGCTCCTTTGATAGTCCTAGATTAGCAAGGACAATTCCACTGCAGAGGCAGAGGCAGAAATGCTTTCACTTGCCCTTGGGGACTCTGTCTAGGAAGTTGCTGGGTTGCTACTGGCTCAATAGCTATGGCAGAGGATAGTTGGAGTTCCAGGGCTGGACGACCTTCCTGGTGAGGAGGGTATGGGAATGGGCATCCACGTAACAGTCTAGCCATTTTTCTATACGGCTGCAGTGGTATGCTGGGGGTCCACTCCAGTCCCTAGTCACCTCAGATGTTCTAGTACATGGAGGTATCACCAGTGAAGGCTGTGAAACAGCAAAGATGGCAGCCTGCCCCTCCCTCTGGGAGCTCCATCCCAAGGAGGTACAGGACTGTTGCCAGCCTGAATGCACCTGTGGGAGGTGGCTGAAGACCTCAGTTGGGAGATCTCTCCCAGTCAGGAGGAACGTGAATAGGAAGCAGTGAAAGAGTTACTTAAGATATGGAGGCAGTGTTGGGAGTTTGAGGAGAAAGAAGTTGCAAAATAATAACTTGGAAAAGTCAGAAAGTTAAGGGACGGGGAACCTGTAGCATAATTGCCTAGCAGTATTAAAGTCTGGTTGGAGTTTATGGTCATGAAGTTAAACTGAGATTAGTCATGTGGTTGTAAACCTTCCCCTAGCCAGTTTAGCTGTGTGAGTGCAGGCTCATGGGAATGTAGCTGGATTTAGCCAGGGGTTGTGATTTTGCCAAGCAACACAAGAGAGGGGCAGGATAGTGGAGGGTATATGTAGAAGAGTGGTTTTAAAAACTGAGCATGACATCTAAGCTAGAAAACGAGAAGAAAAAAGACAATAAAGGGAAGAGGAGACAGTAAAAATCTGGCAAGGTCAATGGATTGGAGATTCTGGTGAGGTTGAAAGAAAATAGGGTCCAAAGTGAGTGAGCTGAAAAGAGAGGGGTATATGGTGAGAAAGAGGGATGCTTGAAATTGAGACTACAGAGAGGTTCCCAAAGATTATAGTGACAGGGCTAGGGTATGGCTACATGAGTGAGTACATGAGTGAGCAGCTGAGATGGAGTTGAGGACAATGTCATAGAGGAGAAATGTTCAAGGAACTGAAGGGGCTAATTTGTCAGATTATCAGAAATTTTTTTTTTGAGATGGGGGTTTTGCTAGGTTGTCCAGGCTGCCTCAAACTCCTGGGTTTGAGCCCAACTCAGTCTTCTGGGTAGCTTGGACTATAGTGAGTACCACCATGCCTAGCTTTAGAATGGTCAATGTTGAACTCACTAAGAATTAAGATGGAACAACTACCATTGAGAATGACCATGTTCTCAGAGACAAAATGTCTGAGAAATGAGGGGAGAATATTTCTGACAACAGCAATAAGAGCTAGTTGGTAACTAGCTAACAAAAGCTGGAAGTTTTCAGGGAAGTGGAGACGGATTGCTATCTAAAGGCAGCAATGAGAAGCAGGAAAGTCACTTACACAACATTTAGGATCTGTGGCACAGTGATGGTAGGAGAAAAATCATCTGCTCCTTGTGAGTCGGCTTCAGGGGATACAGAGTCCTCAAGGAAGGGGGCATTCAGAAAAAAGGCTTAGAATGTGATGGAATTATTGAGGGTACATTGTGTTTTATTTGCAGGGGGAGGAATTACTGATGGTGCATTGTGGTTTATTAGTAAGGGAGGAGTGAGAGAGTGAACTAAAGAGGGGATGTGGACACAACCTTGTGGAGGTTAGAATGTAGGAGTTGAGAGGTGTCTTGGGATTCTTGTGGTGACTGGCACAAATAGAGATAAATGTTATCATTAGTCGAAGTTCTAATAGATTGAAGGAAGATCAGGGTGGCAGGATTTTCTAAGTTTGGTCTATGGAGAGGTGGGTATCTGGAGCTTCCTGTCAACCCCAAGGGATGTGGGGGATGTGGTCTTAGACTTGGATCACTGGTTCAAACAAGGCTTCATTTTGCTCCTGGAAACAGAAACCACATTGATCTATAATGACAGAAAACCAGGCTGGAGGGCCACAATGGCCAACTAGAAGAAACTAGTATGTGTGGCTCTCACGGAAAGGAATGGAAGGGGCAAGTAAATATAGCACCTTCAACTGAAACATTCAGGTACTCACATCGGGATTAATCAAGGAAATAACTTGACCCGTGGAGAACGGAGAAAAGCAAGGCAGGATAACGGCACATACAGGAGTGACACAAAGCCAAGAGAAGCTCCCCTGCCCAGAGAAGTGGTGAGTGAATGTGTGGCCCTGGGAACCTATGCTTCTCCCATGGATCTTTGCAACCCTCAGGTTAGGAGATCCCTTCATGAGCCCACTCCATCAGGGCCTTCAGTCTCACACACAGAGCTATGTGGAGTCCTGGCAGGGCCACAGAAGTGTGTGGAGAACCAGGAAATTTAGATACTCTAGCTGTCTGGGCCTCCCAGCAAAAGTAGCTGCAGCTCTGGCAAAGCAGGAGGTTAGACCCCTGTACATACCCCTAGGAAAGAGGCTGAATCCAGGGACCAAGCAGCCATGGTCTATGGGCCCCACTTCCACAACACATCACAGGATAAGACCTACTGTCCTGGAATTCCAGCTAACCACTGGTAGTGGTGCTGTACCTACCTGGGACAGAGCTCCATGGGGAAGGGATGGGCCATCATGTTTGCTGTTTGGGTGACTTAGCCTTTCCTGTTTTCAGGCTTTGGAAAGTCCAAGCCAACTGGGTGTAGAAGGGATCTATACTCTGCTGTAGGAGAAGTTCATTAGACACATTTCTGGCCAAGTTATCTACAACAGTAGCTGTTTGTACTGATTGAATAATAGAGGCCACAGCAACACAAGAAGATGACTATGGCTGAGACTATAAAGGCTATAAGTGTACCTGTGAATCTTTTGTGTCTGACCTGAGACAGGGCATGGTCTAAGGTGGCAAGAGCAGAGGAACCTTGCAAATCATGCGTCAAATTGACTGGTAGGAATGCCTCAGATTGTCTCCTTAGTACCATGATACTAGTAATATTTAAATTAGATATATTGTAATTAGTGATACATGAGGCAAACCAAGCCTGTCCCTGCACCTCTGGTCACAAACATGGAGTTTTCAGGTGTAATGGGAATATTGGTTCTCATAAGGAAAACATATGGATGGGTAGTGCAAATTAGGCACTGATCTGTGTAATTATGGATAAAGGTCATAGTATAATTGTTACTAGAATTAGGATATGTCCCATGCTAGGTGTTAAGGGAGGTGCTAAGATGTCCCAGGTACCATAAAGTGTCTTGGTGTGGCATGGACTCTACTTGGGGGTCTGGGATATCCCTTCCCCCCATTGGCGCAAATCAAAGGGGAATGGGACATGGCTATGAAACTGTGGTTGACGCCACGATGGACACGGATATCAATATGGTCCGCCCTGCAAATGGCCATGGGGCTCCAGTCTAAGATGTTATAATTATTGCCTAACTTGAGGCTACAGGTTTGTCCCCCATGACAGACCTCCCAGCCAAAGTGGAATCCATTACTTTCCCGGCTTCATTCTTTAGCATAGAGAGAAATGTTGGGGAAAGTGGCATTGATTGTGTTGCCCCGGTTTGGAGGCTATCTGCAACCAAGAATGTTAAGGCATTTCCTTTGCCTTGATGTAGCCGTAATTGTGTTTGGGTGGGGTATATAGTAAGGGTTAGAACTTTTATAACTTACACACAGTGGGAGGATAGTGGAGTGATATGTAGTGTTACCTGGCACCTTAGTCAAATGTGTGCCATTAATGAGGGGCCCCACTGGGGCTAAGTCAATCCCTCCTAGCCAAGCAGTTATGTTATTTAGCGGCTGGGAAGAAGGTAAGGTAACAGGGCAGAAAAAAAGGCAGATCTAAGAGATGAGCCTAATAAGAGCATAGCAGGAATGGGTTGCAGGCAAAATGAGAGAATAAAAAAGGTTAATACCCTACGAGATTTGCAGTGTACAACAGAGAGCATAGCAAGGAACAGATTATCTGGAGTGAATGGTGTCTGTGTCTGGAGCAGGATTTGCTCAGCCTCCTGAGTTGTCTTCTTCAGCATTCCCCAGCTAATGTCTGGGGCTTGTGTTGTCCAAGGAAGCCACATTGTCCAGGGTTGCAGGTCCTGTAGGGTCATTTCCTTCATTTCTGGTACCAGGTTGGGTCCTAGCCACGCCATGGTAAGGTTTGATGCATTGTGCTGGAATCCAAAGAGGGCCTGAGGAGGTGTGAACACAAGCATATCCTCTTCCACATGTCAACAAATTGTTTGGACCACACCATACATTACTATTCACATCTTTCCATAAAACTGTGGGTTTTATGTCTTGAGAGGTTTTAGCAAAGTGCTTTTCTATAGCTGATTGAAATTTGTCATTTAAATTTAAGAAACTAAGTATAAATAAGTCTTGTGCTAGTAATATTGCAGGGTCCTACTCATATTCCCCCTTTTTAGTTTTTCTGAGCATATTTTTAAGTGTAGATTGGGCACGTTCTACTATGGCCTGTCCTTGGGGTTTATACAGGATGACTGTGGAATGTTGGATGTTCCATGTATGACAAAATTGTTTAAATTGTGAGCTGGCATAAGCTGGACCAATATCAATTTTATTTTTATGGGCCGCCCATAAATGCAAAAGTTAAAAGAAGGCGTTTAATAACATATCCAGTGGACTCTCCAGAAAAAGCATGTGTGCTAATTTGGTGAGAATTGGTATCATCGGATGTATGTACATATCTTAGTTTCCCAAATTCAGGGATATGTGTAACATCTGTTTGCCATACTGATTAGGTTCTAGTCCCTCTAGGGTTAACACCTGTTGAAGGAAGGGACATGTCTCTGAGCTGGCAATCTGGGCATTGTGAAATAATTGTTTAGCTAGTCTTAGGGTAGGTTGAAATTGTTTAGTTAAGTTTCTGCAATTTTGGCAAAAACAAAATTATGCAATTGGGTGGCTTGATCAAGCAGTGACATCATAACCTGCAGGTCTTCTTGATTATTGCCATAAGCCAGTGCGCCAGGCAGTGAGCTGTGGGCTCGAGATATATGTGATAAAAATAGGATGCATAAGTTTATCTAGCAGTTGCTGAAGTCAAAGAAAAAAGACACACAGGGTGGGCTTGACAATAGACTTAACGAGGGCTGTCTCAATGTTCTGCAATAAATAGATAAGCAGAGTCACTAACAATATTGATGGACTGAGCAGAAAAGGTTTCCAGGGCTAATATTAGATTTCCAACCTCAGCTCTTTGAATGCTGGTGAATCCAGATCGAGTGAAGGAATTAGGCGGTTCCCACCAAATAGCTGCTTTTCCATTTTTATCAGAGCTGTCAGTAAAAAGCATTAAAGTGTTAGGTATGGGTGAGTGAACTACTTTTGTAGGCAGAACTATAGGAGTATGAGATAAGAACTGAAGTAGTTTGGCAGCAAGAAGGGCATGTTCTATATGGCCTGCATAATCAGAGAGTGGTATCTGAAGATCTAGGGATAGGGGCAGGACTGCTTTGAATTGCTTTTTACTCAAGGGAATTCTCTGTTTTTTAATTTATTTATTATACTTTAAGTTCTGGGGTACATGTGCAGATCATGCAGGTTTGTTACATAGGTATACATATGCCATGGTGGTGGTTTGCTGCATCCATCTCCCCCCTCATCTACATCAGGTATTTCTTCTAATGCTATTCCTCCCTCATCTCCTCACCCCCTGCTATTCCTCCCCTAGCCCCCCACCCCCCAGGCCTCGGTGTGTGACGTTTCCCCTCCCTGTGTCCATGTGTTCTCATTGTTCAACACCCACTTATGAGTGAGAACATGCGGTGTTTAGTTTTCTGTTCTTGTGTCAGTTTGCTAAGAATGATGGTTTTCAGTTTCATCCATGTCCCTGCAAAGGACATGAACTCATCCTTTTTTATGGCTGTATAGTATTCCATGGTTTATATGTGCCACATTTTCTTTATCCAGTCTATCACTGATGGACATTTGGGTTGGTTCTATGGCTTTGCAGTTGTGGACAGTGCTGCAATAAACATACATGTGCATGTGTCTTTATAATAGAATGATTTATAATCCTTTGGGTATATACCCAGTAATGGGATTGCTGGGTCAAATGCTATTTCTATTTCTTAGATCCTTACTCAAGGGAATTCTTATGACATCAGAGTTATAATCTAGCAACAGATTGCATCGTCTGAGGCCCATATAGATGAGTTTAATAACTAGCTGGATATAGGGAGATAGTGTTTTAGTCCCAGTATGTGAGCAAAAAACCCACTCTAGGTAGCATAGCTCTGGGACCATCTGTCCTATTAATCCTGTTGGGGAATGTTTAGCAGGAAAAACAAACAATTGGACTGAGTATAGTGAGTCTATGTGATCTAGTTGTCTCTGAGAAATAGCTTGTTGTGTTTCCTCAATTTCCTTTTTTTGCTGTGGGGGTTAAATATCTGGGAGAATCTAGGGCTGTATTGCCTTTTAAGATAGAAAACAGGTTCTGTAATTTATCAGTAGTTATGTCCAAGATGGGGC
Source organism: Ateles fusciceps (assembly GCA_036589455.1). Lineage (NCBI taxonomy): Eukaryota > Metazoa > Chordata > Mammalia > Primates > Atelidae > Ateles > Ateles fusciceps. The sequence goes on along the minus strand of JAZHEH010002825.1, from coordinate 246,326 downwards.
AAAACTAATTAATATTGCCCAGTAATTTTTGATGATCATTTAACATATGTAAGTTGTTAGCATTTAATTTAACTGTTTGCAGTCTTACTGACTGGGAAGTTAGTGTGTATCCAAGATACTCCCCAAGGAGAAGACATTTGTACTTTTTCAGGTGCTATGATTAAGCTTCTTAATTGTGTATTCCTTTGGACAGAGGCATATAAACTTAAAAGTACTGGCTCCACTGGGGCTGCTAGTAAAATATCATCCATAAAATGAATAACCTTGCAATTAGGAAATTCTTTTCTCTGGGAAGCAAAGCCTGATTTACATGATACTGACACATGGTAGGACTGTTCAGCATCCCTTGAGGAAGCACTTTCTAATGAAATTGGTGAGCTGGCCTTTCATTATTGATAGCTGGTATTGTAAACACAAATTTTTCTCTGTCTTGTTCTGCAAGGGGAATAGCATAAAAGCAGTCTTTTAAGTCAATAATGACTATAGGCCAGTCTCGAGGAATGACCTTGGGGAAGGGAGCCCCTATTGAAGAGGCCCCATAGGTTGCAGATTCGGATTAATAGCCCATAAGTCATGTAGAAGTCTCCATTTGCCAGACCTTTTGGGAATGACAAAAATGGGTGAATTCTAAGGGCTGTTAGATGGTTCTATATGGTTGGCTCCTCAATTAATTCATGGGCTTGTTGTAATTTATCTCCCTTTAAAGGCCATAGCTCTACCCAAACTGGATCTTGAGAGACCTAGGTTAGGGGTAGGGAGGATTAACAACAGTGGCCATTATTTAAAGGGACTGCAAAGTGACCCCCCCGTTGTGTTAATAGGTCCTTTCACCAAAAGTTAATGGGGTTGGACATGATTAGAGGTTGTATAACTGCTTTTCTTCCCTCTCAATCACAACATGTTAGGGGGCACGTGCTCTGCTTGACTGTGTATGCTTCCCCGATGCTGACAATTTTGTTTCTAAGTGACCCAAGGCCAAGTTTCTGGCCAGTTTTAATCACTAATGATTAAAACATCCACCCCTGTGTCCAATAAACCAGGAAAATTTTTATTTATAATTTTTAAGGTAATCATGGGTCTCTTCTCAGTGATTAATTGGTTCCAATATACGATGGCTTCCGTGCTTCCAAAATTTCCCTTTCCCCTTTCCTTTCCCTGGGCGTTGGGACCCAGTATGGTAAGAGTAGTAACTGAGCTATTCTTTGATCCAGAGGGAAGAATATGCAGACCTTTACATTCCATCATAACTAATACCTCACCTTGATAATCACTATCAATTACCCCAGTGAGCACATTAATTCCTTTACTGGATAGGCTTGATCGCCCTAGGACTCATCCTACTGTTTCTGGAGGCAGTGGGCCCCAGATCTTGGTTGCAACCCTTTTAGGGTCTTCTCCTTCTTTTAGCACTAATTCATTGGAGCAGAGTAAGTGCAGTCCTGTGCTGCCAGTGGTGACTTCTCTGAAAGAGAGGACTGTGGGCTTTCTGTCTGCCGTTGCCCCAGTTTGGAGCAGGGCCGGGGGCCGGTCCCTTATGAAGTTTCTTTTCCGATTACTTAGAGGGTTGTCATTTTCATCAAATTTGGACTTGCATTGATTTGCCCAATGTTTTCTCTTTTTACATCGGGGGCATATAGAAGGGAGTTCTTTTCTAAGTTACCTCAGTCTCTACTATTGAGGTAGTCCTGCTTCATATGATCTGGCTCTCTGCATAGAAAACAATTTGAGTTTTTTTTTCCCTTTTCACTTTAGGAGGATTTAATGCCATAGCCAATATTTTGGCTTTGTGTGTTTCAGTCCCCACCAGTTTACATGCTTGTGTAAGTTCTCCAACTGTAGCTGCCTTTCCTCTGATTGCCTGCATTGCTTGCTGGCAGTTGACATTAGCATTTTCATAAGCCAGCTGCAACAATATCAGCAGTCTGGGCATGACTAATTTGTCTCTTAATTGCCTGGGTTAACCGGTTGATAAATTCAATAAAATGGCTCTTGAGGCCCCTGTCGAACATTTATAAAAGATCCCTGTTGAACTCTGCTTTTGGGGATTGAGCCCCAAGCCCTGAGAGTGCACAAAGCCACTTGTACATAGGCTTGGGGGACAAAACGAAATTGTTGTTGTTTATTGGCATAGGCCGCGTCCCTGGAGCATAACAAGCTGTTATGTCTTGCCCAGCCGTTTGATTCTGGTTGGCTTGCTATTCACACAACTCGTCATATTCTGCCTTCCAGAGGAGGTATTGACTGGGCTTTAAAGTTGTTTTAGCTTGAACTGACCAGTTCCATGGAGTCATACAGAAGTTGTCTGCTATGGCTTCAATTAATCCTTTCGTAAATGGGGTAGCAGCTCCATTTTCTCTAACTGCTCTTCCTTATCTCTTATAGAAGTCGAAAGAAATGGGTTCATATACCTAATTGTCTTGCCAAATTCTGCATTACCAGGCAGGACAAGAGCTCCCCCTTCTGAGACCGCTTGCCTAAGACAGGGTCCCGAAGCCGTAGTGTTCTCCCTTGTCCTTTTTTCAATATATGGGGTAAGAGGTTCTAGGGAGACCCTTGGGTTCCTCTTGTTACACTCTCGCCCAATAATTTCAGGGGGCTGAGGGAGAAGAGGAGAGGTTGGTAAGGTAGGTGACCAGATCCCCTGCCCTTCCCTCTTTAGGCTCTTCTGTGTAGAGTGTGGCCAAAGAAGCCCTACTAAGGCCTATAACATTAAAGATGTTACTGAGACCCATTGCCGCTTGTAGATTATGTCGTTTAAGACTTCTCCCTGCTTGCTCCCAGAGCTCTACGTCTAGTGTACCTTCTTCTAGGAACCATGGGTTATGGCAAACAACAGTTTGCATAAGGTCCCTTAATTGAGCCTGCAAAACCAAGGCTCCACTAGCTTCAAGCAGCTGATCTCAATACTTTTATGTACTATCTGTTGTGCCGGTAACTGGAGTCCTAATTATGAAACCTTAGCTTTAACAAGCCTCTTAAACTTGGAAATCCCAAGTGGGACCAAATGACTTACTTACTGACTTACTGACTGCACTCTCTCTTCACCTTCATTTTCGAGTAGGTTCCATTGCTAGTCTGTTGCAGCATTCTTCATGTGTGGGGCACCAGCTGTCCAAAATCTGACCCACAGACTCTGGCTGAGCAACAGATGAAAGAGTATGCAGACCACAGGCACGGACTCTTGCCTGTGAGCATGGCTATGGCACTGCACCGGCCAGCACCACCTCATGAGACAGTGCAGCTCCACAGTAAGCCGGAGATGCTCACATTTATTTTAGTACAGATTTTATGACAAAGGCCTGCAACACACAGATTTGTGGGCTGACTAACATTGTCAACCCCTGAGAGAGGGCAGTCTAACCACAGATGATCAAAGGTTAGTTTTAGAAAATAAGTAAGGTATTTAGGAAACTCCCTACATTCCCTTGCACCTACTCCTCACCCTTTGCCTCAGGGTAAGAAGAGCTACCTTAGCTCACTCTTCCCCCACAAAGCTTTGCAAAACCTCCCAGCTCTTCCACAAGAAGGTTTACGTCTTTCCGAGCATCTCTCCCCTCCACCACCCTCAACTAATCTCTTACAGCCCCACAACCCGGACAGGCTCCAGTCTTGTGATGTTCCCCCTCCCTGTGTCCATGTGCGTCTCATTGTTCAACTCCCACTTATGAGTGGTAATATGCAGTGTTTGGTTCTTTGTTCTTGTATCAGTTTGCTGAGAATGATGGTCTTCCAGCTCATCAATCATGTCCCTGCAAAGGACTTGAACGAGGATAAACATCTTTTTAGAGGTTTACTGGTTATACATATTTCCTCTTCTGTGAAGTAACTTTTTCAGTCACTCCACCTATTTTTCCTTTACGACGTTTGTTTTTTAAGGATTGCTTCTTAGGGGTTCTTCACACATTCTGTATCTAATTATTGGGAGTAAGGCAGCAAATCACACTGCCCATGTGCGTACCTATGCAACAATCTTCCATGTTCTTTGACATGTACCCCCAAACCTAAAATGCAATAAAAAAAAAAAAAGAAGAAGAAAAGCCAAAAAAGAAAAAAAATCTGTCCCTGCTGGTCTCCTTTTTTTAAATTATACTTTATGTTCTGGAGTACATGTGCACATCTTACAGGATTTTTGCTTAGGTACACATATGCTATGGTGGTTTGTGCTCCTCCATCCCCCCCATCCACCTAACATTTGGCATTCCTCCCAATGTTATAACTCCCAACCTCCCCACCCCCCACTATCCCTCCCCCTAACCCCCAACCCCAACACACCCTAGTGTGTAATGTTCCCTCCCTGTGTCCATGTGTTCTCATTGTTACACACCCACCTATGAGTCAGAACATATGGTGTTTGGTTTCCTGTTTTTGTGTTAGTTTGCTGAGAATTGTGGTTTCCAGATTCATCCATGTCCCCTGCAAAGGACATGAACTCATCCTTTTTTATGGCTGAATAGTATTCCATGGTGTATATGTGCCACATTTTCTTTATCCCAGTCTATCATTTATGGGCATTTGTGTTGGTTCCAAGTCTTTGCTATTGTAAACAGTGCCACAATGAACATACATGTGCATGTGTCTTTATAATAGAATGATTTACAATCCTTTGAGTATATACCCAGTAATAGGATTGCTGGGTCAAAATGGAATTTCTATTTCTAGATCCTTGAGGAATCACCACACTGTCTTCCACAATGGTTAAACTAATTTACACTCCCACCAACAGTGTAAAAGTGTTCCTATTTCTCCACATCCTCTCCATATCTGTTTGTCTCCAGATTTTTTAATGATCACCATTCTAACTGGCGTGAGATGGTATCTCAATATGGTTTTGATTTGCATTTCTCGAACCACCAGTGACGATGAGCATTTTTCATATGTTTGTTGCCCGCATAAATGTCTTGTTTTTTAAAGTGTTGTTTCATACCATCTTTGCCCACTTTTTGATGGGATTTGTTTGTTTGTTTGTTTTTCTTGTAATCTGCTTCAGGTTCCTTGTACATCTGTATTATCCCTTTGTCAGACGGGTAGCTTGCAAAGACTTTTTTATTCTTATTGGTTGCTGGTTCATCTTAATCATTGTTTATTTTGCTACTGCAAGAAGCTTTCAAGTTTAATTACATCCAATTTGTCTATTTTGGCTTTTGTTGCTATTGCTTTTGGTGCTTTAGTCATGAAGTCCTTGCCTATGCCTATGTCCAGAGTGGCATTGCCTAAGTTTTCTTCTAGGGTTTTCCCATTGTGTTAGGTCTTATGTTTAAGTCTTTAATCATCTGGAGTTAATTTTAGTGTAAAGGTGTAGGAAGGGGTCCAGTCACAGCTTTTCTGCACATCGCTAGCCAGTTTTCCCAACATCATCTCATTACAAGAGAATTCTTTCCCCATTACTCTGTTTTTATCAGGTTTGTGAAGATTAGATGGTTGTAGATGTGTAGCGTTACTTCCAAGGCCTTCTGGCCTGTTCCATTGGTCTATATCTCTGTTTTGGTACCAGTACCATGCTGTTTTGATTACTGTAGCCTTGTAGTATAGTTTGAAGTCAGGTAGCATGATGCCTCCAGCTTTGTTCTTTTTGCTTACGGGTTGTCTTGGCTATGCAGGCTCTTTCATGGTTCCATGTGAAGCTTTACACTGGCTTTTCTAGTTCTGTGAAGGTCAATGGTAGCTTGATGGGGATAGCGTTGAATCTATGATTACTTTGGGCAAGTATGGCTATTTTCACAATATTGATTCTCCCTAACCATGAGCATGGAATGTTTTTCCATCTGTCTGTGTCCTCTCTTATTTCCTTGAGCAGTGGTTTGTAGTTCTCCTTGAGAGGTCCTTCACATCCTTTTGTTAGTATTGCCTAAGATATTTTATTTCTCTTTGTAGCAATTGTGAATGGGAGTTCACTCTATTATTTGGCTCTTCTGTTTGTCTGTTATTCGTGTATAGGAAAGCCTGTGATTTTGCACATTGATTTTGTATCCTAGGCTTCGCCTGAAGTTGCTATCAACTTAAACATTTTGGGATGAAACAATGGGGTCTCGTAAATATACATTGATGTGCCATTCTGCAACATAAAGACAATTCGATTTCTCCTTTTCCTTATTGAATACCCTTTATTTCTTTTTCTTGCCTGATTGCTCTGGCTAGAACTTCCAAGACAACTATGTCCAATAGGAGTGGTGAGCTCATCTCTTTTGTATCCAATATCACGTTCATTTACAACAAACGTAACCTGGAATAAACCTGTTTGTGGAAAAACATGACTTTCAGTATGCATGACAACTCTACTGGTGAGAAAGTATCCTGTCAGGCACATTTTCAAAATGTATCCTGTTAGGCAATAAGAAGTATCCTGTTAGGCAGATTTTCAAAATGTTTTATTTAAGACAGTATACATACATGCACATCTTAGGTGTATATCTTGATAAATGTTCACAAAGTAAAACACCCATATAACCAGCTTTCAGATCAAGACACAAGTATGTTACCTTAGCCCCCTAGCCCCCTCAACTTCTTTGTGCCCTATCCAGTCCCTATGCTCAGGGATGATAACCACTCTCCTGATAATTAGTTTTGCCTCTTTTCTGCTTTAAATAAATGGGATCTTTCAGTATATACTCCTCTGTGCTCGGCTTCTTTGCTTAACATTAGTTTTTGTGAGATTCATCCATGTTGTTGTGAATTTGTAGCTAGTTTATTATCCTTTATGTGCTACATTTTAATGTATGAGATATACCACAAATTTATTTGTTTATTCTCCTGTTGGTGGAGGCTTGTTTTTTTTTTCAGTTTGGAGCTATTTCAAATAATGCTGTTATGAGCATATTTATAATGTCTTTATTGAATCAACATATGCATTTTTCTTGGGTATATACCAAGAAGTGGAGTTGCTGGTCATAGGAAACCTACATAGGTTCAGCTTCAGTGGATAGAGCCAACTAAGTTTTCCCAAAAGCTTGTACCAATCATTGCTCGTCTTTTAATACTAATGTTAATTCTCATGTCTTTTAATATACAATGTTTGTGGAATCAAAATTATCAATCTTTTCCCTTTAAAACTTGTGTTTTCTGATGTTGTTTAGGAAATTCTCTACCTCTAGGACATGATTTTTTATTGGTTTAAGATTTTGGTTGTGTATCTTTGGTCTTTTATACATCTAGACTTTATTTTGTATAAGGCATGGATCTAGATTTTTCTTCAAGAAGGAAACAAGTGTCCCAATCACATTTATTAAATTATTCATCCTTTTTTCACTCCTTTGCAATGTCACTTCTTTCATATACCAATTTACTATATGTGCCTTTTCCAATTTTTAATTAAAGTGTCAAATTCCACCAAAAAAATGGCCTGTTAATATTTTGATTGGAACAATATTGGATTTATGTATTAATTTGAGAAGAATTACCAATTTTCTGACTTAAAGTCTCCCCCACATACAAATGAAGTATTGTTGGGAAAGGCAAGCCATCATAGTCCCCCCTAAGCATTCATGCATATTCTTGCTGGGGATGCCAAAACTATAAGGCACTGATGACTCTTTACCTTGGCCATTCTCAGGACCATGTTTCCAGTGAGAAACCCTGAAGAATGAGAAAACATCACAAAGAGCAGGCTTATTTGCATTTCTATAAAAGCAGTGGATCCTCCAAATGTATTTTTTCTTTCCTGTAATGCAACCCACTGTGCAGCCATCCATCATTGGTCCTTTACATTGCCTGTGTGGGATTTGGGGGGTGTTGGGAACAAACACAAGCTGACAAGAAGTTCTAGCTACTGCTTTTTCTGAGTAATAAAGTCCTTTGCCTCTCACCCAAGATTCTCATGGTTTCTGACAGAATACATGAAACTGTGTGTGTCAGGCTAATTTGTAAGTTTGTAAATAGGGTCCAATTCTAGACCTTTTGTAGTTCTTAACAAGTATATTTCTCCACTTTCCAATTTTTATTAAATTTCTTTTAGTACAATCTTATACTTTTTCTGTATAATGGTTTATACATCTTTGTTAGCTATCCTCCTAGCTGCCTTAAAATTTTGGGAATATCATGAATGGGCTATTTTTCCTATTGTGTTTTCTAATTGATTGCTGAATTCCACATGCTTTATACATGTCACTAGTATCGCTTCTCATGTGGAATTATGTACTGTTTCCCTTGATAGAATGTTGGCTTCTCTTGAGAGGAAAAAACCATGCCTTATTCATGTCTATATTCTCCCAAAGAAACATTTAATTCAACTAACATTTATTGAGCATTGTTATAATTTGAATATGGTTTGTGCCCACCAAAGCTCATATTAGACAGTCCCCAGTGTAACAGTGTTGAGAGATGGTGGAACCTTTAAGAGGCTTCTGGGCCACTAAAGATTCACTCTCATGAAGGAATTAAAGCAGTCTGGTAGGAGTGAGTCAATTCTTACTCTTTGTGGGACTGGACTGGTTATGCAAGAGCAAGTTGTTGTAAAGTGAGGTTGCCTCTTGTGTTTTGTGTTTTACTGTCTTTGCAGGGAACTGCTTTCCCTTCCATTTTTCTGTCACGTTTTGATGCAGTACAAGGCCCTCATCAGAAGCTACCAGATGCAGCTGCTGAATCTTAAACTTCCCAGCCTGTAGAACCATGAGCTAAATAAACCTCTTTTCTTTGTAAACTGCCCAGTTTCAGGTATTCACTTATAGCAACACAAAATGGAGTAAGACAAGCATCTACTATATATCAGTTGCTAAATAAAAGAGGTATACAATCATAAATAAAGTGCCTACTCTCAAGGAGTTTACAAAATGTGAAGAAGACAGACACAGCCACAAAATATTTCTGTTAAGAAAGTCATATTGGCCAGGCAGCAGCTCACGCTTATAATCCCAGCACTTTGAGAGGCCAAGGTGGGCAGATTGCTTGAGCCCAAAAGTTTGAGAACAGCCTGGGCAACATGGTGAAACCCCATCTCTACAAAAAATACAAAAACTAGCCAGGCATGGTGGTGCACCCCTGTAGTCCCAGCTACTTGGAGGTTGAGGCGGGAGAGTCGCTTGAACCCAGGGGAGGCGAGATCATGCCACTGCACTCCAGCCTGGGTAACGGAGTGAGGCTCTGTCGAAGGAAGGGAAGGAAAGGGGTGGGGAGGGGGAGGGGGAGAGGAGAGGAGGGGGAGGGAAGAGGGAGGAGGGGGAAGAGAGATATAAAGAAAGAGGAAGGAAGGAAGGAGGGAAGGAAGGAGGGAGAGGAAGGAAGGAAGGAAGGGGGAGAGAGAGAGAGATAAAGAGGAAGGAAGGAAAGGAAGGAAGGAAGGGGGAGAGAGAAAGAGAGATAGGAAGGAAGGAAGGAAAGGAAGGAAGGAGAGGAAGGAAGGAAAGATTATGTATTATAACAAAGGTGTGAACAAAGTGCTGTGGGAGCAGGGGGCAATTCACTGTAACTTGGAAGATCCTGGAAGTCTTCAAATAATAAGGAGTGTTTGAGTTGGGCCTCAGACAGTGATCTAGACTGGTGCAGATGGAGAGCTACGGAAAGGAGGTAACTTCTTATACTATGCCTGGCGTTAGAGCCTTCCACAATATAGTCCCAAACCTAACTGCTATGTCCTTCAGGAAAGAAAAGTTAGCCTTTCATGCCAAATTCATCCATCAATCATATTCTAAACTCAAAATGTTTGAGTTCCCCACCTTGTTGTTTTGTACTATAGCACAATGACTCAGAGCAAAGAATCTGGAGCCAGAGGAATTTGGATTCTGGTCCAGATTCGACAACTTACTGGCTATGAATTCTTGGGCAAATAAGGCTAAAAATGGTGCTTATCTCACAGAACTGTGTGATCAGATAATTCTTGTAAAACTTTGGCATGGTACCTGGTACAAATTACAATACTATCAATGCTACCTCTACTTAAACCACCCCTCTCATCTCAAGTCAATTAAAACATACTTATTGTATTATCCACTATGTGCAATAGATTGTATTAAGTATCATGAAGAACATAAAGAGGAATAAGACCCTATTTCTTCCCAGCCACATGACAGGTAGAGCATAAAAATATGTACACGAATAGGCTGGGTACAGTGGCTCACGCCTGTAATCCCAGCACTTTGGGAGGCCGAGGTGGGCAAATCACTTGAGGTCAAGAGTTCAAGACAAGCCTGGCCAACATGGCAAAACCACATCTCTACTAAAAATACAAAAATTAGCCAGGCGTGGTGGCACGCACCTGTAATCCCAGCTACTTAGGAGGCTGAGGCAAGAGAATCGCTTGAACTTGGGAGGCGGAGGTTGCGGTGAGCTGAGATGGTTCCACTGTACTTTAGCCTAGGCAACAGAGTGAGACTCCGTCTCAAATATATATATATATATATATATATATATATATATATATATTTATGTACAGAAATAATCATGAGGCAAGGCAAATTAAAAGACTTGGATTCTCTAGCTCTGGCCCCCCATAGCATGAGAACTCGGACCACATGATGATCAAGACTACTTCTAAGTCTAATAATTCTATGACATCTATGATTTTACATGTTACATCAAGGTTAATAAGTACCAGGGGAAAGTGGAAAAGAGGGAAACCTAATTCTACCTGAGAGAGTCCAAGAAGCCTGAAAAAAGGAAATGACATTTGAATTGGACCTTTAAAAATGGATAGCATTTGTTGAAGGAAGAAATGGGCGCAATGGAATTCCAGGAAGAGGGGGAAAAGAAGAACAAAGAGAAACGTAGGGCACACTTGGGAAACATCCAGTAGTCTTGTGTGGTTGGGACATCAAGATTCGTAATATTTAGGTAGAGGAAAATGAGGTGAAAAAGGAGGCTGGTGTCAGATTATGGAGGACCTTGAATGTCATGCTGAGTGGTTTGGATTTTATCTTATAAGCTGTTCACGTTTGGAAGGTGACAAGAAGATCCACTAAAAAGAGTTATGGCAGTTGTTCAGGTATAAAATAAGAGATTGAACTAAGGTTGTGGTCTAATAACTGAAAAGAAAAGACAGAAGTTTTTTCGGCGTTTTTCATATACTACTCTGTGTATATTGTTGAATGATTTTTAATCAAACATGTTTGGAGGGCAGGGACCATTCTTTCATTCATTCATTCTACAAATATCTGTTGAGCACTTACTATGTGCATGACAGTCTGGGCACTGGAAATAGAGTGATGAGTGAGAGTCAAGTTTCCTACATGTTAGTACCCTTTGTGTTGAAAGTACCAGAGAACGATGATACCATTGGAAGTGGGAAGACTAGGGACAGATTGGTAGGGAGAATAAAGAGTTTAATCTTTGGCATATTAAGTTTGGAATGCCTATATTTCAGTGAAAATGTCAACTAGGCAGTTGGGTACAGATATCTTGAGCTTTTATGTACTGTATCTCAGAGTTGACCTTTTTTGTACTCCATCTCCATTATCATAATAAAATTGTTAAGGTTTGCTGTTCACCTTTTGAAAACCTAATGAATTAGTGGCATATTTATAGATAATAACATAGTACATTATATTGATCAATATATGTTATATTGAATATGTCAACATGAGGCATCAACACATATAAACTAATTTCTTAACAGGCGTATTTTTTCTCTTAAAACAAAATAGAAGGACATTATATATAAGAAACTCATTATAATCCCATTATGATAATCCACTTTACTGTTAGTAATTATTTAAAAATTAAGCAACAAATAAAAATACCACAAAAGATATGTTGAACACTATGAGAATATTATGAAACTTGGAGAAACATTAAAATTAGAATTTCAACCATTATTTTTGTTTATGTTAAAACTCAACAGCTAAGTTTTGCTGAAATTAAAATCTCAACAGTAATTTTGTGAAAAGAAAATCTCAGCATCTATTTCTGTACATATTGATAAGAATAAGAAACTCTTGAAAAATAAAAATGATGTGGGAAGACTTTCCCTATCAGATACCAAGACATTTATTATTATTACAATACAGGCAATGCTGTATTGGCACAAGACTAGATAAACTAGTGGAATAAACAGACAGGTCAGAAATAGTCCCAATAATATATGAACACTTGGTATTTGACATAGTTGGCATTCTAACTGAATGGAAGAAGGAAAGACTTTTCAACAAATGATATTGGGACAATTGGATATTTGTAAGAAAAAAAATGGACCTCTATTATCATACTCTACACAAAAATTAATTCCAAGTATATTACAAACCTAAATGTGAAAGTCAAAACCATAAAAATTTTAAATGTTATAGTATAAAGGAATATCTTTATGATATTGGGATATAGAAAGATTTCATTGAAAAGACACAAAAAGCACTTACCATAAAAAGGATTGATAACTTTGATATCTGTCTTACAAATAGAACTTATGTTAGTCAAAAGAAATAATTACAATGGAAAAATAAGTGACAAAGTGGGGAGAGTTTTATGGAACACATATAAAAAAAGAACTAAAATTAAATAACTTCTACAAATTACTTTGAAAAAGTCATACAGCCCACCAGGAAAAAAATGCTAAATGTCTGGAATAAATGCTTCACAGAAGAGGAAATCCTAATGTTCAAAAGGCATGTGAAAAGATGCTCAATATTATTAGTAATCGGGAAAATCAAATTATGAGATGCCATTTACACCCACTAGATAGGCAAAAATTAAGAAGTCTTGACAATACCAAGTGTTGGCCAGCAGGTGGAGCAATGAGAACTATTAAACCTGGCTAGTAAGGGTGTGAATTGGTACATGCCATGAGGAAGTTAAGCATCATCCAATTAAATTGAAGGTGCTCATATTCCATAAACCAGTAATTCCATTCTTACATAAATGCCTTAGAAATACCTGTGTTTATGTACAAGATCAATCATGGTAGCACTGTTTTGTAACAGTTAAAAATTGGATTTCATCTCACCCCAGTTAAAATGGCCATTATCAAAAAGACAAAAAAAATAACAGATGCTGGCAAGGATGTGGAGAAAGGGGAATTCTCATACACTGTTAGTGGGAATGTAAGTTGGTACAGCCATTATGGAAAACAGTATGGGTGTTCCTCAAAAAACTAAAAATAGCACTACCATTATGATTCAGCAATCTTGCTGCTGGGCATATATCTGAAAAAAAATTTTTTTAACAGTATCTTGAAGCGATATCGGCACTCCTATGTTTATTGTGGCACTATTCAGCACATCCAAGCTATGGAATCAATCTATGTGTCCATCAATAAATAAATGGATAAATAAAATGTGGTATATATACACAATTTAATAGTATTCAGCTATTAAAAAAGAACGCAATCCTGTCATTTGTGGCAACATACATGAGCTCCGAGGACATTATGTGAAGTGAAATGTGAAGTGAAATAAGCTAAGCACAGAAAGACAAATATCACATGTCTTCACTCATATGTGGGAGCTAAAAAAGTTGATCTCAAGGAGATGGAGAGTAGAACTGTGTTTACCAGAGGCTGGGAAGGGTACTGCAGAGGGGTGAATAAAGAGAGATTGGTTAATAGGTGCAAAAATACAGTTAGAGGGAAGGAATAAGCTCTAGTGTTCAATAGCACAACAGAGTGACCACAGTATCCAATTTATTGTGTATTTCAAAATAGCTAGAAGATTTGAAATGTTCGAACACACACACAAAAAAAAGATAAATGTTTGAGCTGATGGATATCCCAATTACCCTGATTTGATCATTACACATTGTATACATGTATCAAAATATGACATGTACCCCATAAACATATACAATTACTATACATCAATAAAACAAACTGTAAAAACAAAACCTGCAGACAACCAGAATGTCCCTCAAAGTTATCATGAATAAATTATAGTATATTTATACAATGGTAAACTGTGCAACAATAAAAATAGATCAACCACAGCTATATGCAATATCGATGAGTCTCACAAGCAATGTGGAGTGAAACAAGATCGTCACAATTCCAAGTTTAAAAAGCATTTAATGTTCAAACATCTGTAAAACAAAACTGTTGTTTAGGGATGCTTATAAGGAAGAAAACCTATAAACAAAAGCAAAGAAATGATTATCACAAAAGTCAGCATGGGGGCTACCCCTAAGATGGAGGGAGGGATGTCATCAGTGGTGGGGTGAGAGGAGTAGTTTATTAAAGGGTTCTATTTCTTGCCCTGGCTGGTTACTACATGGGTGATGGCTTTATAATTGTTCTTTAAACTGGTAATTCTCTTCTGAATGTATCTCTTTTCTTAATGAAATAGGAAGCAAGGTCACCAGTTGGAAATGATGAGGGAGGGGGGTAGTAAAAGATTTGAGGAAAGGAAGATGATATGAAAGAATCAGAGACATTGGCGAGTGAACAAACTAGAGAAATATGATATTTTATCTTATTTTTTTATAAAAGCTTTTTATATTGTTTCTGATTTATTATGCTTTTTCTCTCATATGCAATGTTATTTTATTAACTTCAATATACTACATTATATGTAGTTATCCCAGTAAAATTATAATGCCATTTAATGTTTTAAAATAAATTGTAAAAGCAAAATTAAGTCTAAATAAACCATATAATGATTTGTCATAAAATACTGGTTACTTATTATTTTACCTTGAGCTTTAAAAAAGTTGATATAGTTTATATTTAGATAAAAATATATATTGTGCTCTATGGTGACTTTTTATTCTTTTTTCTTTTAACTTTTTATACCAAGTAGTTTTAGTGTTAAGTTGTATATTTTATGTCTTTAAACAGATATAGATATTTATCAACTCCTTATTTTATTGATCGCAACTCCCAAAAGTTATTTTTAATATCAGAAAATATAGCCACATTAATATCACCAAACTAAATATTAATATTGACATTTAAAATTACCAGAAAACGACTACACCCTTAAATTTTGCTCAGAAGATTTAAGTGGAAAAAGTTGACAGGTCTGTATAATTTTACAATATTGCCTATGATTTTATATGAACCAATTTGAAAAACTCAATTATTTAAATTATAACATGCTTTAGTTGTAAATCCATGTTTATAATTGCATAGCTTCAAGTTTCAACATACATAATGTAAATTTAAAGTTTTTATAAAGGCAAAATAGTAAATTAAAGCAATTATTACCAATTTAGCTTTAAAATACGCTCTGAAGGGAGAACACACAAACTTTTTCCTGTGCTCTCACATCACAGCAATCAACACAGAAGATTTTGATGTCCAAATATGTGGGGTTTTCCCCACACACTAAGTGAGCAATCAGTTCTGCAGCGAACACCAGCTGGGTGTTCTACAATTCCATTCTGACACAGTCTACCTGGAGATAGCATTATATCCCACAAGCTCAGGACTAGGTCTCACAAGACTGTTCCCAGGCCCCTCAGACACCAGTTGCGAATCCAGGCCTCCAGAACTTCTGACAGATGGCTTCAAATTTGAGTTTACATGACCCCCTCTTTGGGTTTAATTTGCCAGAAAGGCTCACAGACCTCAGGAAAATATTTAATGTTTACCAGTTTATTATAAAGATATATCAAAGGACACAGATGAAGAGATGCATAGGGTGAGGTACTGGGGAAGGGGCTCAGAGCTTCCATGCCCTCCCTGGGGCACCACCCTCAAGGAACCTCCACATGTTCAGCTATCTGGAAGCTCTCCAAACCCAGTTCTTTGGGGTTTTTATGGAAGCTTCATTACATAAGATATGATTGATTAAATCATTGGCCACTAGTGATCAACTTAACTTTCCACCCCTCTCTTCTCCCCTGGAGGTCAGGAATGAGGCTGTTAAGTCCCAATCCCCCTAATGGTGCCTGGGTCTTTCTGGTGACCAGTTCCCATCCTGAAGCAACCATGGGCTGCCAGCCATCAGTCAATCATTAGCATACAAAAAGATATCACTTGGGAAACTCTAAGGATTTTAGGAGTTGTATGCCAGGAAACAGGATCGAAGACCAAGTATATATTTCACAGTATCACATATACCATGTGAGTTTTCATTTTAAAATACTCTGTAATAACTGTGCCATTGTCATAGAGATAAAACACAGTCTTTTAAAAAGAATTTGGATCTACAAACATTGAATCTGGTAATATTGAAAATTGATGTATGCAACTCTCAGATAGTTCAGGGAAAAAATATCCTGTGTGTGTATAGACAGAGGGCACAAGTAATAAAGCAAATGGGGGAGAAACGTTAATTACAGGTGAATTTGGGTAAAGGGTACATGGGTGTTCTTTAAGCTTTATTTATGCTTGCAACATTTTTATATATTTGAAATTATTTCTAAATCAGATGTTAAAATGAAGAAAGGGAAATGGATGAACACAATGACATAAGTAGAAATCAACGGTGTACTTGGGAGATAAATGTATCTTTTTCCCCTTCATTATGTAGACTCTGTGTTCGTACTTAGTTGACTCCCACAAGTCGAGTACTGTCCCAACACATCCAGATCTGCAGATGTGGAAATTCATCTTCAGCTCTCCTGGACCAGCCATTTTCTGCCAACCTTGGCGGCAAATGCTCTCTGTCATCATACCTCCAACAACTGTGTCTTTAATTTCTGTGCGTTGAGTGAGAAGTTCTCACTGCTAGATCTACAACTTGGTAAGACAAATAAAGGACAAATTTGGTTCGGTAAGGAGATGCAAGGAGAGGGCATTATCAAGATATCTGTAAGGGAAATCTATAACACATGTCATCTTGGAAATCTTCAAAATCCCAGAGTTGAAACAAATGGGACAGTTATACAGTGCGATTCTGTTTATGAAATTTCAGTTTCTGAACTGGTGCTGATAGCAAACATGACATCAGTAACACAAACTCATCAAATATTCCAGTTGAAAGTAATTTTTTATTGTTATTATCAGCAGCATCATTATCATTAGCACAAAACTAAATCCACTATTAAAACAAAAACACAGCCCAAAGGCATGTGTCTTGCTGACAGTGAGTCAATAATATTATCTTCATGTACAAGGGACAGCACCCTGAGGATATACCTTATCACAGCTTGATAATCAATTCAGTAATTCAACCATTATTGAGCACCCAGGCACAATGGAAGATTTAAAAATGCATACAAGAATCCCTGCTTTCAATAAGTTTTACAGTCTAGTAGGAGGTATTGAAGAATACAAGAACACAGGGTCACATGAGATTAGTGATATAGTGGAATCAGTACCACGTATGAAGTGCTGTTAGAAAGGGGCATCACAGAGACTAATGTTACATTCATTGGGGGAATTCGAAGAGGCTCCATAGAGAAGGTGACCTCTGAGCTGAGCTTTGAGGAACTGGAAGGATTTTGGTAGACTGGCATGTGAAGAAGGAGCACTGCAGGTGGAAAGAACAGTGTGGGCCAAAGTATGGCCATGGGAAAGTTCATGGAATGTTTGGGGGAGACAAGAATAGTTCACCTTGGCTAGTGTTTGGGGTTTATGTAAGCGGAGTGACAATATGTTGAAAGTTATATGAGGACCATATATTGAATGGCTCTGAATGACAGGCTAAGATTTCTGATCTTTATGTCATAGCAATACATTTACCACATCAACAAAATATGCAATTATCTGTGAAGAGATATGGTCACTTCACTTCCAGGTTTCTTAGAGAAATTCAAATAGTTTCTAGGCAATGTTATCACCTTGCTCTCAGAAATATTCTGGCAGATAACACCAAGCAGACAATATTAAATGTTTCCATTTTGCATGTAATTAAATCTCTTCTTTCAAAGTTTTTATTCTTTCCATCCATGGGTCACACCTCTTCTCACTCCCATCTCCAGCCCCACTAGTTCTTGTGGGACATGATGAGTTTAAAAAAGTCTAATTTAGGATTTCCAGCCACAGCTGCTACCCTGAAAGTAGGATCCACAGCCTTGAAAAGTGAGGAGTGGTGATAGAGGAAGGGAACAATATCATAAAAATGTAGCCATCTGAGAAGTTTTATGAAATTCCCATTCTAAGAGTGAAGCATAGTTCTTTGAAGTTGGAGTTCCACTCATTTTGGTCTGGAGGACACCTAGAAGGGTCGCAGAGCTCACAGTGCTAAGTAAGCTCATCTTTTTAAGTTTCCTCTTATTGTCAAGGAATTCCTTAAAGGAATGACACTTAATCTGGGTTACATGGTTATTTAAAGGCCTCCTGGCTCTGAGGCTACTGAAGCTGTGGAGAGACTGGGGCGAACGTTTCTTTTTGACTAAGGAATCCTGTTGGGCTTTGTCCGTGCTCAACAGGTTGGTAGTCAGGAACTTCTCCCATGCATTGAGTTTACAGATGCTAAAGAATGGCTATATTAGGCAACCGAGCCAAAGAAGTAAGCAGTATAGAACCCACCAGGGAAGATTTAGAATACCAAAGCTGCCATGGCCACACTTTCTGCGGCTAGTCAGTCTTCAGCTCTTTCCTGGAGCGAGACTTCCTCTGCAGGAAGTCATGGATTGCCGTAGTGAGGCCCCATGTCACACTTGACCTTACGATGACCAGGGAGCCTCCACGGTAGATCAGGAGCAGCTTTCGGCCCCGAGTGTTCCACACATCCTGGGCAGAGGCCCACAGGCTTGGCATGTTCTGCCATCCAATATGGGACTGCATATTAGCAACCAGCACAATCAGAGGATACAGAACTAGGCAGGTGATTGTTCCATTGACACTACCAGACACCAAGGCAGGAACCCAATAGGGAAGGCCTTGTTCTGCCAGGCCATCCTGGATCGGGTCCTTGAAAGAAAAATACAGAGCACTCCCCAGGCTGTTCCTGGCCAGGACAGGCCAGAAACCACGGTAGTAGCCCAGTGACAGGCGCCCCCAAAGACCATAAGAGTTGAATTCCTTGAGAATGCTGAAGGTGCTGGGGAAGCGAGCTTGCTGGCGACCATCCTGGAGCACATTTTGCACCCTTTCAAAGGGACTGAGTGCCACAGCCTCCACCATACCAGACATGAGCCCTGCAGCCCAGCGGTGTCCCAGAGTGTGTGGCCCAACAGGAGAGAGAGAGCACAGCAGGCTATCATAAGTCCCAAACAGAAGAGTCCCTTGCAACGTCTTGGAGAGAAGAGGAGGGTAGATTCCCCGGTAGAAGTATTGAGGACCTTCGTGCCAAAGCTGTCTCACAGCCTCTGACACTGCCATGGCATGGATCTGTTGCCGGAACACAACCTTATAGATAGGAAAGGTCAGAAAAGTAGACATAAAGTTGGAAACAGCCCCAAGGGCGTAGGCCTGGGAGTGCCAGCTTTCTTCCGGGAACCTCTGCTCTTGTCCTGTGCTGAAGCTCATTCCCGGGAGAGTGGTTGTGCTCCCCCATGCTGAAGACAACTGGGAGCAGATGGAAGAAACTGGCAAGGGTGGAAAAAAAAGAGATTAGACTGACCATTTAAATCTGTTGGCAAGAA
Organism: Ateles fusciceps; assembly: GCA_036589455.1. Lineage (NCBI taxonomy): Eukaryota > Metazoa > Chordata > Mammalia > Primates > Atelidae > Ateles > Ateles fusciceps. The sequence goes on along the minus strand of JAZHEH010002825.1, from coordinate 227,006 downwards.
TCTTCATTGCTTAGTTAGAAAAAAATCCTAAAAAACTCAGGTCAAAGGAAACAAGCAACTCTTTGAGCCAGTTTCTGATAAATAAGCACACCCTTAAGAAATTAAGAATTCATTAACCTTACATTAAAAGAAAGGCAATCAGTTTGTTTTTTTGTTTTGTTTTGTTTTGTTTTGTTTTTTGTTTTTTGGACAGAGCCACCACTACAGTACTTTGCTGACACAGCAAATATTCCGAATATTCAAAGAAGGATTACAACTGAAGAACATGAAACAGGAGGGGGGAGACTCCAAAACTTAATGCATCAACTTTCACAACACGAAACCGTGCATTTTATAAACTACGAGAATAATAAGTTACTATTCTGTTTCCAGAAAAGAAAAAAAAAAATGGCACTGTCTTGTAGAGGCAGAAAGGAATTTAACAGTTGAAGTGCAATGCTTTCTGTAAAAGTTGGTATTAAATTTGGGGAAGGGGAATCTCCCCCTGCCTTTCTCTCCATAGATTCCTGCCCAAGTTGTAGCTGTTCATGGCAACGCCCAGCCCCCATCTGGCAAGTGAGGAAAGGAAAGAGCAGTTGCTCCTGAAAGTTCAGTGCCTAAAGGCTCAGCACGTGGCAATTTCCAAGCCTAACCTTGCAGATCTGTAGCTATATAATAGAGCGGGGTTTCTTAACCTGAGTGCTATTGACATATTGGGTAGGATAATTTTTTATCCTTGGCGTCTGTCCTGTGCATTGGAGGATGGTCAGAGGCTCCCTGGCTTCAGCTAAGTGTATGTCAGTAGCACCAGTGGTGACTAACCCACTGTGATGACCAAAAGTATCTCCAGACCTTGCCAAAGGTCTCCTGGGAGGCAAAACTGCTCCCGGCTCAGAACCACTGTACTAGATACAATTGGCAGTGCAAGGACTCCAAACTATTGCTCCTTACCCCAGAAAGACCAGGAAAGAGATGGCTAGTATGAGAAGCAATTTGGAAGCCAGGACATATGAAGAAACTTTGGGATCAAAAAAAAAAAAAAAAAAAAAGAATGCTCATGCAGATCTGAGGGAATTTGCTGGGAAGGGAAGAGGGGGTCCCTGGGCTGACGAGACAGGGTGTGCAGCAGCCAGAGCTGTCACCTCAGGGAAAGGAGCACAGAGCTGTGTGGGTGTGGGGCAGAAGGACAGGGAAGAGGGGGAAGGGGCATGATGGCCAGGCTGGAGGGCTCCCATTTACAGTGACAGGGACAGGAAGCCTGGCAAGAACTGCAGACCCACAGGTTTCACACAGAACCCTGGGCTATGTGGTAGGGGCATGAAGATTGGGACTCCAAATTAAGCTAGCAGGGTGATGGGGGGACCCAGAGAGTACAGGCTGAAGTTCCCAGGGAGGAGTAGACACCACACACTGCAAGAAGCCCAGTGCAGCCTTCCTGGGGCTGCCAGGCCCAAGAATCTGCCTTGGCGTGTTGTCCTTCCAGAATCACTCCCATCAGCTCTGCTCTTCTCTAGCCCCTTCCCCCTGCTCCATCCACATCTCCACAATCCCATTCCTATCCCCCGCTCCTCCATCCATCTCCCCACAACACCATTCCTATCCCCCTCCTCCATCCACATCTCCACAACCCCATTCCTATCCCCCCTCCATCCATCTCCCCCACAATCCCATTCCTATCCCCCCTGCTCCGTCTGTATCCTCAGTTTCATTCCTGCCCCCTTGCTGCATCCACATCCCCCACAATCCCATTCCTATCCCCGCTGCTCCACCCATCTCCCCCACAACCCCACCCCATCCCCCAGCTCCATCTCCCCCACAATCCCATCCCTATCCCCCCTGCTCCATCTCCCCCCACAATCCCATCCCTATCCCCCTGCTCCATCCATCTCCCCACAATCACATTCCTATGCTCCTTCCTTCATCCAACTCCCCACAATCCCATTACTTTCCCCCTGCTTCATCCATATCCCCACAATCCCATTCCTATCCCCCTGCTCCATCCATCTTCCCACAATCCCATTCCTATCCCCCCTGCTTCATCCACATCCCCCATAATCCCATTCCTATTTCCCTTCCTCCATCCAACTCCCCCACAACCCCATCCCTATCCCTGCTCCATCCACATCCCCCACAATCCCATTCCTACCCCCTTCCTCCATCCAACTCTCCACAATCCCATTCCTATCCCCTGCTCCATCCAACTCCCCACAATCCCATTACTATCCCCTGCCCCACTCCATCCACATCCCCCACAATCTCATTCTACCCCCCTGCTCCATTCATATGCTCACAATCACATCCATACCTCACTCCACTCCATCCATATCCCCCCACAATCTCATTCCTATCCCACCCTATTCCATCCATATCCCCACAGTCTCATTCCTATCCTACCCCTGTTCCATCCATATTCCCCACAAACTCATTACTATCCCCCTTGCCCCATCCATATCCCCACAATCTCATTCCTATTCCCCTTTGCTCTATACATTTTCCCACAATCTCACTTTACCGCCACTCCCCTCCCCCCACGAGCAAACTCACCTCTTGGTGGAGGGAGATGGAGGCTTAGCCTCCTGTGCTCTGCCCATCACCACCTTCCCCTTCCCCCACATTCCATGATGGCCTTAAGCCTCAGCCTTCTTAACGCTCATGGCCAGTACACTGGAAGGGCCCCTCTGCCTTTGACTCTTTAGCTGAGAACTAAGCAGGAACAAAAGCTCAAGAGGCCAACTATTGCATCCCTCTGGGGCACCTCTGTCCCCTGGCAGCCCCACTTCCATTTCTCCAGAGCCAAAGGGGACTCCTCCCAGATACCCAGGCTGCTAAATCCACAGGAACCCCAACAGTCCTCAGCTCTCCTACCAAAGGTCTTCTTCCCAAGTCTTACCTGCACCTAAATAAGTACGGGTGGTAAGGTAAATGTTTGTCCCCCTCTTCTACCTATAGAGTGCAATAATGTTCCACTTCCTCCCTACCATTTATAAACATGTATTCACTGACGCCATGAGGTAGGATGATGTAGCAGAAAGAAAACTGGGCTACGATTTGGCAGTGCAAGGACTCCCAACTATTGCACCTACCCCAGCAAGGCCAGGAATCAGGTGGAGTAGTATGGGATACCAGCATTCTAAGTGAGTTTTGTTATTAACTTGATGTGTGACCATTAGAAATTCAATGACATCTTGGAGCCTTACCCACCTGAGCTGTAAATGGAGCAGAAAGGACAAAATAATCTGTAGTCATCTCCAAAAGGTATCTGTCAGAGGGTGTTCATACGGGGGGCATTCAGGTCAATAATTGATAGAGGAATTGTACTTTTCAATTCCCAACTTCTTCTGCCATTTTTTTAAATCATCTTGGGTGATTAAAGGTGAACAATAATTAAGAAACATCTCACCTTAAATATGTAATCCATTTGATAAATACAATCCTTTCCATTTTATAGAGGGGGGAGTTCGTGTTTCTCCCACGTATTTTCTGTTAAGATTCCAGGCTTTGGGAGCAGACAGACCTGAGACTGAATTTTGCCTCTGCCACTTACTTAGTTGTGTGACCTTGGGCAAGACATTTCATTCAGTCTTAGTTTCTTCAGCTACAAAACAGGGACATTAAGACCCACCTCAAAATGTTGTGGCAGAGATTAATAACATAAAATGAGATAAAGTGGTTAGAATCCATAACATGGTGGCCTTGATAAAAAGTATCAAAAAAGATGCTTCAGGACCTCACTATCTGTCTCCACAGAGCACATGCTCCTTCGGGACACTCTCAGAATAGCCAGAAGCAGATAAAGGGACATGTGGGAACAAATCTTGTGTTCCTAAGGGAGGCAGGGGAAGCCCTTTCTTCCATGAATGGGAAGGTACAACGTAAACAAACTAGGAGAGCCTGGCCCCTTCACATGAATTCTAAAGTACAGACCACAGAATGGACCTAGAATTGGCCTTGAGCAGATATCACCTGTACCCTATGACATGCCTCCTATGTTTACAGCCTAGTAAAATGAGCTCAGGGAATTCCAGACTCTCCCAGACAGTCTAGTGCACATGGGTAGCCTGTGTGACTGCTCCAGGATCCAGCCACAAATGAATGCATCTGTCTGTTCATTTGGGGCATCTCTCAGCCAGTCCTTTGGTGAACTCACAAACATGTATTGATCATCCACTAAATCATTGTGGGTAAACCACCATGGAGCTAGAGTGAGTAGAACTTGGTGCCTGCCCTCAAGAGCTTGGGAATCTAGTAAGGGAGACAGGTCAAAAATGAGCTAAACTCTACAGAAAGACAAAATAAAGGGTATGCTAATGAAGGTAGAAGCAAAAAGACAAGAGCAATTTATTCCACCTGAGAAGAGGCATATGACCAATCCTTAATCGAGGAGCATAGAATAGCCTCTTGTTAGGTAGAGGAGTGAGGCCAAGTATTCTAGGCTGAGGAAGTGGCCTAAGGCACATGGGCTTAAAAGTGTGAGTTGTGCTTGGGGCTGGCCTACCCCATGTGGTGAGAAGAGAGAGAGCTGTGGCTGACACAGAGGAGCCCATTTAGAATGAGGACCACATTTGTCTTCCCCACTGCTTTGTGTTGTAGGACACAGACATGGGCTCTGGATTCAGCCAGCCCTGGGTTTGAATTTCACTCTGTCACTTCCTAGCTTTAATTCCTTGGCCAAGTTTCTTCACCTCTCTGATCCTCAGTATCCTTATATGTAGAATGACTGTCATGAAGGATGCATGAGGCAAAGTGTGGAAAGTGCTTAGCACAGCACCTGGTATTTAAGTTGCTCTATAAGTTATATTATTAATTTCATTTTTAAAAAAATGAGATAATAGGAATAAAGGCAAGATAACAACTAAATTGTTGTAAAGGCTGCAACTGGTCTAATGAGCTGGGTCATCTGCAGAATGCATTTTAGACTGCTTGTTTGGAAGGCAGCAAAGAAGAGTTTTCATGGGCTTTGGAGTTTGACATCCCTGTTCTGAAGTCCCAGTGCCTCCACTTACAAGTTATGAAACTTTAAACAAGTTACTTAATATCCCTGAAATTCAGTTTCCCCTCTCTGCAAAATGGGATACACTATCTGCCTCAACAGGGTTGCTGAGAAGCTTAAATGAGATAACAGATAGAAAGTTCCTGGCATAAAGGAGGCAGGCAGCCAAAGGCAGCTATTATTGTTTCAACTGAAAGCTTTATCTCCAAACCTTCAAGCTTTTAAGGTTTATTTGTTGAAATTAGAAAATGTGGTCTCATTAGAGCCATCAGTTGGATCACACTCACACACATGAGGCCAGAGATGGGATGTCCTGTATCCCACTGGAGCCATGCTGCGAATACTCCCTTATCCCTGCACAGAGTCCCTCGCTTTGTTCCAGTAGCCCAGCCCTGGCACCTTTACACAATCCATTTCCTGTCATTACTTTTGTCAGAGCTCTGAGATCTATTCTTGGTCTTATGTGATTCTACCCCTACCAAGTCCAGCAGCAAATACCTAATTTGGTGATGAAGCCAATTTAAACACTGAACAGGAGTCTTCTGGGAGGCGGGAGTCAGATGTCATGGGACAGGGGGAGCAGAAGCAAAAGTCTGAAGGAAACCTAAGAGCTACTGTCAGCATCACCCCCTGAGTGTGTGAGGTGAGTAACCTGCCTTCTCCATACATCCACACTTTCCACCCCCTCCACCACCACTCCCCCACTGTTCCATTCACAGGCCATGATCCTGAGATGGAAGGTGATTCATCTCCAAATTTGTATTGTTTACTCCAAGGGACTCTAGATCTTGGTGATGTGAATAAAGAGGGCAGAAAAGAGAAAGTGAAGTACCTTGGCAAGCTGAGGATGAAGACAACAGCAGCCAAAGGGTATCAGACTGTTTACTTCTTTCTAAGCATCAGAAGTCAAGAACAAGCCCCACAGGAGCCTCCTAGACACACTGTACATAAAGGAAGTAATACCTGCTCTCTAAGCCAGAGAAAAATGGAGCAGTTTTCCAGCCACTGCCTTCATGGTCATTCACTTTGGACAACCCTGCATGCCGTTTCCATGGAGTTGCTCCTTCTCTGGGGCCAGTGATGCCAAATCCAGCAAAGGAGAAGTCCCCTGAAGAGCTCACAGAAGGGCAACCTAGCAACCTGTCCTTGAGCCAGGAAATGAAAGAGCTATATCAGTGACAGACAGCTGTGGTTTGGGGGTTAGGTTAAATGGGGTTTTATTTCTCACACTTCTTCAAGCGTGACTTGAAGAAGGAAGACGTTATGACAAACCCATTTGAAAATCTACAGAACTGTGGACTCAGAAGAATGTACAGAGGCCAGATTCTTTGCATACAATTCCAGGAAGGACCTCGGGTAGGAACCTGTGCTCTGGAGTTACATGTCATGACAGACATGCCATGGACAAATACACCAACAGCAGGCCCATTTACTTACAGCCTTCGACATCACGGGTGGTGCTTAAGACAGTGGTTACACGAATCTCCCTACACCTCAGAATCAACTACAGAACTGGTTAAAACTACAAATCACACTCTTCACTCCTAGTCCTAGTACATCAAAATCCCCCAGGGGGGAAGGCACAGGAATGTGCATTTATTACAAGTTCTCCAAAATGACTCTGAGGCAGCCCACCTTGTACTCATACTTTGATTAATAGCATGAGTTCTGGATTCAGAGACTACGTCCAAATTTTGGCTTCACCTTGTGACTTCAGACAAATCATTTTACCCTCTCTGAGCCTTGCCTCCTTTGGGTTTGCAAAGGGCTATAGAAAATCATGTTGCTTTTACAAAACAGGCAGCTTGTTGTGTTTAAAAAAAAAAAGGTATTAACAAAAAACGAAAGAAGAAAATGCCAAGAAGAGTTTTCCACTTCTGTACAATGGGCACCATAAAGGCTGCCTCCATTTGCCCTCAGGCCTCTCCCCCACTACCTCCTCACCTTCTCCCTCATCACTATCATCACATTGAGACTGCTGTTGAGATGGTTTGAGACTACCTGTGCAAAAATGCTCTCCAGGCAGCGCTGCAGGGCAAAGAATTAGCATCTAAGAGAGCAACAGAGGGGTGCCAAGTTGGAATGCTTAACTCAGGGCAAGATACAGGGGCAAGACTCATAACCTCTCTCTTTGGCTCAGTTTCTTCATCTGTGAAATGGAAATAACGGTCCTTGCTCACTAATTCTATGCAATCCCAAGTTGGTCCTCCCATCCTGGCTTTGGTTTTTCCCCACTAACCCTTAATCTGACAGAATAGAGGAGTCTTTGAAGTCAGACGTGTTGACTTGGGTGTGAGCTCTTAGCTCTGCACTTCCTAACTGCTGCCTGGGTGCTTCAGTCCTTTCCTGTTAAATGGGCACATTGCTACCTCCTTCACACGGCTGCTGAGAAGATGTCTTTGCAGGCGCATCTGCACACAGAAAGCACACAGGAAACGCTATTTCCCACTTCCCCTATACAAAGGTGAGGAGCTCTCTATTGTTCACTTGGTTTTGTCCCACCTCGTGTTTAAGGCATCCGGTCTCAAAGCCCGGATGAGCGCCAAGGTGGAAGGGGGTGGGGAGAGGGGAAGCGACGAGGTAGCAGCAAACTCACGGGTGAAAGGGAAATGGGCCTGGTCCGTGCGTCCGACCTGCACTTGACGCTGCGGCGGCTCCGCGCCTGTCTGCAGCAGCCCCCGCCCGCCGGCTCCCAGCTCCCTGCTCTGGCCAGCAATAGCTTCGGGCCGGGCCGGAGGCTGCGCGAGGAGGCCTTCCCTTCGCCCCACTGATTGGCCGCGCCGCCCGGCTCGTCACGCTCTCACGCTCTTTTGTTTCAATGGGCAGAGACTGAAAGCAACCGCGGCTGCCCGGAGGGCCGAACTGGAGGGTGGGCGCAGCCGTGGCTGCCTTGGGAACCGCGCTGCCTCGACTCAGCTACCCCTTGCTGGGCAGTCGTGCGAAGTACTCGCTGGGTCGGGCAGCCCTGGGTCGTTTAGCGGCCGAGGAGGCGCCAGCGATCCTGTTCCCCTGCAGAGCTACGGGGACCGGAAGGCGTTGAAACAGAGCTGTCGACGCGAGAGCACACGCTGCCCACCAGTGAAGCGCAGGTAAAGAAAGAGCGCGCGATTGCCCTGCGCGGAGAGGGGTGGGGAAGCGCCGCCCCTGTTTGGAGGATCGGTAACTGCGGAGACAGGGGGATGGAGCACTCCCATGGCCTGGTTGCGCTGAGGAAGGAGGTGTGGTTCACCTGGGTAGGATTTAGGATTTGCCTGGATTGAGGTGGGCGGCGGTGTTGTTGGGGGTGGGGGGGGGTGGTGTTTGGGGAGGTGGCAAGGGGCGGGAGGGGACGATCGAAGCTGTCTTGAACCCCTTGTGCATCTCCTCATCTCTTCCTGGGAAGGAATATGGGGGGTGGGGAGATTGTCCAATTTCTAGTCTCTCTCCCTGTCAGATCATCAAAGCCGGAATCCGAACTTGAATTCTGTGCGGCTGATTGCAGAGCTGGTAGGCGGGCGGTTTTCCGGAGGAAATGTAGAGGGGGTCAGGGGGCGGGCAGGAGACACTTTGCCTTCTGTTCAGAAGATGGGAGAGGGAATTTTCCGCCTGGTGACAGTGGAGGCGGTGGAGGGGGAGGTATCAGGTTTCGGATGAGGCTGCTTCCAATCCTTCGTTTTCTTCCTTTGTGGCCCAGTCTTGAGGCCCTGAGTACTGGGATCTGCCACCCCCAGTGAACAAAGTCGGCCGTACCCCAGAGGCTAGTTTTCTCAGTGGCAGGCACCTGTTGAGAGGCTGCAAATAAAAATAAAGGCGAATGCTAGTTTCTGAGCTCATGTAAGAATCTGAGAAATAACAGGGGAAACGTTGACAAGGGGGTGCGATTGACACCTGAGGCCATGAGTTAATGGGTTATTATTACCATAAATCTGTGACACACACCATTGAGCTCTGTTTTGAGGGTCCAGTATCAGCTCCAAGCACTATGTCATCTCGAATTAGAAGCAACAATTTTTCGCCCCTCCTGGAGTGCAGGCAGGAGGGGGATAGATGTGGCTCTGAAAAACACCCTACTAGTCCAGGGACACCTGCTAGCTCTGGGATGTCTTAATTGCCAGTCTCCTGCAGGGTATTTTTAAGGCACTGGGCAGATACAAAATGCACTGCAAGGCTATTCAGGAAGATGGAGAATGCTACTGCAGACTGCTTCCCCACAGCCTTATTAACCATTTTTATTTTCTTTACAGTCCCTCCTGAAATACAAAGCAGGCAAAGCCCAGGATCGTTGCTCTGGAGAATCCTGCAGATAAGGCTTTTCCAAAGCGTGCGAGCATCTTATATTCAGATACCCTGTCGTCGTCAGTCATGGCTAGCATCATTGCACGTGTGGGTAACAGCCAGAGGCAGAATGCACCTTTGCCGCCTTGGGCCCCATTCCATGTTGAGGTCTCTGGGGAGGAGTCTCGGTCCTTTAATGGTCAACATGGCAGAGAGAGAACATGAAGTTGTTCTCGGGGGAGGGTGGTGCCAGCCCAGGGGGAAAGAAACCTTTGAAAACTGGCTGATCCAAGTCAATGGGGTCCTGCCAGATTGGAGTATGTCTGAGGAGGAAAAAACTCAAGCGCTTGATGAAAACCCTTAGGGGCCCTGCCCGGGAGGTCATGCGTTTGCTTCAGGCTGCCAACCCCAACCTAAGTGTAGCAGATTTCTTGCGGGCCATGAAATTGGTGTTTGGGGAGTCTGAAAGCAGTGTGACTGCCCATGGTAAATTTTTTAACACCCTGAAGGCACAAGGGGGAGAAAGCCTCTCTTTATGTGATCCGTTTAGAGGTGCAGCTCCAGAATGCTATTCAGGCAGGCATCCTAGCTGAGAAAAGATGCAAACCAGACTCGCTTAAAACAGCTTCTTTAGGCGCTGAGCTGAATAGGGACCCGCGCTTCAGTCTTAAGCATCTCCTAGGGATGTACGCAAATGAGCAAGAGCGGCTTCCCAATTTCCTGGAGTTAATCAAGATGATAAGGCAGGAAGAGGATTGGGATGATGCGTTTATTAGACGGAAGCGGCCCGAAAAGGTCTGAGCCAAATAATGGAGACGGCAGCCAGCCCTGTGGCATTTCAGGGCCCCAAGCCAATAGCAATCGGCAGTGCTGACTGTAACTGCAACGTGATAGAAATAGATGATACCCTTGATGACTCCGATGAGGATGTGGTCCTGGTGGAGTCTCCCGCCCCTCTACTGACACCCACAAGTGCCCCTCCCTTCAGAGGAAGAGCCAGACCTCTGGATCAAGTGCTAGTCATTGATTTCCCCAACAATTCTGGGGCTCAGTCTCTTTCTACCAGTGGTGGTTCTGGATATAAGAAGGATGGTCCTGGGAATATTCGTAGAGCCAGGAAGCGAAAGTACACAATCCGCTGTTTATATTGTGGTGAGGAGGGCCACTCAAAAGAAACCTGTGACAATAAGAGCAACAAGGCCAGGTTTTGAGAATCTGATCATCACCCTGAAGGAGCTGACACATACAGAGGAGAGGTCAAAAGAGGTCCTGGAGAGCACAGTGCTGCTTCTGAGCCACAGTAAGGATCTCAACCCAGACCTAAATGAATCCTTAACTGTTTTCAGAGTCTGGTGATGGGAATAACGGGAGTGAGGGGTGGGTTTCTAACTGCATGAATTAATCCACAAAGCAGTTTTCCTTTGGGAAGGAGAAGAGGTCTTGCTTACCAGCACAGTGGAGGGGGAATGATGTGACTTCTGTCCTCCTCCCTTCTCTGCCATCTTAAGGGTCTATTCTCCATGTGTCTATTTATTTGGTGACTTTATGCTTTTTATGAAAGGAGCATCTCTTCATTAAATCTTCAAAAATAAAGGAAGATACAAAAACTAAAGTACAAATTACCTGAAACTCTGTACCCTTTTGTAACCATTGTCAGTCTTTTGGTGAATGTTCTTCAGACATCTCCCTGTACCTGTGTACCCAGATAGATATATGTATAGGTAAAGGTGATCAAATATAAGTGCTGTTCTATACTGTGTATTTTTTCACCAAATAATATATCTTGTGGACTTGTATGTCCATTAATATATATAAACATCTAATTTCATGTCTCTGTGTAATATGACTTTTAGAAAGATAAAGAAAAATGAAACTAAATATAGAAGCTATAAGGGGGGGATCATACCATGAGGAAAGGTTTTTATGAGCCTCATTTATAGGAAGGAGAAAGGAAGCTGAGATAAACTGAATATCTCCCAAACAGCCCCTTAACACAACTGACCTGTCTCCTAGGTCATAGGGCCAATCCCTGCACCCATGGTTAATAATGTTCCAATGCTTTCTTCTTGAACATGTCATGAAACATCAGATGGGGAACAGGGGGTGACAAAAACTTGAAAATGGGTATTCCAGAGGCTTCATTCCTGTTTGTATTGGGAAGGGACAACTACTCCTGCCCGATCTCTTGACCTCAGATTGGAGGGTGATAAAAAATGACATGTGACCTCCATCCCTAGAGGGTCCCAAGTTTCTTGTAGCTACAGTAGTCCCTGTCCTCATGAAGAGGTCAAGACTAGCAAGGGACAGGGGGAAATGATTTCATTTAAGGCAAGAAGTGGAGTGAAACAAATGCAGACCTCAGGACCTGAGGGAGTTTGCTGGGGGAGGGAAAAGGGGGTCCCTGGGCTGAGGAGACAGGACGTGCAGCAGCCAGAGCTGGCACCTCAGGGGAAAGGAGCATGGAGCTATGTAGGTGGAGGAGCAGGAGGACAGGGGAGAAGGGGGGGAGGGGCATGACAGCCAGGCTGGAGGGCTCCCATCTACAGTGACAGGTAGAGGAGGCCTAGCAGCAACTGCAGACCCATTGGTTTCAAACAGAACCCTGGGCTATGTGGTGGGGGAGAGTGGAGGTTGGGATCTAATTAGGCTAGCAGGCCGATGGGGGGACAAAGGATCCAGGCTGAGGCTCCCCCAGGGAGGAGTAGAAGCCACACACTGCAAAAAGCCTAATGCAGCCTTCCTGGGGCTGCCAGGCCCAGAATCTGCCCAGGGGTGCTCTCCTTCCAAGATCACCCCCAGCTCTCCTCTTCCCTGGCACCTTTCCCCTGCTCCATCCATATCCCCACAATTTCATTCCTATACCCCTGCTCCATCCATATCACCACAGTTTGTTTCTTATCCCCCTCTGCTTCATCCATATCCCCACAACTTTATTCCAGATCCCCCTGCTCCATCTGTATCCCCAGTTTCATTCCTATCCCCCTGCTCCATCCATATCCCTACAATCTCATTCAGATCCCCTGCTTCATCCATATCCCCAAAATCCCATTCCTATCCCCACCACTCCATCCATATCCCCACAATCTCATTCAGATCCCGCCTGCTTCATCCATATCCCCGCAATCTCATTCCTATCCCCCTTGCTCCATTCATTTCCCCACAATCTCACTTTACCACCACTCCCCTCCCGTGGAGCCACACTCACCTCTTGGTTGAGGAAGACAGAGGCTCAGCCTCCTGTGCTCTGCCCTTCAGCACCTCACATTCCATGATGGACTTAAGCCTCAGCCTCCTTAATGCTTATGGCCAGTAGAGCTGGGAGGGCTCTCTGCGTCTGACCCTGTAGCTGAGAACTAAGCAGGAGCAAAGGTTCAAGAGGCCCACATTTTGCATCCCTCTGGGACACCTCTGGTCCCTGGTAGCCACCTCCATCTCTCCATAAGCAAAGAGGACCTCACCACCCAGGCAGGAGGCAGCTTTTCAGGCCCCCAAAGCCACAGGGGCCCCAACACTACCTGGCTCTTACAACCCCTTATTCCTCCCTACCTCTCCCCAAAATCTATCCTTGGAGGGGATTTGCCCACTCATCTCTCCCCAGATTAGAATCTAGTTCCACTTCCTGCTCACCTTTCCTCAAATTCTCTCTATCAATGCTATTGAATGATTTACCTAGATATGCTGTCAGAATTTCTTTCTGAAACCAGGTAGAGTGAAAGAAGGAATAAATGCTACACCTACCACCTTTTCACTGGAGTTAGCTTGGAGGTTCAAGATCATTACTTTGAAATCCTGCTCTGTAATTCATCCCCTTTCCTTCCCCCATCATCCTCTCCTCCACTGTGTAAACCTGAAACTGTCTAAATTTTTATTTCACCAAAATGATGCAAAAGTGATACTTGTTATATATATATAACAAGTGGGAATACCCTTTAACTCTGAGCTACTAGAGACTTTAATACTTAATAATATTTAAAGGTCAATTCGGCTCTAAGAAACTCCCCAAATTAAGTTTTCAAATGATTTGGCAGGAGGAGGAGGTTGTTTTTAACATTTTCAATGGAACTTTTAAAACCCACACAAAATTATAGAAAATCAGATGAATCCCCATGTAACCATCACCCAATTTCAAGAATTATCAATATGTTACATAACTTGTCTCATCTATAATCCCCCACATTTTGATGAAGTATTTTAAAGCAATTACTAGACATCACATCGAATGTTATGATTCTTCTATATTCTTTTGTTTGCTTGTTTGGTAGAAATGGCAATCGCACTCTGTTGCCCAGGCTGGTCTCGAACTCCTGGCCTCAAGTGATACTACCTCCTTGGTCTCCCAAAGTGCTGGGATTACAGGTGTGAATCACCAGGCCTGGCCTGATTCTTCTGTATTCTACCCATAGTTCTATCTCCCCTTTTTGTTCCAAAATTTTTATTGGAAAAGTTACATAAAATTCACCATTTGCTTTAGGAGGCTGAGGCAGGTGGATCACAAGGTCAGGAGTTCGAGACCGGTCTGGCCAACATAGTAAAACCCTGTCTCTACTAAAAATACAAAAAATTAGCCTGGGTGTGGTGGTGTGTGCCTGTAATCCCAGCTACTCTGGAGGCTGAGGCAGGAGAATTACATGAACCTGGGAGGCAGAGATTGCAGTGAGCCTAGATCGCACCATTGCACTCCAGCCCAGGTGACAGTGTGAGACTCCGTCTCAAAAAACAAACAAACAAACAAAAAATTCACCATTTGACCATTTTAAAGTGTACAATTCAGTGGCATTTAGCACACATTCCAAATATTTTTATTTGGTGCATTTCTTTATTCTGAGTCCATTTCTCCAGAGGTTTATTAGTTTTTTGTATAAATTTACTTTTAGTTTAGCTGATTTTTCTAATATTTGTTTTCTATTTCATTAATTTCTATTCTTCATTAGATCCTCCCTTCTACCTTACCTAAACTATATTGGACATTTACTACATACATTTTCAGTCTTCTTTTTATAAATATATGCACTTTGGCATTAACTTTTCTTTTGAGTACTGCTTGAGTTGCATTCTACAAGCTTGGCTGAAAAACAGATTTTTCATGATCATTCAGTTCTACATGTTGTATTACCAATTTCCATGGTATTTCATACCATTTCCCAAATTTATGCATTCAACCCTGACCTCTTCTATGAACTCCAGATTCATACAAACCATTTTTTACTCCCCACATCCACTTGGAATTATAATAGGCAACTCAAACTAAATGGAATCATAACAGCTCATGAAAACCTGTTCCTCCTTTAGTTTCCTCTCTTTCAGTGAATGGCACCATCATTTACCAATTGTTCAATCAAATCTCAAGATGGGTGTTGCCTCTGAACTCTCCTTCACCATCCATGTCAGTAAGTCCCATTGTTCTACCTCCAGAATAGTTCTTGCATTGATCCACCTCTTTGCATTTCCTTTGTCACCACCCTAGTGTGAGCCATGATAACCTCTCCACTTGGACTATTTTTTTTTTTTTTTTTTTTGAGACTGAGTCTCGCTCTATTGCCCAGGCTGGAGTGCAGTGGTACGATCTCGGCTCACTGCAATCTCTGCCTCCCGGGTTCAAGTGATTCTCATGCCTCAGCCTCCCAAGTAGCTGGGATTACAGGTGCCCACCACCATGCCCAGCTAATTTTTGTATTTTTAGTAGAGACGGGGTTTTACCATATTGGCCAGGCTGGTCTCGAACTTCTGACATCAGGTGATCTGTTCACATCGGCCTCCCAACGTGCTAGGATTACAGGCAAGAGCCACCACGTCTAGCCTTCGCCTGGATTATTATTGCTAACTGATATAGCAAAGTCTATTCTCTTCCATCCCTGACTTTAGGTATAGCTAATCTGCCTGATCACAGGTACTTGAGTACTTCCCCACTGCCTGGAAATAGCTGCAATGCTGAAAGAACAACCTCTCCCTATTAGATGTCTGCCGATTTCCTCTTTCTTCAGTGTCCAGGGAGTGATGCTGGGGGAAACATGTAGCCCGGCAACCTGAAGATTCTCAGGCATCATTTCTGAAGTGTAGAACTGGGAGAGGTTCTAACTACAATGAGGCCAACTGCCTGGGACGGTTTGCCCCCAAAACACTGAGCAGAAGTGAGCCCTCCAAACCTGGCACACCTTTCAGAACAGAGGTAACCAATGATCACAGCAATACTTTTTCTTCTCAGTAGATGCAGACACTTCTCTGGCTGAAGACCAACAGCATAATTGAGTCTCAGGATGGATAAAGGCTTCAGTAAACCTCCAGATCCACAGCCCCAACCACTTTCCCCTTCACCCTGGCTGAATACCACATCTTGAGGCAATCAACTACTAAAAGGCTGCTCACGCTCTTTTTCTGTAATGAGACTACATCACCCCCCTTTTTATTTGGCTATCCTAAATTCTCCTTTTATAGGGATACAACACCCCTCAATGACTTCTTGATGAAAAGAAGATAATTACAAATTCAGTTTCAACAAGCAGGACATTTTGCTATACTGTACCAACTAAGCCATCTTCCTCAATCCAGTTCCTGGAAGTCTGAGAGGAAATACCTCTCAGAGCAGGGAGTCAAGGAGATATATTTTTATTCCAATCTCAATACTGTACTTTGTATAAAGGTGGTTGGTTAGATTACCTGTGGAATGGTTGGGTGGTTGGATGAGAGAGGGATATGATTTGGGCACTGCTGAAACTTTGGCTCCTTTTCCTCAAAGGAGGAAAGGACCTTGGTCAAGGTAGTTAACTTCTCTGCTTCAGCTTCCTCATTGGTAAAATGGAGACAATAACAGGAAGTCCCTCGCAGGGTTGTGGTTAGAATTAAATGAATGAACTCTTGCAGAGATTTTTAAAGAGTGCCTGGTGCACTGTAAGTACTATGCTGTAGAATGCCATCATAACGATACCAATTGCTCCTCTCCAAACTCTCTGAGCAC
Organism: Ateles fusciceps; assembly: GCA_036589455.1. Lineage (NCBI taxonomy): Eukaryota > Metazoa > Chordata > Mammalia > Primates > Atelidae > Ateles > Ateles fusciceps. The sequence goes on along the minus strand of JAZHEH010002825.1, from coordinate 210,831 downwards.
CCTTGTAGATGAATTACCTAAACCCTCCCTCCCAGTCTTTTCACAGAGAATTTCATTAGTCAGTACACTTCGGCTACTTTCTCCCATGTGAAGAGGAAAATAATATAGTCCCTTTAATTGAGCTAACCAAATTAAATTCTCTCAGAGCAGAAACTGCCCTTGCATGAAGAACCTACCTCCAGGGATGCTTGCTTAGTTGGGGAAGTGAGTGAGGCTCTCTGGACCCAGCTTAGATGGCCTGGGTCTAAGAGAGAGTAGCTCAAATTCTCCACAGAAGAATAACTCAGAAACTTTGAAGGATGGAAGCTGGTAAGCCAAAGAAGTGAGGAAGCCCAAGGGTGAGGCAGGAAGCTGAATGGAAGAGAAATTGTCCTACTGTTCTTCTGTGTACTTTCCTGATTGGTTAATTTTTTAAACATTTTTCCCCTTTTTTATTATACTTTAAGTTCTGGGATACATGTGCAGTATGTGCAGGTTTGTTACGTAGGTATATACATGCCATGGTGGTTTGCTGCACCCATCAACCCATCATCTACATTAGGTATTTTTCCTAATGCTATCCCTCTCCTTGGACACCCAACCCCCAAAAGGCCCCGGTGTGTGATGTTCCCCTCCCTGTGTCCATGCGTTCTAATTGTTCAACTCCCACTTATTAGTGAAAACGTGTGGTGTTTGGTTTTCTGTTCCTGTGTTAGTTTGCTAGGAATGATGGTTTCCAGATTCATCCATGTCCCTGCAAAGGACATGAACTCATCCTTGTTTATGGCTCCATAGTATTCCAGTGTATATGTGCCACATTTTCTTTATCCAGTCCATCATTGATGGGCACTTAAGTTGGTTCCAAGTCTTTGCTATTGTAAATAGTGACCGCAATAAACATACGTGTGCATGTGTCTTTACAGTAGAATGATTTATAATCCTTTGGGTATATACCCAGTAATAGGATTGCTGGGTCAAATGGTATTTCTATTTCTAGATCCTTGGGGAATCGCCACACTGTCTTCCACAATGGTTGAACTAATTTACACTCTCACCACCAGTGTAAAAGTGTTCCTATTTCTCCACATCCTCTCCAGCATCTGTTGTCTCCAGATTTTTTAATGATCGCCATTCTAACTGGCATCAGGTGGTATCTCAATGTGGTTTTGATTTGCATTTCTCTAATAACCAGTGATGATGAGCAATTTTTCATATGTTTGTTGGCCTCATAATGTCTTCTTTTGAAAAGTGATAAATTTTTGAACATGTTTAGTGTAGCACACACTCAACTAAAAAGGAACAACTTTTCCTTTTTGTGACAAAGTCTCACTCTGTCACCCAGGCTGGAGTGCAGTGGTGTGATCTTGGCTCACTGCAACCTCTGCCTCCTGGGTTCAAGCAATTCTCTTGCCTCAGCCTCCCTATACAGGCACACACCACCATGCCCAGCTAATTTTTGTATTTTTAGTAGAGAGGGGTTTTGCCATGTTGGCCAGGCTGACCTCAACTGATCTGCCCGCCTCGGCCTCCCAAAGTGCTGGGATTACAGGCGTGATCCACCAGACCTGTACCAAAAAATAACTTTCAAACACAGAAAGGGTAAGAAGTAGAAGTGAAGTTCCCCAGCTCCCCACAGTCTGGTCTGGGGTGTGTTCTTCCAGATCTGCTTTTACACAAATACAAACATAATTATTCTTGTTCTTTTCTATAAAAGTTGGGTCATAGCATGCACTTTGTTCTGAGACTCTCTTTTGTGTTGTCTGCTGTGCTAAAATAAACCTGCTCCACTGTCCCAAACCTTCAGCAACATCCTGCTACCTGCCTTGTGCTGCTTATGCTCTTTGGACCAGCTGCTTGACAATTTTCCTCAGTGAAGGAAGAAATTACAGTTTCACCTCACAACAATCATAGGGTAATAACAGCTACTGCTTATGGTACCCCTACTGTGTCCAGCAGTCTCTTTGGTGCTTTACTTGAATTCTCATACCCATTCCTCACAACAACCCTTTGGAAGTCAGTCCCACTATTATCCTATGTGGGTTCACAGATGAAGACTCAAGACCCAACAGGTAATGAGTGGGAAGTTAAAGAGAAAGCACATATGCTGGAGGCAGGACTCGGGCATTCAGCATCTCCTTAAATCTTTACCATGAGCTTATGAGAAAGCTGTCACCACAAATGAGAAAACTGAGGCTGCAGAGTTCACAGAGCAAGCAGCATTCCTGTTCTCTACCAGGATGAAGCCACTGAGAGTTTGTAAGTACATCCCTTTTCATAAAACTTAATGAAAGAAAGCTTGCAAAGATCTGCAAATGTGGAGATACACGCAGTGCTCAGTGATTGGAAAACTCAATATAATAAATATGTCAATTTTCCCCAGTTATCTATAGATTTAACGTAATTACTATCAAAATCCCAGAAGATTTTTCATAGATATAGACAAGCTGGCCCACCATGGTGGCTCATGCCTGTAATCCCAGCACTTTGGGAAGTTGAGGCGAGAGGATCACTTGAGGCTAGGAGTTTGAGACCAGCCTAGGCAATATTACGAGACCCAGTCTGTACAAAAAAAAATAAAAATAAAAAATTAGCCAGGTGTGGTGGCACATGCCTGCAGTCTTAGCTACTTGGGAGGCTGAGATGGGAGGATCACTTGAGCCCAGGAGTTCAAGCTGCAGTGAGCTACAATCACGTCACTGCACTCCAGTCTGGGCAAAAGGACTTGCTAGGAGGAGACAGAGAAGGAAAGAAACTCTTAAAATTCAACAGTAAAAAAATACTTAAAGATTCCATTAGAAGGCTGGGCACAGTGGCTCACACCTGTATTCCCAGCACTTTGGGAGACTGAGGTGAGAGCATCACTTGAGGCCAGGAATTTAAGACAAGAATGAGCAACAGAGTGAGACCCCATCTCTAAAAATAATTTAAAAATTAGTCGTCAGGAATGGTGGTGCACATCTGTGGTCCCGGATACTCAGGAGGCTGAGGCAGGAGGATCACTTGAGTCCATGTCAAAGCTTCAGTGAGACATGATTGCACCACTGCACTCCAACCTGGGTGACAGAGTGAGACCCTGTCTCAAAGAAAAAAGGAAAAAATAGATTTCATTAGAAAATGGGCAATACATGAACAGAATTTCACCAAAATGAATACACAGATGGCAAAGAACATGAAAAAAAAAAAAGTTCAACATCATTAGCCACTAAGGAAATGCAAATTAAATCCACAGTAAGCTAAGCTATCATTGTACACCTATTAGAATGGCTAAAATAAAAACACAGTAATACCAAATGTTCACAAGGATGTGGAAAAAGCAGGTATGCTGTTAGGAATATAAAATGGTAAGGCTCTGGAAATCATTCTGGCAATTTCCTATGAAACTAAACATGTACTTATCATATGACCATGCACGTGCACTCTTGGGCATTTATCCCAGAGAAATGAAAACTTATGGTCACACAAAAACCTGCATGCTAATAATGATCACAGCAGCCTTATCTGTAATTACAAAGCCAGGAAACAATCTAAATGTTCTTCAACTAGTGACTAGATGAAGAAATTCTGGTCTATCACCAAAGGGAATACTACTCAGCTGAAACAAACTACTGATATACACAACAACCCAGATGTGACTTGAAAGGATTACATGTGGTGAAGAACATCAATCCCAAAAGACTGCATAGTATTGGACTCTATGTAACACTCCCGAAATTACAAAATTTTAGAGATAGAGAACAGATTAATCATCGCCAGGGAGCAAAGATGGGGCAGGGTGGGTATGATTATGAAGGGGAAGCAAAGGGAGGTCATTGAATAGTTTTGTATCATGACTGTGGTGGTTGTTAAATCTATACATGGGATAAGACCACATAGAATACACTGCACACACACAAATGCATGTAAAATGGTGAAAATTTGGTCTATATTCTAGTTAACAATCTTGTATCAATTTCCTGCATTTGATATTGTACTATAATTACGTAAGGTGCCACCATTAGAGGAAGCATGGTTTCAGGTACATGGGACTCATGTACTTTTGCAACTTCCTGTGAGTCTATAATTATTTTAAAATAATATTTTTTAAAAAACTAGTGTGGGGTCGGGAGCAGTGGCTCACACCTGTAATCCCAGAACTTTGGGAGGCCAAGGTGGGCAGATCACTTGAGGTCAGGAGTTCAAGACCAGCCTGGCCAATAATGGCAAAGCAGTTTCTGCTAAAAATACAAAAATTAGCCAGGTGTGGTGGCACATGCCTGTAATCCCAGCTACTCAGGAGGCTGAGGCACAAGAATGGCTTGAACCGACAAGCGGAGGTTGCAGTGAACCGAGATCACGCCACTGCACTACAGCCTGGGCGACAGAGCTAGACTCTGTCAAAAAAAAAAAAAAAAAAAATTAACGTTGATTCCAGGGTGGCAGAAAGCAGCCTTGGTGAATTTCTTTGCTAGACTTGTTCTTCCTGTGTTAGCTGTCCTCCATGCACAGCTGGGAGTAGTTTAAAAATTCCTCCTCCTTTTGACAAGTTTTACAAATAGTGCTGAAGGGAAGTGCACCAATGCTTCTTTGTAAAAAGGATTATGTTTTCTTATGTGAGTTATTTTAATAATATATTTACAAATAAGAATTATATACACATGGTAAAAATATTAACATTTTTAGACCCTAAAGAGCTTTTGCTAATGCAGGTTACAAGATCTATCAATATTTACTATATTAGAAATCAAAACTGAAATTTTAAAACATATGTATTAATGGCCAGGTGCAGTGGCTCACACCTGTAATCCCAGCACTTTAGAAGGCCGAGGCAGGCAGATCACCTGAGGTCGGGGGTTCAAGAGCAGCCTGACCAACATGGAGAAACCCCACCTCTACTAAAAAGTACAAAAATTAGGCAGACGTGGTGGCACATGTCTGTAATCCCCAGCTACTCGGGAGGCTGAGTCAGGAGAATCGCTTGAACCTGGGACATGGAGGTTGCCGTGAGCTGAGGTTCGCACCATTGCACTCCAGCCTGGGCAACAAGAGTGAAATTCTGTCTCAAAAAAGAAAAGTAAAGAAAGAAAAGAAAAGAAAAGAAGAAAAAAGAGAGAAAAAATATGTATTAATACATTTAAAATAATAAATCCACTGATCATAAATAAAATTTTATTAAAATAATTGCATTTTAAAAAATAAAGAATTTAGGAATGTTTTACATTTTGAAAATCTCTTAAATGTCTGCCTCAGTACAAGACAGCTAGATTCTCATATTTGCTTCTTCATTTAATGTCTGTAATATGCTGTTTTGGATGAAGTATATGAAGACAAATCCAACATCATGGAGATACGTAGTTGGAAAAAGGATTTCCCAGACACCTGAAAGGGTATCAGTCTCAGGTGTCAGCAGGACTCTTCACATCACACTTTAAGAACCAATACGTTAGAAAGACATATTGAAATATTTTCAGATAAAATGTTAAGATGTCAGCAGTCTGCATTAGAGTACTCCAAAATACACAGACAGACAGACACACACACACACGTATGTATACTTGATTCATTATTTGCGGTAGTTATATTCTATAAGGTCACCTCAAGCAATGAATTACCAAATACTGAGCCATTGCTCCTAGTGGAAATACAGGTTTAGGTTCCTGGGAGCCTCTGGTTACATCCTTAAAATGATCAATACACAACTTAAAGTATAATAATAATAATAAAAGAACAGACATAGCTATGAAAGAATAAAAGCCTGAAAACAGTAAAAAAAAAAAAAAAAGATCAATACACAACCTTTTTTATGTATGCTTCTGCCTAAAGACACCTTCTTTAATATATGTTTCTTAAAATAATAAATTATATGCAGTATTTTACAGTAAAACACTAGCCAAGAAGTGTTTAACATTTTCCTGATCCTGGGTTAACATCACCATAAATTTCTTTGGTTTTCAAAAGCCCCACAACCATACTGTCCACTATGCTTTTTTTAATCAGTAGTCATCTCATGAATCTGCAAATTTTGCTGCTTTTACATTTATTCCATAGCTTCATTACACACTAAACATGTTATTTTAGCAGCATACAGAGTGTCTTCACATATAGATTGGCAAATTTCCTATTCCTTTTTCTGGATGTACTATGTTGCTGATTTATTAACACTGAACTGACAGTGTTATAACTCATGCCTGATGGAGAGCCTATCTAAGACATGTATTTTCCCTTACAGGGGACATCACTGCCTTCTGGCTCTTAGAAACAGTAGACAGTGCTTCAGCACTATGATTGGGGATCATTTTTAAACAGCAAAATCACCAACAAAAGTCACAAAAATATGGCACTAAATCGACTATGAAAAGGACACTTGCTTACAGTATAAAAGCAAAAACAAGAATATTGCCTTTTCTATCCTTAGCTGGGAACATTGAGTGCCTGACAACTAAATTGTTTTGCCGCTCTGTGCAGGTCCATGAATGACTATTGAAAGCACTGCAAGCATCGATTTGGGGTTATTGATAAGTTTGAACAAGTAAGTGAACTTACAAATATGAAATCTGTGAATAAGAATCAACTATATATATATATAACTACAGACACATACATACCCACACACACGTGTGTGCCATTCAACTGATGAGCAGAAATTGTAATTGTTGAAGCTGGATGATAGGTATATGGGGATTCATTTTCCTAGTCTAATTTTGTATATGTTTACAATTTTCCATAAGAGAAAGCTTTTTAAAGTGGTTTATTTTGGACTGCATTGCATTTACACTTTGATTCCTTACCAGCACGCAAAAGTCTGCAGCTGTCAAAGGTGAAGTTCAAGAGACATTTTGGTACAAACAGCCATCCACCACCAACCCAACCTACCACACATCCTTCTGGGGGGTACTAATCTAGTACTCACTCTCTGCTGAGAACAGGAACAGTGACAGGCAGAATTGTAACATCAACAGCTCTTTCTCTTGGAGAGAACCTCTGGGTCAGAGGCAATGGAATCCTGTATTATTTTGAGAGTCCACTGAACCCAGACTAGCTGACTCTGTGGAAGTGCGGTTTTAATGTGCATCTATGGCTTTAGCAGACAGTAACTTGGATTCTGGTCCAAGGGTGTGGATTCCGACCACTTAACTCCAGCCTGGATTGAGTCAGCAATCCAGAGAAAGGGCCTCAGTCAAGCAATTCTTAGGAGACCCAGTCTGTCCAACTAACCTTCATATATTCTCTCCGACACTAGTATATGGATATACTTGACATTTTTAAGAAGAAGAGGCGGACAGACAATTCCTATTTTAGAAGGTGAAGCGTCCCACTATTTTTGTATGCAAGATCAGTCCCTCCAGCAGAGTTTTGCATCTCATTCCTTCCCTTCCCTTCTCATAAACCTCATGCATCAGCCATCTTCTCTCTCTCCCCATTTTCAACATTCTCTTTCTCCTAACTCAACTCTTCTCCATCAGCATAGGCACACTCCCAAGTCTCTGTCATCTTCATAAAAATTCTCCTGCGATCTTATGTGACCCTCCCACTCCATCAGAGCTTTCTCTTTCCAAGTTTAATAGAAATATAATATGCATGTATGTTTCCACTACTTCAGTGCCCAATGTTCCAGTTATATACTGCTGTGTAATAAACCACTCCCAAACTTGGGGCTTAAAGCAATAATCATTTTATTATACTCATGACTGTTTGGGTGAGGAATGTGGGCAAAACTCACTAGATAATTCTTCTGTCCCATGTGGCTTCTACTGAGGTCACTCAGTGGTATCCAGCTGGTTGGCTTGGTTGTTCTGGAGGGGTCAAGATGACTTCTTTCATATGTGTGGCGCATTGGTGGGGATAACTGAAAAGTTGGTTTCAGTTGGGCTGTGCGCTCTTCTCCATGTTGTCTCTGGACCTCTCTGGACCTCTCCGGACCTCTCCGGACCTCTCCATTTGGTTTCTCCAGCAGGGTGATCAGACTTCTTACATGGTTCCTGAGGGATCCAAAGACCAAGGCAAAAGTTACAGGATTCTTACAACCTATCCTTGGAAGTCAAGCAGCATTAATTTCTTGCATTCTTTTCGTTAAACTCTTGTACAAGGCTCACCAGATTCAACAATAGGGGCACTCCACAGAGAGTACCGTTACTTGGAGCTTGGTTGATAGAAGCCATATGTTATAGACTACCACCTCCAGGCACTCCTCAAACGGCTGCAATCTGGCCACATTCCCCATCACTCCACTGAAACTGTAATCTTTGAGGTAAAGACAGACCATTTAGTTGTTAAATTCAATAGATGCCTTTCAGTACTTGTTTGCTTGTTTTTTGGAATTGGACCCTAATGACCACTAAATTTCTTCTTGAAATTCTCCTCCCCTAGCTTCTGTAGATCAACTTTCCTGGTCTGTTCCTCATTCTCCTAAAGTGACTTATTTCTTATGCTCTCCCCTTATCTACTGGACTTTACTATCAGCTCTCTTCTGACTCTGCATATGCTACCTGGTTATATCAACTATACCTATAGCCTCATCTACCACTTATCTATTGGTGATTCCTCAATATAAATCACCATCCCAGACTTCTCTCCGGTGATCCAGAATCTTATGTACTCGCCTAGATGTTCAGCAGGTACTTCAAACGGCCAAAGCTTAATTCATCTTCATTATGCTTGCTTTCTTCCTTATCTTTTTTCTCCTGTATTTACCACCCACCTAGATGCCCAAGGCTGAAACTTGGAAGTCATCCTTAACTCTACCCTCTCTTCTATTCTCCTGAATACACTTTGTCACAGATCCCCTGATCATCAACCTGCTGAAAAGCTTGTCAATTTGTCTACTCCTCTCCATCCTAAATACTAGGTCTCTGGCAGAAAACTAGACAGGGTCCCAGTTCATCATTCTGATCTTTAAACCATACAGAAATTAACATTTGCTACAATAAACTCAAACACTTTTTTTGTAAAGCAGAGGTATCCAGAGATATCAAGATAGGAGACATTTAATGAGTTAAACTCATGGGGGAGAGGCACTCAAGTTGGTAGCAGTGGGATGTTGCTTCTAGGGTGAGGTTACTTCAGTTCCTGGGAACCCCCCAAGTGGGGGCTTACTGGCTAATCAAGTTCCTTATACCCCTGAACATACTGTCCAGAAACATCATTGCATTTAGTGTATGTGATTATAAAAACTGCCTTTATCAAGCTTATCATCTGGATCTCACATCCAGATTGTGCGTACGATTTCCCTAATACATTACCAGCGCATTCTAACTACACACACCACAGGTTAGACAACAGTGACCAGAGAGGTTCTGGCTTCTAGTAAATGTAGCAAATGACCAAATAGCTCCTATCAAACCCATCCTCCTTCAAATGTAACAGCTATATACTCTGGACATAATATTTTTAAAATTATCTCCAAGTATTCACAAGCAACCCAAGGCAGGCAGAAACTGGAGGAGAACCTACATTTAAAAAAGAGATCAGAACTAGATGAGATTCCCATTTTTAAGACTTTGAACCACAGGGTAGGCCCAATCAATTCCCTGATGGGTGAACCTTACTAACTTGAAGACAAGAGGACAGAGTTCAGAGTTTCCACAGCAGCTGAAAACCGGGGGTGGGGGAGGTAGAGTGGGGGGTGAAATTTTGTAATGGAGAGAGCCAGATAGGCAGAGCCCTGAATTCTGCGTAACAACTCTACACAAATTTCTGGCTCACCTCTGAATTATGTATTCATGGGACAGTCTCCAAACAATCTGTATAAGGCTAAAAGAACTGACTAGAGACTTCAGTTACTGCCTATCATGAGGGAGACACAGCATAGAATTTGAGTTTAGTCAAGTTAAACGCTGCTAAAACAAAAAACGTCAATACTCTGATTCAGAGGAATACAATGGATCCAGATTCTCTAGAACATGTCCTCTGCAATGGCCAGGAGACAAGTCAAAATGACTGAACATTGTTTGAGACCAGTCAAAATGATTGAACAAGTTTCCTGTGGGAAACAGAAAAATATGACCTATATCAAAGAAAAAAGGCAATCAATCAAGACTGACCCTGGGATGACTGACACGTTAGGATTAGCTGACAGGAATTTTTAAGCAGCTATTATAATGATTCCCAAGGACACAGAGGAAAATATGCTCATAATGAATAGTGACCAGCTGTACTGCAACCATGTAAAGATGAGCAGCCTATAGAGGTGGGTGACTGGTTCACAGTCTAGAAGATAGTAAGAGACTGAGCATGGCAAGCCTGGCTAGGACCTACAGCACCCACTAACACTGTCCTACTTCAGATTCTCATTGTTTTTCATGTAGACCATTAAAACAGGCTCAAAAATTCCCTCCCTGCTTCTGGTTACTATTTACTATGACCCCCCAACATACACAGAGACCCTAAACACATCTACAGTGATTCCAGAATTACCTATTTGAACACAGATTTAATTAGGACTTTACTGATTGCAAGTAACAGAAACATCATTCGGGCCAAAGAGTGAATTTACTGGAAGTTTCACATAATCATAAGTAGATAAGCCTCAAGGACAAGTACAAGCAGAGACTTGGACATGAACAGGAATCTTTCAATTGCTCATCCTGCAAGTTCACTTCATTCTCTGAAACAAGTTTCCTCCCCGTGGCTATAAAAAGTGCTGTCAGCAGTTTCTGGCCACGCATCTCCTAGCTGTGCTACAAAAGCAAGAGGCAATATTTTCCCCTCAATTAAATTTTTAAAAATTGAAGAAAAAAATTCTGATTGTCCTGACCTAGACCACATGCCCACACCTCAACCAATGGAATCAACTGTGGCCAGAAAGACAGGTACTATGATTGGAAGCCCTCATGAGCACTGAATGGCTGAACAGCAGAGGAGTCACAGAAGGGTTCATTTCCAGGGCAAAGGAAGGATGCTGGGAAAAGAAACTATCAAATGATAAAGTTCTAACAGGTTTCCTGTGGTCTCCAATTTGTGGCAATATCATCCTCCATGCAAATGTCAGTGACCTGGGATTTCTTTATAGCAGAGACTTCTGTTGCCCCACCCCACATCTATTCTTCCCTTCCCTCTACCCAGTATTTTACTGCTTGAAACATAAATGCAACGATCAAAGGACAAGTGTCACACGGTGGAGACGATGGGACAGTAAGCCCACTGTTATTTTGGATGGCTAACAACTCACAGCTGAACCTAATACTAACTACAACCCCCTCACTCCCCCACCTCAAATCAAGGCAAAACAACACTGAATTTACGAGTGCAGGTTAGAGCCAAACCACCTGAGTTTGAATCCAGGCTCTGCCATTTACTAGTTCTGTTCAGCACATTACTTTCTCTCTCTGTTCCTGTTTCCCTCACACATAAAATGACCTTAATGTACCTCATAGGTTGGTCGTGAGAATTAAGATCATTCATGTAAGCACTTAGAACAGTGCTCAATGAGTGTTAACTACCATTTCAAGGCATCTCAATTTTACCCACTAAAGATCTTGGAAGACTGGGCGTTTCACAGCCCAAAAGCCACTTTACGTTACTTCAATGAGCCATTGCCTCCTCCACAGCGTCTCTCCACGCTGCCTCAGCCTGACCTTTCTGAAACACCTTGACCTGACCATGTTACTCCTATTGGAAACCCCCTCAATGATTCTTCCTTTCCTACAAAATGAAACCTTACCTCTAGCCTGGTGACCAAGGTTGCTTGCATAAGAGCCCGACTGGCCTTTCTGGACTCATCTCCTGCCACTCCTCTATGATGGCCCAAAGCCCAGCCACACTGAACTATTCTCTACCATCTCCTTCCTACCTGCCTCTAAAGTACTAACCACTCCCGTGTTCCCTCCTTCCTGAACTCTTTCCTCCACTGGCTGCTATCGCACCACACCCTCCTGGTTTTCTTCCAATCTCCCCTGGCTATTCCTTTTCCACCTTTCTCGTGGGTTTTTCATTATTCAGCCCATCTGTGTCAAGGTTAGTGGGTTCCATCCTTAGTCCACTTCCTGTTTTACTGCATGTCCTGCCCCTGAGTGATGGCATCCCCTGGCAAGTCTCTAAGCTCCGCCGATAGGCTCATGATTCCCAAATTTTCACTCCTGACCTCTTTCCTGAGTTTTGGTTTCACACATCCCAATAGATCACACCCCCGAATAGACACCTCAACCTCAGCATGTCTAAAACTGAACTCATGCTCCCCATTCAAACCCACTTCCTCTGTTTATTCTGAACCTGTTGTTGGCACCACCATCACCCAAGCCTGGAACTCTTCGATCTCCACATGTAAGAAATGACCAGATCCTGCTAATTCATGCCCTCAATAACTCTCCAACCTGTCTTCTCTCCATTCTCACTGCCATGGCCCTCGTTCTGGCCCAAATCCCCTCTGGCACACATTCTGCGATAATCTCCTCCCTGCCTGCCTCCACTCACTTCTCCAATCCAACGGGCAACCTGTTACCCACCTCAAGCAAAAACCTCATCATGTCACTGCCCTGCTTGAAACTCTTCACTCATTCCCACTGTCCAGTCAGACACAATTAACCTGTGTCTCATAGTAATTAAATATCTACCATGTACTGGAGCCTGTGCTAAGTATGAGGAATGCAATGTTGAATGTTAAATGGCTGCTGCCTTTTAAGGAATTTACCATCTATCTGAAAAGACAGATACATAAATAACCACTAATAACATGATGTAATAAGAGTATTACAGGAGCACAAGACTTAGGGGCAGGGACCACATCTTCCTAATCTTGTATCCCCAATATCTGATACCAAGTTTGATTCACTAGAGAATTTTATTTGCATACTGAAAAGATGCCCTTCTCTGAGCCTCAGCTTCCCACTATATAAAATGGCTCACAACTCACATATCAAATACATATAATTATATATTTATGTTACATATAACATAAATATTATATACACATATAATATGCCTACACATTATATATGTACATATGTCTGATATAGTGCCAGAAGTCTCAAAAGACGTCAGTTTTGCTTCTCTCCTCACCCCTTTAACTCCCTCCATGGGAGGCATAGCAGAGGAAACATCAGGTCAGTGATGTCAGAATTAGAAGTCCAACAACTGAACTGGAAACAGCATCATTTCTCTCCTCTGTCTGGTAATGAAAGAGTGGCTGGAGCACCAGGCAGCTCCCCAAAGCAGCTCCCCAAAGCAGGAACAGCAGTGCTACAAGACCATCAGAACAAAGGGAAAGAAATCACGGCTTCAACTTTTGTGGACAGGAGAAAAAACCTGACGAGGACATAAACACGGACTCCTGGCTGGAAGAGGTCTGCTCTTTTCCTCTGCTACTTAAATCCTTCTGCAATATCGCCACCTGGCGGCTATCTAGCATCCCTTCACTTAACTCCCCCAGGGCAGCTGGCTCTGACAGCCAACTGCACTGTGAAAAGTTCTGGAAGGGAAGAGCCTCGCCTGAACTGTTCTCTGAACTGCTCAAAGTTAATCATATCCTTCTCCATGTCCTGGAAAGTGTCTTGTACTCAAACTCTGTTATAGCACCTCTCATTGTATTATAATTGTTTACCTGTAAGCATTCATTCATACACCCCAACAAACTTATTTCATAAGTGTCATGCGTAAAACAGATGGGCAGAGGAGACACAATGATTAACAAAACCAGTTGAGCATGTAAACAAAGAACTAAACATGTACACAGAGAATTAAAATAGCCAGAGTTCCACCTACTATAAAATAATTATTATAATATTTAACATTTGTTGAGTACTGAATACTGTATCTGTAGTACCTCATTTAATGTTCACAACTCAATGAAGTCGATAATATGACTATCTTCATGTTACAGATAAAGCAAAAGAGGAACAGAAAGGTTGGGGTAAATTGTCCATAGTCACACAGCCAGGAAATGCTAGAGCTCAGATTTAAGCCTGTCCTGGGTCCAGAACCCATGCTCTAGTTTGAAAACAAAACAAAACAGAAAACTACTGTCACTATAACCCCGCCCCAATGCATGTTTGGTAATTCAGTAAATAAAAACCTTGTACCTCTCAAACTGAAGGAGGGAAAAATTGAGGTAATAGAATCTCCTAGTAGGAGGTTAAGCGAATCAAGAACTTGACTCCATCCCTATGAGTCTCACCTAGCCCCTGGAGACATGCTCTGCTTGATCCCTGCCTCTACTGTAACCCTGCACCCCCTAAGCCCCAAAGTGAGTGCTCTTCCTTTCATATGTGAACAAACATAAACCTGAAAAAAGCCAATCCTTCAAGATAGATCTTAAGCAGCTAATTGGGCCTAAATGTAAAATAGAACCAACCAGTCATTTGCTGACTAGGGGTCACACACATACTCTGAGTTCCCTGAAAACCGGCCCTCTTTTATCTTTCAGACTTTCAGCCCTTCCCTGAAACAACCAATCAGAGCTCATCTGCCTCAGCCAATCGGAGCTCAGCTGTGTTGACCAATCAGGGCTCAGCTATATGGACCAATCAGAACTCAGCTCCATTGACCAATCAGAACTCAGCTGTATTGACCAATCAGAACTAACCACATTTCAATCCTTCCTTATAAATGCACTTTCGTTTTACACTGGAGGCTGTGACTACTGGGTTTGCAAAACTGTTCACTGGAATAGTCTCTTTCCTCCAGTTTCCTTTTCAGAGACCTTTTGTTCACAGATGTCCTGTCTCAAATATAGACCAAAAAAAAAAAAAAAAAAACCATATGATTCTTCCTAACATGATGGAGACAGTTGGCATTTTCAAGATGCTACCAAATTCTAAAAGTGAACAGAACAGAAACAAATTTCATAAAACATTCAAAAAGTTTCTATTTTCACCACACTTACATGGTTTTTAGGCTTTGTGCATTTCATATTTGGATTTATGGCTAGACTCAGAGATTTAAAATGTGGCTGCCCACCAGCCAGCACAGTGGTTCACACCTGTAATCCCAGCACTTTGGGAGGCTGAGACAGGAGGATTGCTTGAGGCCAGGAGTTTGAGACCAGCCTGAGTAACATAGGGAGACAGAGTATCTACAAAAAATACACCATTTAGCCAGGCATGGTGGTGTGCCTATACTTACAGTTACTGGGGGAGACTGAGGTGTAAGGATCACTTGAGCCCAGGAGGCACAGGTTGTGAAACGGGAAAAGTTCCCTTGTCCCCTTCGCAGGGCGTGCAATAGGGCTGTGGCTCACTTCTTCAGTGCCCCACTGCTCAAACCTCTATGGGAGCATACAGATGGGCAGGGAGCCCCATGACAGTGTCTAGGGGTGAATGTTTACAGCTGAAGCCCCAGTGGGCATGTGTTACAGGGTGTTCTTTTAGTTTAGCTGCCCATAGGCAGCTTGTGTTAGTCAGCTCAATTAGACCCCTGCCTTATCACAAGGACAGAGAGCTTTCTGCATCCCTGAGTTCTTGCTTTGGTGTACTGGAGGAATCAGATCACACGTGGGCATGGAGAATGAATGCAAGGTTTCATTGAGTGGAAATAGTTCTCAGTAGACAGGGGAACCAGAAGGGAGATGATTTTCCTCTAGAGTTGGGCCATTCGGCAGCCTAGGCTCTTTTCTTTTTTTTTTTTTTTTTCATTGGACGTTTGTACAAACCTAGGCTCTTTTCTTACTGTCCTAGTCAAACTCCATGTTGTTCTGCTGGTCGGGTGGTCTGTCGGTGCATTCCTCTCAACATCCAGCCACGTGTGTGTTCCTCCACTGATGTGCTCCTCCCAATGTCTAGCCACATGTGTCTCTGCCTACCAGGGTCTTTGGGTTTTTATAGGCACAGGATGGAGGCATGGCAGGCCAGGGTGGTCTTGGGAAATGCAACATTTGGCAGAAAAACAAAAATGTCTGTCCTCACTTAGGTCCATGGGCACCGGCCTGGGGGTAGAGCCCCAGCCAGGGACTAGGCCCTTCCCTCCTTCCATATCATTTAAAGGGATGACCCTTTCCTTCCCAGTACTTCCGTTCCCCTTCCGTATCAGTTGCAGTGAGCTGTGATGGCACCACTGCACTCCAAACTGGGTGAGAGAGTAAGACCCTGTCTCAAAAATAAAAATTGGCTGGGCGCAGTGGCTCATGCCTGTAATCCCAGCACTCTGAGAGACTGAGGCCAGTGGATCACTGGAGGCCAGGAGTTCAAGACCAGCCTGGCCAACATGGTGAAACCCTGTCTCTACTAAAAATACAAAGTTAGTGGCCATGGTGGCGCATGCCTGTAATCCCGGCTACTTGGGAGGTTGAGGCAGGAGAATCACTTGAACCTGGAAAGTGGAACTTGCAGTGAGCCCATATTGCACCACTGCACTCCAGCCTAGGCAACAGAGTGAGAATCCACATCAAAAAAATAAAAATAAAATAAAATGAGGATTTTAGTAAATAATCTGTGCAAGACATTGTGCTTTGCACTAGTGATGCATTAGCTCATTTAAACTTCTCACCAAACCTATGAAGCAGGTAGATATTCCCATTTTACAAAGATAATAGGACCAATGAGGTAAAGTAAGTTTCCCAGGGTCACACAGCCAATAAGCAGAAGATCTGGCATTTGAACTTAAGTTGTCTGACAACAGGTCTTTAGTTTTTTATGACTATGATATACAGCCTGCCCTCCTTATTTATTTACTTATTTAGAGACAAAGTCTCACTCTGTTACCCAGGCTGGAGTGCAGTAGTGGGATCACGACTCACTGCAGCCTGGACCTCTGAAGCTTGAGAAACAATCTTCCCACCTCAGCCTCCCAAGCACCTGGTACTACAGGCATGTGCCGCCACATCCTGATACTTTCTTTTTTTGTAGAGACAGGATCTGCCTTTTCTTGGTGGGTGGGGATCACTGCATAGT
Source organism: Ateles fusciceps (assembly GCA_036589455.1). Classification (NCBI taxonomy): domain Eukaryota; kingdom Metazoa; phylum Chordata; class Mammalia; order Primates; family Atelidae; genus Ateles; species Ateles fusciceps. The sequence goes on along the minus strand of JAZHEH010002825.1, from coordinate 194,059 downwards.
TTCTGGCTTTCTCCCAGGGATAAGCTTGGGTTTTATTCTCGCACTGGCTCAGTGAGGGAAATTAATTACATATATTTCCATGGCTTGTTCTAAATTGAACTACTTCTTACTCACCACCCATTTTCTTCAACTGATCAGCTCTCACTCACTCTGTAGGACTAGGTCAAAACTCATGCCTCCTGCAGAAAGCCCTCCCCTGGTCTCTCCAATTATCCCCTTTAATGTTGGTCTCTCCCCAAATTCATTCTAAAGGAGAGGTCCAAGTCTAATCAACTTTCTGGGGAATACCATCAACAGTAGAGGGAACTGGCGGTCCATCTGTGGGGGAAGAATTTATCAAACATATCTCCAGATGTTTTCATATGTCTATGAGCAAAGAAACAGTCTGGCAGGGACAAGGACATCATGGTCTCACTGGCTGCCTATAGTTCTCACCCACTGGCCTGCTGATGAATACAGCACAGCCTCCACCCAGGACAGTCTTTTAGAGTGCTGAAGAGACAGGAGAAGGACACCTTAAGCATTTTGTGGGTCAGTCCAAATCCTGCCCACTGCTAAGAAGTTCTGACCTAAGTATCCACATATATCAAAATTATTATTTCATATGGAGATCCAATGCCCCAGGCAAAATAGAAACCTATGAGTAGGGGCTTTCGGAATGGCAGAGTGAGAACCTCCAAAAATCTGCTCCTCAAATACAGCGATGAGAATATTGGCAAAAATCGTTAAAATCAACTTTTTCCATTTTCTGGAAATTATCCAAAAGCTTGCAGCAATCTAAGGAGCAGTTATTCAAGCAATTGAATCTTGGCAAGAACACTGATCTTTGTGGCCTTTTAACTTGTTCTATTCACATCCCCCTCTCTCTGCTCACTGGCAGCCTTGAAAACCAGAAGCCTCACAATCACAGTAAGCTGTGAAATCCAGCTGCTGGGACAACTGGATATGCACCTGGAAAAACAAAGCTGGGCTCCAGCTTCACACCACATGCCAAACTTACCCCAAAACAAAGGCACAGGAAAGAAAAATATAAAACTCCTAGAAAACATAGGTGTAAATCTTCAAAACCTTAGATATTCACATGATTTTTTTACAATGAAACAAGTGACTGAGGCATTTTGTACCTTGGCCCATAACCATGTGGTCACTTGGTAGCTGTACTCAACATTTATAACCAGTATCTTTGCATGCTCACTGATTAAGCAATTCTAACAGTACAAGGACTTCTACTTCTCTTTTTTCCAGGGTCTCACTCTGTCACCCGGGCTGGAGTGCAGGGGCATGATCACAGCTCACTCCACCTCCTTGGCTCAAACGATCCTCCCACCTCAGCCTCCAGAGTAGTTGGGACCACAGGCATGCACCACCACGTCTGGCTAATTTTTGTATTTTTTGTAGAGACGGGGTTTCACCATGTTGCCCAGGCTGGTCTCAAACTACTGGGCTCAAGCAGTCCACCCCCTCGACCTCCCAAAGTGCTGGGGTTACAGGTGTGAGCCACCACACCCAGCCCTACGACTTCTATTCTTACCTACAAATAGAATAGGTTACCCAGCAAAAACTATTGATGTAGATAAAATATAAAATGTGGACACGTATGGAGACTTTAAAAGTGAGCCAGCCTTCTCACTACTATGCTTGACTAGTCTTTTTTTTCTCTTCCAAAGTGCTCATGATAAGCCTGGGCAATGTGGTGAAACCCTGTCTGTACAAAAAAACACAAAAATTAGCTAGGCATGGTGGCACTGTCCTGTAGTCTCAGCTATTTGGGAGGCTGAGGTGGGAGGATTGTTTGAGCGTGTGGAGTTCGAGGCTGCAGTGAGCCATGATCTCACCGTTGCACTCTACTTGGCAACACAGTGAAGATCCTGTTTCCAAAAAACTGAACCAGATTCTGCCAGATTAAAAGAATGAAACTTCCATACATATCATTGGAAATAACATTGTGCTTTCCTCTCATACAATGAGACAGAGGTGAGCAAATGTCCTTTCAATCTCTGTTAACTAAGTACTATTACCAAGGGAGATTGAAGAGCTAAACATCTTCACAGTTTCAACACTAACGCTAGCCAAGTGTCACATGTTCAAACACCTCAAATAAGGTATACTGTGGCAAACATTCACATAATCACAGCAAAGCAGAGATCGTTTTTATGAACAACTCAAGATAATTGGCTGAAAATGATTAGTGGGACTTCCTCAAAGGCTTGTCAGCACAAGCAACTACAATATTAAATCTTGTTACTCACTGAACAGTTTGCCAATGTTAATATTATTAATATTTTTACTTACAAAAACTCCACACACTCTGTTGGTTTTAATCAAGATGTTCAGGTAAAAAATAAATAGTTCAAGATCTTATTTTAAAAGGAGGCACAATTATCTAGAGAATGTTTCATTTATCCAGAGCAGTTTCGTTTGGCATGATGGATAAATTCTCTTTCCCCATCTTTCCCCTCTACTGTCCACTTCGTCCACTCTGAAGTCTCTGGGATCAAAGAGCCCCTCATCAGCAGCAAAGTGAAATGCTTTGTCTACCAGCCTGTTTCTCCTCTACCGACTATTTGCCTTCCTTGCTCCTTTTACTTCAATCCTTTTCTGTTAACCAAGCTCCCCACCTCTGTTTGAATTACTATTGCTTCATAACAAACCAATCCAAATTTAGTGGCAATAAACAATCATTTTACTTTGTTCTCGGGTTCTGTGATTTAAGAATTGAGACATCATGGAGCAGAGAATAGTTTGTTTCTGCTTCATGATGTCTGGGGCCTCAGCTGGGAAAACCAGAAGGCTGGGGCTATAATCATCTAGGAACTTTTCATTCACAGGCTACTGGTTAATGTTGGCTATTAGCTGGAACCTCAGCTAGGGCTGTTGATCAGAGGACCTATAGGTGGCCTTACCATAGGCCTGGGCCTTCTCACAGTATGGCAGCCTCAGGGTAATCAGACTTTGTAATGGCAGCTCAGGGGTCTAAAAGGTGAATGTCCCTGCAGGTGAGCCAGAAGCTACACTGCCTCTTATAGCCTAGCCTTAGAAGTCACAGTCTCACTGCGTCCTATTCTATTGGTTAATATAATCAAAGTCTGCCCAGATTCAAAGGAGAGGAGACATTTGACCCTACTTCTCAATGGAAGGGTGGCAAGGTCACATTACAGAAGAGTGTGGGATGAGAGGTACTATTGTGGTCATCTCCGAAAAATACAATCTGCCACTTTCTCCCATGTACTTCTCATGTTTAACTATACTTTGATCTGATTTTTTAAGGAAAAACCACCTCAGGAGACTAATATTTTAACTGAGGCTCCTAAGCTCTGTTAGAAGGCAACTAGAAGGCCAGGCACAGTGGCTCATGCCTATAATCTTAGCACTTTGGGAGGCCAAGGCAGGTGGATCACTTGAGGTCAGGAGTTCAAGACCAGCCTGGCCAACATGGTGAAACCCCGTCTTCACTAAAAATACAAAAATTAGCTGGGCATGGTGGTGCACACCTATAGTCCCAGCTAGTTGGGAGGCTGAGGCCGGAGGATCTCTTGAACCCAGGAGGCAGAGGCTGCAGTGAGCCAAGATCACACCACTGCACTCCAGTCTGGGCGACAGAGCAAGACTCTGTCTCAAAAAAAAAAAAAAAAAAAAAAAAAAAAAAAAAAAAGTAACCAGATGCTTTCATCCACATCCAGTCCCAAGCTTTCCTGTTCAGCACATCTGACTATTTATCTGCTATAAACGACTCTTGGCAGAAAGGAAATCTGGCCTCCAATAGGCTGCTGGACCCAGCACTGGTCACTCTGGAGAAGAAAAGCAGCCACTGACATGTGGCAACTGGCCTGGCTCTTGCAGCTGGGCCTTGGTGTTCTCCCGATGAACACAAACGATTTCATAAACTGCCACTATCTGACAAGGCCACTACGTGACCACAGTGGCCAAGAAAAAAAACACCACCACCTCATAATTGTATCTGAAGAAACAAAACATGAATTTTGACCAAGCCACAAAAATGACCACTCTGCTATCCTGGCTAACAGTAACTGTTGCAACTTTACCAATTAGCCTCCTTGTGGATAAGATTCACTAATATACCCAATCACAGAATTATTCCCATTTCCTAACAGAGTCCAATCCAGAGCAAAGCCATGCTTCTCTAAATCTTCCTCAAATTAACCTAACACAGGTTCAAATCCCACAATAAGTCCTTTCTGACACCCTCCGACAGAGAAGCACCACAGCGCCCATGGTGTACGCTCTCCCCTCCATGTGATGCGCTGAGCAATCAATCCAACCTGTTCAACTACAGGTGTGTTCCCGGTGGTCTTGGGCTAGAGGGCACTGACAACTCCTCCAAGGACCTTGCATAAGAGAACTCATTTCTGGCAGAGGTCACTTCCTGTCCCCTGAATTCTAGCTTTCAGTCAGACTTTCAACTTGGCTCTTTTACATTGCAGTTTTGGCAGATAATTATATAAACTCCTTAGACTGCCAGAGCTATTAAAATGCCCCTAAAGTTTACATATATATATATATATCTTAAATATACGTGTATATGAGATCTGGTCCCCCCAGGTTTCCTCCTCATCACCTTATCAAGTGCAGAAAAGTTATTCCAATAACAGTGGCAACAGCTGCCCTGCCCCCAGCACGGTCACAGGACCTAAAGGAAACCTGGCTTCACACACACAGGGTGCTCAAGCCTCTGCTTTGGGAAAAGCAATAGGTAGGCACAGGATATCTCAGTTGCAGATCCCAGATTCACAATCCTATTTCTGCCACCTCCTCCTCCTCCTCTTAGAGGGTTATTCATTTTTCTCCTAATCTTATTTTGTAAAAGAAAAAATGTGACATTATGATAATTACCCTTTTCCTCCTCTCCTTTACAGTTCTCACTCACTTGATGCGATGACTCTTACCCTCAGAAAAACCGCTGCAAAGAAAACACTGACCTCCATAGCCTAGCAGTTCAGTGCCAGACCAGAAACCCCACCCCACTTCAGGTAAGACACAAAAACCGATTTAAAGTTTAGTTTAAGGAATCAGCTGTAGCACACAGAATATATGGACTGGAAACAATCCCATCTGAACTTGAACTCTGGAGTAATTGTGTTTGGTGCTCTGACACCCATGGCCCAAAATTCTCCTTCACAACCATCTAACTACTCTCAGGGTCCCTAAGATACTGGATGTTCATGCAACAAAATTAAATCATTCGTATTCAGGCATCATTTAGGAAATGAGCTGTAGAGTTCAAACTTACATAGGCTTCTTTCATCTCCTCACATTTCACAGAAAATAACACTGTCTGTAAGACTAGGTGTGGATTTAGGCAGAGATGAGGACTAGAGTGGAGGGGAAGAATAAGTGCACAAACATAAGTGAGAGGCTCACCAATCACATGCAAAATCTGATTAATTTTCAAGACTCATGTGTGATTGTCCTGCTGACTCCTTTGGGAATATGGCTATGATAGAGAACAGATTTCTTTTTTTTTTTTTTTTTTTTTTTTTTTTTGAGACCAGGCTAGAGTGCAATGGTGCAATCTTGGTTCACTGCATCCTCCACCTCCCGGGTTCAAGCAATTCTCCTACCTCAGCCTCCTGAGTAGCTGGGATTACAGGTGCCTGCCACCATGCCCAGCTGATTTTTGTATTTTTAGCAGAGACGGGGTTTCACCATATTGACCAGGCTGGTCTCAAACTCCTGACCTCAGGTGACCACCCACCTCAGCCTCCCATAGTGTTGAGATCACAGGCATGAGCCACTGCACCTGGCCCGAGAACAGATTTCTGAAACATCCAAGGCACTGGCCATCTTAGCACCTTGCTGGCCCCTACGAAGACTCACAACAGACTCAGGCCAGTTCATATGTACTTTTTGGTTGTCTTTTTATGTGTGTCTGAGTATTTGGTTTTGGTTTTCATTTATTTTCTTTTGTAACTGGTCTAGGGAGATTTGGGATGAAGCATTGAAAGAGTCTAGAATGATCAGTGACATTTCTGAAAATGTGTCCTAGCCTTTTTCAGGCTCATGGGAGGGAGTTTGAAGGGGAAATGTAACTGTGGACTGCCACCCTCCAGGAGACTGTTTAGGGCCAACCCCTAAAGGAAGGCTTCAAATTAAGCTCTAACACAATGAGATTTCTGATTCTGTGTTCTAGAATAAATAAAATGATTACAGTCACAACTTGCATAGCAACAGGAATATATTCTGAGAAATATATCATTAGGCAATTTCATAGTGAGAACATCATAGACTGTACTTACACAAACCGAGATAGAGTGTGTGTGTGTGTGTGTGTGTGTGTGTGTGTGTGTATTTCTTCTCATATGGAAAACCAAATGTCCCAGCACCAATAATGAATATCAATCATTACCCAAATCAATCTGCAATGTCAATATCAAGTGCTATATATCAGATTTCTATATATATTCCATTATAATCTAATGCTACTACCATCATATATGTGGTCCATCGTTGATCAAAATGTCACTATACAGTGCATGACTGTATTCCTTCTAAGGGGAGGGTTTTATTGGTGGGGGGACTACCTACCAATTCTGACTTCTTATACTAATCTTTCTCTGTCAATTAGATTGTCACATGGTCTTTTTAATTTTTAACCTCAAACATAATTTGTTACCAGAAATTAGGAACACTTCATTTTTTGTTGTTGATGACACAGTGGGGGTGTGAGTTCCACTGTAAATAACTACTTGAATATAAAACAGCAAGGGATTTGAATAGAAAACAGCTACTTTGTGTCTTTAAACAATTTACGGTGTAAGTCACTGTGACAACTACAATGGAAAAAAACAGATTTGCTTTGTTTAGTTCAGGAAGATGATCTCTGCTCGACCATCCAAAACATACAAACACAAAAACAAATCCATTTTATTAAAGATTTAAACATATGACCTGAGACCGTAATGCTACAAGAAGCAAACCTAGGGAAGAAACTACAGGACACTGGTCTGGGCAATGAATTTTGCGATTTGACCCCAAAAGCTCACGTAACAAAAGCAAAACTAGACAAATGGGATTACATCAAACTAAAATGCTTCCACACAGCAAAGAAAACAATTAACAGAGTGGAGAGACAGCCTGCAGATTGGGAGAAAATATTTGCAAGCCATACTTCTAATAAGGGGTTAATGTCCAAAATATGTAAGGAACTCAAACAACTCAATAGCAAGAAGACAAATAACCTGATTAACAAATTGACAAAGGACCTGAATGGACATTTCTTAAATGAAGACACACAAATGGCCAACAGGCATAAGAAAAAATGCTCAACATCACTAATTGCTAGGGACATGCAAATTAAAATCACAATGATATATTACTTCACACCTTTCAGAATGGCTATTATCAAAAAGATGAAAGACGTCAGGCCAGGATATGGAGAAAAGGCAACCCTATACATTGTTGGTGGGAATATAAATTAGTACAGCGATTATAGAAAACTGTATGGAGGTTCCTCAGAAAACTAAAAATATAATTACCATATGATCCAACAATCCCACTTCTGGGTATATATCCAAAGAATTTGAAATCAGTATGTTGAAGAGAAATCTGCACTCTCATGTTCATTGCAGGATTTATCACAATAGCCAAGTTATGGGATCAACCTAAGTGACTGCCAATGGATGAACAGATAAAGAAAATGTGTAGGGAGATCCAAGATGGCCAAATAGGAACAGCTCTGGAGTGCAGTTCCCAGGGAGAACAATGCAGAGGGTGAGTGATCACCGCATTTCCAAAAGAGTTTTTACTGCCCACAGACCAGAAGATTCCGAGGCCAAAAAGCACCACGAATTTCCAGCATGGCTGTTTCAGCCAGGGCCGTGGGTTTCCGCAAAAAAACTCACACAAAATCTGGGCGGCCATTTCAACTGGCACCTGGAACACCTGGGAGACAGAGTGGCCCATTCAACTGAAAAAGAGGGGGCTGAAACAGGGAGCCAAGTGATCTGGCTTGGCAGGTGCCACCCCCCACAAAGACCAGCAATCTGAAACGCTCTGGATTCAGAGTTTTGCGGCAAGTGCAGCTGGACCTGGGACAGTCCAGCTCAGTGAGGGGCAGGGCGTCTGCCACTACCAAGGCAGTCCACCACTACGAAGGCCATCCGCCACTATCAAGGCAGTCCCCCATTACCGAGGAAGTCCCCCATTACTGAGGCAATCCACCATTACCAAGGCAGTCCGCCATTACTAAGGAAGACCACCATTACTGAGGCAGTCCTAACTGTACCTTTGTAAACAAAACCACAAGGAAGTTTACATAGCAGCTGGGCAGAAACTATGGCAGCTCAGCAATGCCTCTGCTGGCAGACTGTGACTAGACTACCTCCTTGCTGGGCAGGGCATCTCTGAAAAGGGGCAGCAACATGTCAGGAACTTATAAATAAAGCCACACCTTCCCAGGACAGAGCACCTGTCCTGGGAAAATAGGCGGTATGAGTTCCACTGCAGCAGACTTAAACATACCTGCCCAGTAGCTCTGAATGGAACAACGGAGCTCCCAGCACAGCACTTGAGCTCCTATAAGGGACACACTGTCTCCTCAAGCAGCTCCCCTGACCCCCGTATATCCAAAGAGACATCTCCTAAAGGAGAGCTTCAGGCTGACATCTGGTGGGTACCCTTCTGGGATGAAGAGAATAGAAGAAGAAACCGGCAGCCACCCTTACTGTTCTGCAGCCCCTGCGGCTCATCCCCAGGCAAGCAGGGTCTGGAGTGGACCTCCAGCAGTCCTGCAGCAGAGGGGCCTGACTGTTAGAAGGAAAACTAAAAAACAGAAAGAAATAGCTTCAACAACAAAAGGACATCCACTCAGAGACCCATCCAAAAGTCACCAACTACAAAGACCACAAGTAGATAAATCCATGAAGATGGGAAGAAACCGGCGCAAAAAGGATGAAAACACCCAAAACCCAGAAATCCTCTCCTCCTGCAAGGGATAACAACTCCTCACCAGCAAGGGAACAAAGCCGGGTGGAGAAAGAGTCTGATGAATTGACAGAAACAGGCTTCAGAAGGTGGGTAATAACAAACTTCTCTAAGCTATAAGAACATGTTCCAACCCAATGCAAAGAAACTAAGAACCTTGAAAAAAGGTTAGACGAAATGCTAACAGAATAAACAGCTGAGAGAATAATATAAACGACTTGATGGAGCTGAAAAACACAACATGAGAACTTTGCGAAGCATACACGAATTTCAATAGCCGAATCAACCAAGCAGAAGAAAGAATATCAGAGATTGAAGATCAACTCAATGAAATAAAACAAGAAAGCAAATTAGAGAAAAAAAGAATGAAAAGAAATGAACAAAGCCTTCAAGAAATATGGGATTATGTGAAAAGACCTAATCTACATTTGATAGGTGTACCTGAATGTGACAGAAAGAATGAATCCAAGCTGGAAAACACTATTCAGGATATTATCCAGGAGAACTTCCCCAACCTAGCAAGCCAGGCCAACATTCAAGTCCAGGAAATACAGAGACCACCACAAAGATATTCCTCAAGAAGAGCAACCCCAAGGCACATAATTGTCAGATTCACCAGGGTTGAAAGGAAGGAAAAATGCTAAGGGCAGCCAGAGAGAAAGGTCAGGTTACCAACAAAGGGAAGCCCATCAGACTCACAGCAGATCTCTCGGCAGAAACCCGACAAGCCAGAAAAGAGTGGGGGCCAATATTCAACATCCTTAAAGAAAAGAACTTTCAACCTAGAATTTCATATCCAGCCAAACTAAGCTTCATAAGCAAAGGAGACATAAAATCCTTTACAAACAAGCAATTGCTGAGAGATTTGTCACCACTAGGCCTACCTTACAAGAGCTCCTGAAAGAAGCACTAAACATGGAAAGGAACAACCAGTAACAGCCACTCCAAAAACGTACCAAATGGTAAAGACCATCGAGACAGTGAAGAAACTGCATGAACTAATAGGTAAAACAACCATCTAGCATCAAAATGGCAAGATCAAATTCACACATAACAATATTAAACTTAAATGTATATGGGCTAAATGCCCCAATCAAAAGACACAGACTGGCAAACTGGATAAAAAGTCAAGACCCATTGGTGTGCTGTATTCAGGAAACCCATGTCACCTGCAAGGACACACATACACTAAAAATAAAGGGATGGAGGAAGATTTATCAAGCAAATGGAGAGCAAAAAAAAACAGGAGTTGCAATCCTAGTCTCTGATAAAATAGACTTTAAACCAACAAAGGTCAAAGAGACAAAGAAGGGCATTACATAATGGTAAAAGGATCAATGCAACAAGAAGAGTTAATGATCCTAAATAGATGCACACCTAATACGGGAGCACCCAGGTACATAAAGCAAGTTTTTAATGCCTTACGAAGAGACTTAGACTCCCACACAAAAATAATGGGAGACTTTAACAATCCACTGTCAATATTAGACAGATCAATGAAACAGAAAATTAAAAAGGATATCTGGGACCTGGACTCAGATCTGCACCAAGCGGATCTAATGGACATCTACAGAACTCTCCACCTCAAATCCACAAAATATACATTCTTTTCAGCACCACATCACACCTACTCTAAAACTGACCACACAATTGGAAGTAAATCACTCATCAGCAAATGCAAAATAATGGAAATCATAACAGTCTCTCAGACCACAGTGCAATCAAATTAGAACTCAGGATTAAGAAACTAACTCAGAACCGCACAACTACATGGAAACTGAACTGGCTCCTGAATGTTGACTGGATAAAAAATGAAATGAAGGCAGAAATAAAGATGTTCTTCAAAACCAACGAGAACAAAGACACAACGTACGAGAATCTCTGGGACACATTTAAAGCAGTGTCTAGAGGAAAACTTATAGCAATAAATGCCCACGTGAGAAGTGAGGAAAGATCTAAAATCGACACCCTATCATCAAAATTGAAAGATATAGAGGAGCAAGATCAAAAAAACTCAAAAGCTAGCAGAAGACAAGAAATAACTAAGATCAGAGCAGAACTGAAGGAGACAGACACAAAAAAAAAAACCTTCAAAAAAGCAATAAATCCAGGAGCTGGTTTTTTGAAAAGATCAACCAAATAGACAGACTACTAGCCAGATTAATAAAAAGAGAGACGAATCAAATAGATGCAATAAAAAATGATAAAGGGAATATCATCACCCATTCCACAGAAATACTAACTACCAACAGAGACTACTATAAACAACTCTATGCACATAAACCAGTAAACCTGGAAGAAATGGATAAATTGCTGGACAGTTGCATCCTCCCAAGCCTAAACCAGGAAGAAGTTGAAACCCTGAATAGACCAATAGCAAGGGCTGAAGTTGAGGCAGCAATTAATAGACTACCAAACTAAAAAAGCCCAGGTCCAGATGGGTTCACAGCCGGATTCTACCAGATGTACAAAGAGGAGCTGGTACCACTCCTTCTGAAACTATTCTAAACAATCCAAAAAGAGGGACTCCTTCCCCAAATCATTTTATGAGACCAACAGCATCCGGATACCAAAACCCGGCAGAGACTCAACAAAAAAGGAAAACTTCAGGCCAATACCCATGATGAACATAGATGCAAAAATCTTCAATAAAATACTGGCAAACTGATTGCAACAGCACATCGAAGCTTATCCATCACGATCAAGTAGGCTTCATCCTGGGGATGCAAGGCTGGTTCAACATACGCAAGTCTATAAACGTAATCCACCACATAAACAGAACCAAAGACAAAAACCACACGATTATCTCAATAGATGCAGAGAAGGCCTTCGACAAAATTCACCAACACTTTATGCTAAAAACTCTCAATAAACTAGGTATCAACAGAACGTATCTCAAAATAATAAAAGCTATTTACAACAAACCCACAGCCAATATCTCACCATTCCTATTCAATATAGTATTGGAAGCTCTAGCCAGAGCAATCAGGCAAAAAAAAGAAATAAAGAGTATTCAGTTAGGAAAGGAGGAAGTCAAATTGTCTCTATTTGCATAATACATGATTGTATATTTAGAAGACCCCATCGTCTCAGCCAAAAATCTCCTTAAACTGATAAGCAACTTCAGCAAAGTCTCCGGATACAAAATCAATGTGCAGAAATCACACTCATTTCTATACACCGATAACAGACTAACAGAGAGCCAAATCAAGAGCGAACTCCCATTCACAATTGCTACAAAGAGAATAAAATACCTAGGAATACAATTAACAAAGGATGTAAAGGACCTCTTCAAGGAGAACTGCTAACCACTGCTCAAGGAAATAAGAGAGGACACAAACAGATGGAAAAACATTCCATGCTCATGGTTAGGAACAATCAATATTGCAAAATGGCCATATTGCCCAAAATAATTTATAGATTCAATGCTAAACTCATCAAGCTACCAATGACCCTCTTCACAGAACTGGAAAAAAACCACCTTAAACTTCATATGTAACCAAAAGAGAGCCCACATAGCCAAGACAATCCTAAGTAAAAAGAACAAAGCAGGAGGCATCACGCTACCTGACTTCAAACTATACTACAAGGCTACAGTAATCAAAACAGCATGGTACCGGTACCAAAACAGAGATATAGACCAAGGAAACAGAACACAGCCCTCAGAGGCAACACCACACATCTACAACCATCTTATCTTTGACAAACCTGATAAAAACAAGTAATGGGAAAAGGATTCCCTGTTTAATAAATGGTGTTGGGAAAACCAGCTAGCCGTGTGCAGAAAACAGAAACTGGACCTCTTCCTGACACCTTACACTAAAATTAACTCCAGATGGATTAAAGACTTAAACATAAGACCTAACACCATAAAAACCCTAGAAGAAAACCTAGGCAAAACCATTCAGGACATAGGCATAGGCAAGGACTTCATGACCAAAACACCAAAAGCATTGGTAACAAAAGCCAAACTAGACAAATGGGACCTAATTAAACTCCAGAGCTTCTGTACAGCAAAAAAAAATAATCATTAGAGTGAACTGGCAACCAACAGAATGGGAAAAAAAATTTGCAATCTACCCATCTGACAAAGGGCTAATATCCAGCATCTACAAAGAACTAAAGCAGATTTACAAGAAATAAACAAACCCATTCAAAAAAGTGGGCAAAGGATATGAACAGACACTTTTCAAAGGAAGACATATATGAGGCCAACAAACATATGAAAAAATGCTCATCATCACTGGTCACTAGAGAAATGCAAATCAAAACCACATTGAGATACCATCTCATACCAGTTAGAATGGCGATCATTAAAAAATCTGGAGACAACAGATGCTGGAGAGGATGTGGAGAAATAGAAACACTCTTACACTGCTGGTGGGAGTGTAAATTAGTTCAACCATTGTGGAAGATAGTGTGGCAATTCCTCAAGGACCTAGAAATAGAAATTCCATTTGACCCAGCAATCCCATTACTGGGTATGTAGCCAAATAATTATATATCATTCTGTTATAAAGACACATGCAGACGTATATTCATTGCAGCACTGTTTACAATAGTGAAGACCTGGAACCAAGCCAAATGCCCACCAATGACAGATTGGACAAGGAAAATGTGGCACATATACACCATGGAATACTATGCAGCCATAAAAAACTATGAGTTTGTGTCCTTTGTAGGGACATGGATGAATCGGGGAAACCATCATTCTCAGCAAACTGTCACTAGATCAGAAAATCAAACACCACATGATCTCACTCATAGGTGGGTGTTGAACAATGAGAACACATGGACACAGGGAGGGGGAGCATCACACACTGGGGTCTGTTGTGGGGGCTGGGGAGGGACAGCAGAAGGTGGGGAGGTTGGGGAGGGATAACATGGGGAGAAATGCCAGATGTGGGTGATGGGCGGATGGAGGCAGCAAACCACATTGCCATGTATGTACCTATGCGACAATCCTGCATGATCTGCACATGTACCCCAGAACCTAAAGTACAATAATGAAAAAGAAAAGAAAATGTGCTATACACACACAATGAAATATTATTCAATCTTCAAAAATAAGGAAAATCTGTCCATTGATGAGCCTGGAGGACATTATGCTAAGTGAAATAAGCCAGGCACAGAAAGACATACTTCATGTTCTCACTTGCATGTGGAATCTAAAACAATGGAACTCACAGAAGCGGAGAGTAGAATGGTAGTGATATTTCAAAATTTCATATTCTAAAACAGAGAGTACATTTCAAATATTATCACTACAAAAAAATGATAAGTTCCATTTTGAGTCATTTTGTGTAAAAAATAATATTTTAGGTGATGTTATTTAGCTTGATTTAATTATTCCATATTGTATACATATAACACCACTTTGAACTCGACAAATGTATACAATTGTTAATATACAATATTATACAAATATAAAAAGATTTTCTAAGATATTCTATAATATACAATATTATACAAATATAAAAAGATTTTCAATGTCAAAAAAACAAATCAATTTTATTTAATATCTACTACGTCTGAATTCAGATATACATGCCTGACCTTTAGGAGTGTGCCTAGCCTTCCCTACAGAAGATATTTTTTTTTTTTCTTTCTTTGAGACAGAGTCTTGCTCTGTCGCCCAGGCTTGAGTGCAGTGGCACAATCTCAGCTCACTGCAACCTCTGCCTCCTGGGTTCTAAGGGATTCCAGGAGATATTATTTGATTTATTGTCAACTCTGTTTAGACCTGCAGTTCTCCAAGTATGGCCCCATGTCCAGGAGTATCAGCATCTCCTGGGAACTAGTTAGAAATGTAAATTTGGGGGGTCCAACCCCGACCAAATGTAGGGGCAACTTTGTGGATGGGACCTGGCAATCTGTGTTTTAAGAAACCCTCTATCTGACTGATTCACGCGAAAGTTTGAGAGCCACTGACTTAGACTGCTATACTGTTGTTTCTTTGGTAAACAAAGAGGCTGCTTTTCTTGTTCAGAAGCTTTAAAATATTTCTTAGGGTTTCCGGTGGGTGCACAATTCCCTGCTGTGAACTGAGCTTGCTGGAAAACCAAATAACTGGCACTGCATTGTAGTCTTACAATGAGAAGCTTGCAGGCTTTGCTCTCATGTAAGACTGATTCTTCCAGAAGGGCCTGGAATTGCCACTGTGATGGGCAAAAGCTCTTACCAAAAATAAACTAGTTGTGGGGACCGGGCACAGTGGCTCATACCCATAATGCTAGCACTTTGGGAGGCCAAGGCAGGCGGATCACTTGAAGTCAGGAGTTCGAGATCAACCTGGCCAACATGATGAAACCCCGTCTCTACTAAAAATATAAAAATTAGCTGGGCATGGTGGCGGTCACCTGTAATCCCGGAACCAGGGAGGCTGAGGCAGGAGAATCGCTTGAACCTGGGAGGCAGAGGTTGCAGTGAGCCGAGATCATGCCACTACACTCCAGCCTGGACGACAGAAGGAGACTCCCTCTCAAAAGAGAAAAGGAAAGGAAAGGAGAAAAAAAAAACAAAACAGTTTTGGGCCTTAAGTGTTAGTTCTCCTAGTTGCTGAACTTGACCTCAACAGAGAGGAAAAGTGCCTGGGGTGAGAATTGTGCTTCGTTTTTGCCCCTGCTTATTTTGTCTTCAAAATATATGTTAAATCACCACATCAAACAGCCGTCCCAGATCTCAACTCCCAGGTGAGTTCGGTCGTCCCCAATAGGTTTTCATAACACAGGATCTATCTCTGTCTCCTTGTATTGTAATTGCCTGTCTCCCAAATGCAGATAGCAACTGGCAGGCTGTAAATGTCGAGGAAAAAGCCTAATTCCTTTCCTCGTCCGGGACCTCTAGTGCAGTACCCAGCACAGAGCAGGTACTTGGTATTTTGGTAAAGGAAATGAATCAGCGCATAAATAGCAGAATCTGAAACCAGGGACCTAGATCTTTCCAATAAAATCATCTTGCCGAGATGTGACTCAGATGTATTGGTGTCCGGCAGACAACACGTTTTCGCCCTGATTTTATCCTCCATTCATCCATTTGCCACCTCCCCCTTAGACCCCGCCTGTTCCCGACTACAAAAAACCAGAAGATTCACACATCTCAATATCAACACACACACCGCAGTTGACACGCCCCTTAAGCCTACAGCTACGCCATCAATTGTCGCCACTGGGTCCGTCCGCTTGTCAGTTCCCCCTACTCCTCATTCCCTCGCAACTTCCGATCCCTTATCACTTCCGTTCCCCTTTGCCCGCTCTGTTGGAAGCAGGATGTGTCTACCCCCCACAGCCCATAAGAAGTGCTACAAACCTCCGCCTCGCTCGCTGTCCTGGCGGCGGCCGATGGCCCCTGTCCTGTGGCCTCGGAAAGCAGCAGCAGTCGCAGTGACCGGACCGTCACCCATCCACCGCCCTCACTTTGGCGACGCACAACGGCGCTCCCACAATCCTCTTCGCTTCCGCTCTCTCCATTTCTACCCCCGCACCCTGTCCGGGCAGGGCCCCGACATTAACCCCTTCGCGACCACGTCGTTGGCCTGTCTGGTTGGGAGAGCCAGGCGACTAATCTGGTAAAGAGACCGAAAAACAGGTTAAAAAGACTTAAAACACTTAGTCATCTATTGGAACATTTTCCCAGTTTGTTTGTAAGTTGTCTTGCAAACTTATCAATCATTCTCTTTTTTTTTTTAATTAATTTATTTATTTTTTTTATTTCTTTTTTTCATCAATCATTCTCAAATAGGAGCTTAACTTGTTTGGTGAACAGTTCATGATGATGCCTTCAAGCTGCTAGACCAACACAAACTCCAAATTTAGTTTCTGACCTTTCACCTTGAACCTGTGCCCTTTCTACCCCCCATTCCCCGTCTCTTTTGGTTTTTGTCTGACTCTAACTGCATGTGTAAAGAGCACAGACGTTAAAACCTGAGCTCCCACGTTCGAATCCCCCACTGTATCACTGTCTAACCATGGCATCTTGGGCAAGTGATTCAAGCATGCTATTCTTTGGCTTTCTCATCTGTAGAATGGGTATAACAATAGTACTTACCTCCAGGGTTGCAGGAAAAATATTAAAATTTCACATGTGAGGAGCACCTAGAACATTGCCTGGCAAGGAGTTAAGCAGTATATTGAAACGGAAATTATAATGATTAAATTTGATCTCACCTAAGACCTTCTGGCTAATAATAATAAATGATAATAATCATTTCGCCTGGGACAGAGGGGGACTGCCCTTTACTCTCCAGGCTGAGGCAGTAATACCTGACTCTAGGGACTGCTGATATGGAAATTACTACCACTCTGGCTGGAGTCAGAAGAGTATATTAAAGAGTATCTTTGTACTCCTCTAAAATAAGCAAAATCCAATGTTTGCGATTCTATGGACCAGGCACTTATGATAAGTGCTTTAAACCCATTTTGTTGTTATTGCTTCATCCTCACAAGAACCCAGTGCTGGTAGTTAAGTGTATTACCCTTTCCTGTCCCCTTTGTTTGCTTAAAGCAGCTAAGAAAACTCAGATTAGTCAGATTGCATATAAATCAATAGCTTGCCCACGGTCACAGAGCTAATAACAAATGCAGCCAAGACTTAAACTCAGACACATTCAGATGTGTCCTGGTGTCTCTCAAATAGCACTGAGAAAAAGGCCACCATAAATTCTTTTCAAGTGCTCTCTCTCCCCCCAATTACCCACCCCAAGAGTTGCCTCAATGCCCATACAGGAAGACTAGGTTCTCTTCAGAAGCAGAAGGGCAGCCCCTAGTAAGGCAAATATGTCTCCCTTGAAGGCTGGCAGCCAAGGAGGTGACCATAGTAGGAATTGGCATAACCAGCTCACTCATTGTCCTCCACTGTGCCACACAGGTCCCATTCCTGCCTATAGTACTGAAGGCCACAGGGGATAAAGGTACAGGGCCTTCACCTCACCCTACCATTCTGTAAAGCTTGGATATTAGCAAAGATCTTGCTTATTTTAGGACAGTACAAAGAGTCTCGTTAATATACTAACCTGACTCCAGCCAGAGTGGTAGTAATTTTCATATTAGCAGTCCCCAGAGTCAGGAATTACTGCCTCAGCCTGGAGAGAACAGGGCAATCCCCTCTGTCCCAGGTTAAAATAAAACAGGAATTTCCTCTATTCCTTCAGAGTGTACAGTACCCAGGATGTTGTTATTCTTGCTCCACACCCACCCACTCTCACTTCCCAACTTATCATCAAGTGGTCCACAGTGGTTTTTTCAGGGGAAGGATTGGTGATGGTGAAGGGACTGGGGACGAAGGAGAAGGTAAATCCCCAAGTTTGCTGAAGGTAAATGAAGCACTGCCTTCTCCCTACCTCTGTACCTATTTTGTAGCTCCCTGACCTTCTTTTTCACTTGGCATTTCAAAACCTATCACTGCAAACCTAGGAAAGCCTCTCAAGCTTGAATTGCAGACGAATCAGCTTGTCTTTTATTTTTTTCCTGAACACCCAATGATAGCGCACATGTCTGGGCTTGGCCAAATTTGAAAACAAAAAGGACAGAGATAGCATGGGAAGACTTTTTACATAATTTTCTTCATTGTTTCTGGCTGTCAAACTATTAGAAAATGTCAGTGTAAGGGGTAGAGTTGTGAGAAGTCGAGTTTCAGAGGCCAGGAAAGAGAAAAATCCTGGTGCAAAGCAAAAGTGTGGGCAGAGGAAAGACAAGCTGACAAGAGTGTCTCTAAGGCCAGTAGAAATAAACAAATGGTGGAGATTGGTGAGTGGGTCTCATACACAAAGAAACCTTGCCCTTTTAGCTCCTTTCACCATACACACCATATCCCCGTTCCACAGACTTCATCTGCCTTAAATTCTCCTAACTGACCCAGTTCTTTCATTGCTGGGCATCTTGCCCTAATGGCAGAATTCACCACCAGCTACTACTGCTAAGCAAACCGGGTAGTTGAGGGGGAGAGGATGTTCGTAAACCCAATGTTAGAAAGGGAGATGTGTTCATAGCATCCCTAGTTGTACTCATAGCATATTTTTAGAAGCCATGTTCTACGCACATAATTTAAGTATTCAGGTTCTGCAGTGCTCTCTTCTTAAATGTAACTTCTTTATTGTAACTTCCAGCTACAATAAAAGAACCAAGATAATAATTTTCACTGGGATTAAATAACTTCCACCTAAATAAAGACCCAATCATATTTGAAAACCCATTTCTGAATATATTTTAATACATTACTTTTGCTATAACCTTTTGTAATTGGTTCCTTTTATTATTTTTACATACATATCTTTATTATAGATAATTTATTTTTATTCCTTTTATGCTATTTAGCAAAATATATGATCATCTTCCTCTCTACAAAAAATCGGATTATGGAGGGTCTTTTAAGTGGTTACTTTTGATTTGGTAACAAAAACAAACATTTTCATAAGAAAACATCATTAAACTAAAAATTCATACTGATCTGAGAAATGTTGGTTGTTTCTGAAAAGCCCTTTCTACATTAGTCAAATAAATTACAATATTTATAAGTCTCATGGAGTGTTTAGTTGTGTACAAGATTTTCATGCATAGGAAAGAATATACCTACTTGCTTAACGCACGTGTACATCAAAGAGGAGATATGACTTTATCTGTGACAATGGTTAAAAAAGGGTTTGGTAAGAGCAATGGAAGAATGGTGAGTTACCCCATTCATTACAACTTTTAAAGTACTTAAACATTTTACTGAATAGAATTTTACAGGGGAATGTATTTTATGTTCTTTTTAAAAAGAAGAAGAAAATTATACAAGGACAAATATAAAAATGTTATGATAGTTTCCTTGGTTGATATTTCTCAAAATTTTTTTTGCCATCAACCCTTAAGGGTGTGAACAAAAGTTCTTTGAAAAGGAATTTGGAGGAAAGAGACTTTATTCCACTGAACAGTTTGCAAACAGGTTTAAAATGAAGGTGTGTTCCAGAGAACAAAAAGAGGGTTTGGGTTTTATTGCAAAAGTTCACACCCAGGTTCCCAATTACATCCGTTTATGCAAATGAAGGATTCAAACTTCCATTAATGCAAACGAAGGATACAAACTTGCTTAGCTCTGATTGGTCAAAGCAGCTGAGCCCCCAATTGGTTGATATGGCTGAGCTCTGATTGGTTGATACTGCTGAGTTCTAAAAGTCCCAAAGTTAAAAAGGTGTAGTTTTTTTGGGAGCTCAGAGTAGGTGTATGACCTCTAGTCAGCAAACGGCTGTTGGGCTCTTTTCTTAAATTTAGGCCATTAGCATGTCAGGATCCATCTTGAATGATTGGCTCTTTCTGGTTCACACTTGTTCACAAGGGTTTCTATGATTGTATATGATTAATATCACACCATTTATAATCAAAAACATTTTCTAAGTCCATCATCTATCTTTCAAAATTCACCAGTTTCACCACAGAAACAATCCATAATTTCAGTATCACAATGTTTTATCTAAAATGCCCGTCTTTTGTTGGCCTACTCTTCTAAAAGCCCAGGCCAAATGTCACTCTCTGTAAAGCCCTCACTAATCTTTCTCCCAAGCCAAACTCATCCTTTCCTTAAATGTGCACTGATCTTTGACAAAGGAGTGAGGACAATACAATGGAGGAAGATAATCTTCAATAAATGATGTAGGAACATCTGGACATCCACATGCAAAAAGAATGGATCTAATTCCTACATCCTTCACAGAACTTCCTGAAAGAACTACCACCTCTTCAATGGAAAGCATCAACAGTTTGCACCCTACAATTCTCTGAATTCCTCCCCCTCAAAATTCTCACCTTGCTGCTTCCACCAATCCTGGATTATTGTAAAATGATTCTTACCCAATCTTAATCAAGACCCCACATTGAAATATCTACCTTAAATCAAACTTCCAATTCTTAATAAATTCTAGCCAGACATTCCCCTCTGAAACATTGCCAAAGTTTTGTGTAAGTGGAGGTTTTCCTTGCAAAAATAAGTAAGAAACTCAAGCTTTGTTTTATCAGCAGGTTTTGTTGGTGATATTTGATTTAGCTAAATACACACACACACACACACACACACACACACACACACACACACTTTAAGCTCATTAATCACATGAAAAAATTAAAAGGGTTAGATCACCGATTATGGGGTCAAGTGCAGTATATTTCTATCCAATGGTGAACAAACCAATAAAAATTACCTGATAAATCTCAATACTACTCAGTCTCTCCTGCAGCCATCAGCTCTCTGGTAGGTAAATTATACATCTGAAAATTTCAAGGCAGATTGCCCCAGGGTTTGCTCTCAGGCTCAGATCTTCAGAGAAATAAGGAACTGCTATACCCACCCACATTTTCAGAGAAACAGAAATTAGGAAGGATCTTGCAGAATGGAAGGGAGAGATGAATAATTGGGTAAATCCATTGAGGTGAGCTACACCCAAGGGACAAACCAAGCAAATCAAGGTGAGACAACAAGGCAGGATGCCCAACAGTCATGAACTCTAATGATTAAGAACTTGGTTAAGATGCATTAGTATGTTATCACCACATATTTAAGTAAACATTATATATACAGTGCACAAACTCTATGTACTGCTATCCATATCTATGTCAGTATTTCTTACTGAGAAATATATGGAGGGACCTATTTTTTTGAGACAGAGTCTCACTCTGTGGCCCAGACTCACTGCCTCCACCTCCCAGGTTCAAGCAATTCTCCTGCCTCAGCTTTCCAAGTGGCTGGGACTACAGGCGTGTGCCACCATACCCAGCTAATATTTGTATTTTTAGTAGACACGGAGTTTCACCATGTTGGCCAGGCTGGTCTCGAACTCCTGACCTCAGGCAATCCACCTGCCTCGGCCTCCCAGAGTGCTGTGATTACAGGCATTAGCCACTGCGCCTGGCTTGGGACCTCTTTAAAAAAAAAAAAAAAAAATTATCTCAGACCCAAGTATTTGTGTGAATTCTTTTTATAGTATTTCTTAAATGTAAACAAACATAAAACTAAATATAAACTCTTCATGTTCATAAAGCTCTTGTACAAACAACACCAAAGCAAATTTACAAATTGTGCACAAACTTTTTTACAAAGTCAGTGTAATGTAGTATATATGATGAAACAAAACTGCCCTAGAAACGCGAACATACTACTGACTGGCAAGCATATGCTCTTGGCCTTCAGCATGCTAGTAAGTATGTCTTGGGGTTGACTCCACTGTCCCATCACTTTCTTCTTTTTAGATTACTGCAATCCTTCATTTGTATAGGAAGATGCCAAGTATGAAGTTCACCTCATTTGTATTTTTACTAGATCGTGACAATTAAAGTAGTATTACCTTGTGCTAATTCATTGTGAAAATAAACTCAAAAACGTGTCTTAATTATGTGGCACCAGTTAGTTATCATGTGGTCAGGCAGATACTTCAGAATATGCTTAAAATTAAACACAAAAGTAAAACACATACTTGTAGAAACCTCACAGACTCTATCATTAGACTGCAGTTTAAAAAACACTCACCTTTTATAGCATGTGTAAAAAGTATATATATTTAAATTACACTGCCTGGTGTGGTGGCTCACACCTGTAATCCTAGCACTTTGGGAGGCTGAGGCAGGTGGATCACTTGAGGTCAGGAGCTCAAGACCAGCCTGGCCAACATAGCAAAACCCCATCTCTACTAAAAATACAAAAATTAGCCAGGCATCGTGACACATGTCTGTAATCCCAGTTACTCAGGAGGCTGAGGCAGAAGAATGGCTTGAACCCAGGAGGTGGAGGTTGCAGTGAGCCAAAATCACCCCATTGCACTCCAGCCTGGGTGACAGAGCAAGACTCCGTCTCAAAATAAATAAATAAAATAAATAAATTAGACTATTTTGTTAGCTTCTGATTAACAGTTCCTGGTGCTATTACCTGAGTACCTACATTATCATGCAGCATTTGACTCTTGTTTCTTTTGGATAATCAAGTCTCTTGTTTGTGGGAACTAAGCCATGGCCCATTCAGCCTCACTGGCCTCAGACCCCTGGGGATTGATGAATTAGGGACCATAGGCCAAACCATCATCAACCTCACTTCCACAATTTTCCTCAGCCCCATTGTATATTAATGAATGATTCATTTTGAAAGTACACAATGCAACATACCTTCTTGCAATCTCAATGAAAGAAAGCAGGCATGCTCAACAGTCAAAGAACCAAGTAACTGAAGCAAGATAATGAATACATTTTAAAGGCACGGTTGAGGAGCTGTTTTCACTGTAAGTTGCATTGATAGGGCATGGCACAGAGTTTAACACTGAATGGGGCTTGTTTTAGTGACAACCCCTCACTTCTCCTGCTCTCTTTCTCTTTTCCTCCTTCCTTCTTTCACCTTTCCCCTCATTTCCGCCTATCTTAGTTCTCTGCTTTCCTGAAGGATGAATGTAATTAGTTTTTCAATAAAGCTAAATATAGTTAATGCAAATAATTACTTTTATTGAAAAATTATGCTCACATGAAAATGTGCTTCCTTTTATAAATTAGTATTAGGTAGTTTTAAACATTGTCTTCTTTGGGCAAAGCAACCAATTAGCAATCTTGGGTTTTCCTCTGAATATATATTTTTTAATTGTACGCATCCAAGAACAGGAACCACTGTCCAGAATACAGAGAAGAGAGATGAGATAAACAGGGAAGAACAGTATATGACACCTAACAAGTCGATTCAAGTTCAACGAGTTAAGCTCCATAATATATTTTCTACTGGAGGGAGGGGGCATATTAGCAGTAGTGCCTAAGTCTCCTTTGGGAGTCAGGGAAGGCTGCACAGAGGAGATAACGTTTGAGCTGGAGTTTGAAGGATTAGCACGGGAGAAATGGCAGGGTATTCTAAGCAGAGTGCCTAATACGAGCAAAAGGCGCAGAACACAAAAGAGTACTACGTGTCCAGAGCTCTGAGTATGCGAGTGGCTGCAGCGTAGGGTTTTTGCAGTTAGGTGATCAAGGGTGAGGCAGGGACTATTTTTTCCTGCTTGGACGATTTCTCCTATAACTCATTGCACGGTGCTGGGCACACACACTGCTGGAGCTCAATAAATACTTGTTGAATTTGGACAGGGTGATTGAGTGCGCTGGGAACCAGGGCATCTGGATGCTTTCTCACGCACCCGCAGTGTGACCTTGGTCAAGTCCCTTTTCTGGGGCTGCGGTTCCTTCTTAGTTATCAAGTGCGATAGAGAAAGCGGAGGAGGATGTTGGCCACAGACGCCGAGCCCTTCCAGCTGCCTGAATCCCAGATTCGAGGTGTAGAGGGCGGGGCGAGCCGCTTTGGGCTGCGGCGGGCGGAGGTTCAGTTCCTCCTCCAGTCCAGTAGGGGGCAAGGGAGCGGCTCCCGCTGCCCTTCCCCCTCCTGGCGGGCGCCGGGAGGACTGCTGCAGTCGCGAGCTGCGAGCGCAGTGGGCGGGGTGCGCCTGGTCGGGACGCGCGGCGGCGCTGCGCTGACGGGTTGAGTCGGGCGGCGGCGGTTGCGGCTGCAGAGGCCACCGAGACGCTAACTGGGTGGCCGGCGGGCCGCTGTGGCCTCGAGCAGCCTCTTCGCGCGGCCCCGCACCACCCAAGCAGCAGCGGGCCGCGTTGCCCAGCCTGCCAGTGAGCTGCCGCGGGCACATCCCGGAGCGGCGGCGACTGCGGACAGGTTAGAGTGGGGGCAGGGGCGGGCGCGGGAGCAGCCCAGGGCCAGAGAGGGAGCCCGAGCCAGGCTATCTCCAACCATGTCTGACGAGGCCTCGGCCATCACTTCCTACGAGAAGTTTCTAACCCCCCGAGGAACCCTTCCCGCTTCTGGGACCCCCTCGCGGAGTGGGCACCTGCCCGAGCGAGGAGCCAGGCTGCCTCGACATCAGCGACTTCGGCTGCCAGCTGTCCTCCTGCCATCGCACCGACCCGCTCCACCGCTTCCACACCAACAGGTACGAACTGCAGCTGAGGGCAGGGGTGGATTTTCCACCGCTGGTCGCCCCCATGCTCCTGGTCCTTCTTCCCGGGCTGCGCTTCCAGTCTCCCCCTCCCCCACCTGCCTTTGACCAGCGCTCATTCCCGGGCTCCTTCCCTGTCCCCCATCCGTATTTTCACCCCTGCCCTCTGATTTTCCTTTTGACCGGCGTTTCACTCTCTTTCCTCATGCATCTTCTGGCCATAGCGACTCCTCCCTTCCCTACCTTCTTCCTCCCTCCTTTCCCTTCCCCCACCTGTACCTTACAAACCCCAAACCCCCACCCTTGATTTTTAAATACGCCCTGTTTCCATCCATCTGCAAAAGTTTAACCCCTTCCATTTCCGGTACGCTGTAGAGGAATTTGGATGGCCCCAAATAAATCCATAGATCTTTTGAAAAGTGGAGTTGAAAGGTGGCACGTTTAAAGCTAGAAGCTTTATTTTCCCAATATTTAACCTGTCTCATAGTCCTTTCTCCACCCCCCACCCACCACCCCTACCCCATTTTTTTTAGTTGAGCACTAGGAAACTAGTGGATTCTTTTTCTTTTTTTTCCTCCTTTATTAACTGTTTGCCTTAGCGCTTTAGGCTCTGCCAAAATGGGTAAGCTTAAATCTGGAAGATTCCTTCAAATGACGTATCCTTTAATTTGCTTCCCCTTTGAAGGGAGAGAGGCTTAGAGTGGACTGACTTACACAAATTTATTCAGAGAGTGTATCTCCTAACTGATTTCAGTAGAAGGTAGTGTTCTGGAGACTTCTCTATGCGTGCATTTATGTGTTAGATCAAATGTTGTGGGGGGGGGGGGGTTTGAAGACGTTCTAGATATAGCCTCAACTTTTAATATAGGTGGATATTTGAGATATGTATACAAAGGGCTGGGAGGCTGTATGGATAAGGCACTGGGAGAGGGGTTCAGCTATGGAAAATACTGGAGATAAGAAATGTAGTTCTGATTTCTGATCCAAGTTTATGATGTGAGTTTGATCAAATTCTTCTATATCTTAATGTCTTCACATATTTCTCCCCTCCCTTGCCTTAAATCGGTCTATAGATTGAATGAGCTTCTACCAGGTACAAGGAATGTGTAAGATGATTCTTACATAAATGAAAGTTACAGTCTATTGGAACAAGGTATTATAGTTAAATAAAGAGACGGAATATCAGTATAACACATCTCAAAAGGAAGTGGCAGTAAATTTATGACTACTCTAAATCGTCATTGCAAAAAATGAAGAAACAGGCCCAGAAAGAAAAGATTGAGTTCAAGGTCATAAAACCTAGTGAAGCAAATCTAAGACTATTCCTTTGAAGTTAGTGATTAAACTTGGAACAGAACTAATGGATCCGGTGTTACAAATAGAACTTATAGTTTCTTAGACTAATTCACAGAAGCCTATTTAATCCTAATGCCACTGTAATGTGAATGCAACGTATTCATAAAATCAAGTGTGCTTAGGGTTATTTATGTTGGAAAATAATATAAAAGAATACCTTTGTACATATTTGGCATTTAAGTTTTTCAGCCATGGAGCAAGTCACATACCCAGGAAAGTTAAATTATTTCAGAATGATCCTGCTGTGATGATGAGGGCAAGGGAGTGAGGGTAGAGGCTGAGGGTAAGTACTGCCAAAACTGGGTGGAGGTGATGGGGAGTGAAGTGATGAGAATAATATGTTTCTTACAACTTGTTCTGTTCCTCCTCCTCCTCCCCATTTTTTCCCTGTGTTTTCTTCCCCTTAAAGACTGTGGTGAGGTCAAGGCTGTTTTTCAGTGGGTCAGTGAGGAGGGGGAGAAGAGGTTTTCACAAGCCCCAGATTTTCAAACATTTTTCCTAGTTACTGCCCGCTTTTTTTTTTAACTTCCCTCTCCTACCCTTTTCAGAAGGCTTGGCATGGTGGCAGGGGTTCTAATGCTCTGTATCCTTTTCAGTAGAGAGTATGGGAAGCAAAATTAGTAATATTCACAGCAGATAATGTTTCTGCCCTAGGCTACCTTGCCTTTTAAATCTGTTATCCTTCTGGAATGTTCTGTCTTCTTACCCCTCCTCAAGATGGTGCTTGAGAGGACCATAGGCTTCCAGCCATTTCTTTTCAGGGAGAAGTAAACAGCTAAATCACATATTGGGCAAAGTATAGTTTAGGGAGTTCTTTTATTTTGGAGTTGTATGTGTCATTTTTTCCACATTTGCCAATTCAGACAACAACCCCAAAATTAGATTTCGAATAATTGAATGCTGAAATTCTGACTTGGATTTAGCCATTGTGAAACAAATTTCATTGGAAGTAGGAAGCTTGTTAATGGGTAGATATTTGACTTAAACTTTATTTTGCTTCCTTCTTGTTACCTGATAAGAAAAATGTGGAGATTTTAAAACTAATGCCCTTGATAAGGACCTTATGATTATGACAATTTTGTGCCTACTCATTTGCTGGATTCTGGGCTATATTTGCAATTTTCATTAACCAATACAGTCACAGCACTAACAGTCCCTGAGGTTGAATGCATGCAATATTCAGATTTTTTTTTTCTTAAGGCAGAGTCTCCCTCGGTCACCCAGGCTGGAGTGCAGTTGCACAATCTCAGCTTAGGGTAACCTCTGCCTCCTGGGTTCAAGCAGTTCTCCTGCCTCAGCCTCCCGAGTAGCTGGGACTACAGGCGCATACCACTATACCTGGTTAATTTTTATATTTTTAGCAGAGACAGGGTTTCACCATGTTGACCAGGCTGGTCTTGAACTCCTGACCTCAGGTGGTCTGCCCGCCTCAGCTTCCCAAAGTGCTAGGATTACAGGCGTGAGCCACCATGCCTGGCCCAATATTCAAATTAAAGTCATTTGTGACAGGTTGTTGTGTCACTGGTCTAGGTTCAGTAGAAAATACATCACATGGATAGAGCCACTTTCCTAAGAATTCATACTTTCCGAAGAGTGTCTTTTCAGAATCTTAAGACCTACCTGGATTGGTCTAGAATTTTAGGAAAACAGAACAAATTTCAGTAAGCCAAAAAAGTGAATGAATTTTTTAAAAATGTGAAATGTCAGTGTGGAACATATGTAGTGTTTAAGACATTTTCTTTGGTTTGAAAGACAGGGATTTTCTGATGTAAATGGTGGTTTTCTCTTAGTACTTCCGAGCTATTGCATAAATCAGTTACTCACTCGTATGATTTTAGAGCTCCATTTTCAATCACCTTTAACCAGAAAAACTAAAGACTATTGTGTGCCTTGGTACCACCCATAGTTTTCCTATCTAGAGACAGAATTAGAGGTGCAGAAGAGCTGTGGGTTGCAGGTGGGAGAACCATGTTGGAGGAATTTGGTTTGGGGACTTGCTGAGACAAGTTGAGAATGGGAGTTAGGATTTGGAGAAATATCCAGACTAGAAATACAGATTTGGGAGTAATCAGTAGAAATCCGTGACATGATAGAAGTGGAACTACAGGAACTACAGGTTACAAACGTTGAGAAAGTGGAAGCTTTTCAATAAATTTAGCAGGGAAAGAAGAAGGGGATGCTGTGAGAATTTGAAAGAGAAGTAAAGGTTTTTTGTTGTTTTTGTTTAGTTTTTCTTTTCCGAGAATAGAGATGTTAGCTTCTTAGAGGCAGGCCACAGGAAAGAAATTGAAAATATAAAAGAAGGTGGGATGAGAGATGGAGATGATGAACTCAGAAGTCCAAATGGGATAATTAGCCTTAGAAATGACACAGTGTTTTTTACTTCTAAGGCAATAAAGAGGGTAGAAAAGATGAGTAATGAACTCAACACAATTGAGGCAGCTAGGAGGAAAGTAAGGAACTTAAGTTGGTAGAAGTAGGGGTTGTATCTTCTCTAACTGGGAACCTTGGTGGCCTGTTGGACTCCAGAATAGCAGCAGAGGTCAGATTGGCTATATGGGGATTCTGGCAGAGTCAGTGGTGAATGCAAGTACTGATGGGGACTATCCCCTAAGAATGAATATGTAGCATAGACTTCAAATGACCTTCATCAACTTGACAGTTAGGACTTTATTCAACAGTGCTCATTGGCTGGATTCTCATCCTCAGAGGTGGTGGTCAGGTATACCTGAGAAAAAGGGGCAGCAGAGGAATGTGTACATGGTGCACATGCTTTTAATTTTTTTTTTTTTTTGAGACAGAGTCTCGCTCTATCACCAGCCTGGAGTGCAGTGGTGCAATCTCAACTCACTGCAACCTCTATATCCCGGGTTCAAGTGATTCTCCTGCCTCAGCCTCCCGAGTAGCTGGGACTACAGGTGCGCACCACCACGCCCAGCTAATTTTTGTATTTTTAGTAGAGACAGGGTTTTACCATGTTGGCCAGGATGGTCTCAATCTCTTGACCTCGTGATCTGCCCACCTCGGCCTCCCACAGTGCTGAGTTTACAGGCATGAGCCACTGCGCCTGGCTGCTTTTCTTTATTTTAACATTTAAATGGCTATTTACCAAAATACTATTGAAAGTCCTTAGTCTGTATATTCTTGCTAAAACACCTTGCAGAGAAATGTTCTTGGCTTTATTTTTTTAATTAAAATTAGGGCTGCAAGCCTCGTTATTGAGTTAAACACCCTTTCACTGGAATTCTTTTCAACATCTTTCAAGATTTTGGAGAAAGTCTCTTTTGAGAGTAATATTGTGATTATAGCTAGAATCTAAGTGTTAGGTAGCTTTCTCTTAGTGGAATAAAATGTAAGAGCTTGTAATTTTGAGTACCTTGGTGGTGAGCACACAATAGACATTCATTACAAGTTTGAAACTGACAAAACAGTCTAAAAGAATCCCACTTAAATTTGTATTTAAAAACTTATTATAGAAAACTGAGGGCATCTAAAAAACTATAAAGACCACTCATGATCCTTTTCCCCAAAGGTAACAACTGTCAACATTTTAATGATGTTTCTTTTAATATTTCTACATACATACATAATTTTTAAAAAACAAGATCAGACTGTATATACAGTTTGTGATCTGAATATTTGCACTTATATTGTTGGGTGTTTTCCTTTAGAATAAATAGTCTGAAAATATGATTATTAGTGATTATAAAAATACGATTTTAGATATATAATTTAATTATTCCCCATATTTTAGGGGCATTTGTTTTCCCTTTTGGGGTGTTACAAATATTGTTTGGACATATTTGTACACACATCTTTTTTCCAAATTTCTATTTGGGGAAGGGAACACAATCCTAGAAGGGAAATTACTGATTCCAAAGGAATGAACCTTTTAAAACTCTAGATGTACATAGTATTGCCATATTGCTTTTAAGAAAGATTATGTCAACTTACACTGTCACTAACAATGGATGAAAGTACTTCCTACTTTTTTAAATATATATTGCCTTAAAATTATAATTTTAAAACTTTGCAAATTAGGAGATACAAAAATTTTCCCAGGCACAGTGGTTCACACCTGTAATCCCAGCGCTTTGGGAGGCCAAGGTGGAACGATTGCTTGAGCCCAGGTGTTTGAAACCAGCCCAGACAACACGATGAAACCCTTTCTCTACAAAATAATTGCAAAAATTAGCCAGGCTGGTGGTATGTGCCTGTAGTCCCAGCTGCTGGGAGGCCAAGGTGAAAAGATGAGTCAAACCCACGAGGTCAAGGCTGTAGTGAGCCATGATCATGCCATTGTACTCCAGCTTGGTTAACAGAGCGAGACCCTGACTCAAGAAAAAGGCCAGGTGCCATGGCTCAAACCTGTAATCCCAGCACTTAGGGAGGCCGAGGTAGGTGGATCATGAGGTCAGGAGTTGAAGACCAACCTGGCCAAGATGGTGAAACCCCCGTCTCTACTACTAAAAATACAAAAAAAAAAAAAAAAAACAGCCAGATGTGGTTGTGCATACCTGTAATTCCAGATAGTTGAGAGGCCAAGTCAGAGAATTGCTTGAACCCAGGAAGCGAAGATTGCAATGAGCCGAGATTGCACTGCCTTCCAGCCTGGGAAACAGAGCAAGACTCCATCTCAAAAAAAAAAAAAGGAAATGAAGCTATAAAAAAGTTATGATCTTTGCTACTAAAAAATACTATTATTTTATTTTATACATGATTTGTTTCAACTATCAGCCCAGTTTACTTGCCACTGATAATTAAAAACAAAAGACAAAGACTTCTAAGAACATTCAGAACCTTGTTATGATTACATATCTGGAAAACTGAGGAACACAGTGACTTTACCCCATGGTAAGAGCACAAAATGAAGCAAATTCCTGACTCCTTGGGCAGTGATCTAATGGTTAGATTTACTAAATACGGCATCTTTTTTTTTTTAAGGAATGCCATTATCACTCATGGAGAGAAACACATTTTTACAGAATTTTTATAAGCTGAAAAATTCTAATTTAAAACAATTATCTAACAGTTTTTCCTAGCACTGAACCTAGTATTTGGTACATAGAAGATACTGACTAAATGTTTGTTGAATGAATGAGTGAATAAAGGGAAAACAAGTCACATGTAATTTGAAGACACAAGAGAAAAATAGTTTGCTCAGAACACAATGTGGATAGGATTTACTGTGTCCAGAACGTATTTTTGTTTTGTTTTGAAACAGGGTCTCTCTTTGTCACTCAGATTGGAATACAGTGGGAGAATCAGCTTGCTGTAACCACAGACTCCTGGACTCCAGGGATCCTCCTGCCTTAGGGTCCTGAGAGTAGCTGGGAATACAGAAACGCAACACCATGCTCAGCTCATTTTATAATTTTTTGTAGAGACATTGTCTCCCTTTGTTACCCAGACTGGTCTCAAACCAGGACATGATTCCTGTTCATGACTTTTACTGCAAGATCTGGGATAATTTGGTTAATTAAAAATTTTTCTAAAATGAGAATACTGTCCATCTAGCAAGCATGCGATGGAACTAAGTAATATTACAAGGTATTCTAGGATTCTTAGATGAATTTTAGTTTTTTTTACCTATTTATAAAAATTTATCGACATCTTTTTATTTACTGAACTATAATAGTTTGTGTGTGTTTCAGTGTTTTAAAATGCTCTACCTTCAATTAAAAAAAAACAAAGTTTTTCAGGTTGTCCAAATTTTGTATGTAAATCAAGAACTTCTAAATTAGAGATTAGCCATACAAAATGGAGGAAGTTAAAAAAATGAAGTACATAATTTAAGAAAAAGTAAATTTAATAAAAGATGAGACACAACCTAATAATAGGTAAATAACAGACTTTGCATCAGGAAGTCATTATTTCAGGAGCTTGTTAGTACTGGAAATACTAAATCATTATCTTAAGGATTAATTCCCTATGCTACTGGCAAACCAGTGAAGGTTATCTTATTAATAGTATAAAACTAGTGGAAATTTACAAAAGAAAACAGATTGATAGACTTCAAGAGCAAAAAAAAAAAAAAAAAACCCACCGAAAAAACCTTCAACAAATACTGGTAGACAACATGATAATATCCTTAATGCATAAATAACTCTTACAAAATCAATAAAACATTAACACATAGAAAAATGCCGTAGCAAAATAGCTAATAAATATTTAAAAATTTGATCTTGTTAGTAATTAAATAAATAAAACTTGATATAAAAATGTTTCTAGGCAGTGGCTCACACCTGTAATTCCAGCACTCTGGGAGGCTGACGCAGACGGATGGCTTGAGCTCAGGAGTTTGAGACCAGCCTGGGTAACATGGCGAAACCCCATTTGTACAAAAAATACAAAAATTAGACAGGCATGTTGCACCTGTGGTCCCAGCTACTTAGGAGACTGAGATGGGAGAATTGCTTGAACCCGGGAGTTAGAGGCTGCAGTGAACTGTGTTTGTGCCACTGCATTCCAGCCTGGGTGACAAAAGTGAGTCCCTATCTCAAAAAATTTCTATCCTATAAGATAGGTAAAAAATTTTTTAGCAATTTTAGTGCAGTTAAGATTGTGGTGAAATGAGCACTTTTATATACTGCCTTGGGGAGTGTAAACTGATGCAGCCTTTCAGAAAGGTGTTTACTAAATTGATCCTTAGAAATGTTCATATTCTTTGACTCAGTACCTACCTTTCAAGCAACTGTATCCTGAGAAAATACATTTTGATAAATAATTATAAACAACGCTCATTTCAGTATTATTTCTAATATTAAAAAAATTAGAAACAGACTATGTATTATTGGAGAAATAATGTTAAATAAATTATGCATTCAGTCAATAGAATATTGTATAGGCACTAAAATGTTTTCAAGTAATAAACTTAGGAAAATGTTTAGCATATTAATGTTAAGTGAAAAAAGCAGTATACTAATATATACACAGAATGGTTGCTGATTCTGTAAAAAATATGTATGCATGTAAAAATAAAATACCAAAATATTATAGATTAGTTATTGCTGGATAATGGGATTATTGATCATTTTATTCTTCATTCTTTTTTTTTACAACATCTTTGCAATGAGCCTGTACAACATTAAAATGGAAAAGTTACTTAAATATAACAAACACTTCTTGAACCTCTACCTGTGTAGATGCTTGTTGGTGCTTTTTCTGCCCTGCAATGGCGCCCCTCTTCCTTTAACAATAATAATAGCTGTCATTTATTGGGTACTTTTTATGTGTGCTACAAGTGCTCTGTATGCATTCTTATGTGATCATCACAATAGCTCCATTGGGACACAGACTTGGAGAGGCTGTTATTTTGCTTAAAATCAATTAGCTGGGAAGTGACAGAGCAAGAATTTGAACTGTCTGATTCCAAGCTTACTCATAGCCACTATGCTATATGTTTTGTTTATGGATGAAGATTTTACTTTAGTCCTAATTTAAATACTTCTTTCTTTTAAAATAGTGTACTACAAAAATTTTCAGACAGCTACAAAAGTAGAGAGAAAAAGTGTAATGGACCCATGTTCCTGTCACCCAGCTTCAATATTTATTCACCTATGGCATCATGCTTCATCTGTACCCCATCCAGTCCCCCAACCCCTTCCTTATTTTGAGGCAAATCCTAGACATATTTCATTCATAAATATTTTAGTATGTTTCCTTAAAAGGTAAGGGCTCTTTAAAAATACCAAAAAAACCCTCACATTCCTTATAAATGTTATAAATATGTCCTGTTAAGGAAGCCTTAAAATTGTGTGGATTTTGTAGTTCTTGTGATTTCTTTTGTGTTGTGTTTTTGAAGGTGGAACCTAACTTCTTGTGGAACAAGTGTTGCCAGCTCAGAAGGCAGTGAGGAGCCGTTTTCATCTGTGTCTGTTGGAGATCAAGATGATTGTTATTCCCTGTTAGATGATCAGGACTTCACTTCTTTTGATTTGTTTCCTGAGGGGAGTGTCTGCAGTGATGTCTCTTCTTCTATTAGCACTTATTGGGATTGGTCAGATAGCGAGTTTGAATGGCAGGTAAGTTTTTTTTTTTCCTTTTATTGGCATTATTACTACAGAAGTAGAAGTATAAACTTCTCTTTTGATATCTTCATCTCTACTTCTAAGTAAATTTCTCTAATGTTTATCCAGTCCTGGAGATTCTCTGACA
Source organism: Ateles fusciceps (assembly GCA_036589455.1). Taxonomy (NCBI): domain Eukaryota; kingdom Metazoa; phylum Chordata; class Mammalia; order Primates; family Atelidae; genus Ateles; species Ateles fusciceps. The sequence continues at coordinate 159,678 of JAZHEH010002825.1, read as the reverse complement.
ACATATTTTAAGGTTAAGAATTGAATGGGATATCTTTATTTTTGCTAATGTACCTTTTAGGCCTCTGATGCTATAGATATCCTTTTGTAGATTTTTATGTAATTTAATACTTGTGTAATATTACCATTATTATATATCATCAGTACTTTTCTATGCATGAATCCAAGAAAAATTACTCTTCCTACCTTATAATAAATAGCTTTTGTGTTTTTATAGGACACATATCAGTCACATTATGTATCTAGTGTCATAAACCATTATAACCATAAATACATAATTTTTGGTTCTGTCATCAGAAATATATAATTTCCCATTTTGTATTCTGTTCCTGTGTAGAGATGTTTTTCACCTGACACTTTTCTTGTGGCATATATACCATGTAAAATAGCTTTTTGGTAAATTATTTGAAAATGCTGCCTTATAATGAGTGCAGTTTGTCAGAAAATTTAGATTGTGTTATTACAATATCCATGTTCTGATTGTAAAAATAATAAAACATTTAAAGACATTTCCCCTGCATACAGCAAAGATTTTATGCACTAGATAAACTCGAATGCCTACTATGTTTGAAAGCCATCTCAATACTTGAAGTTCTATTCCAAAAGAGGAATTGAATATTATAATTTCAAACAACTTTCAAACAATACAGAATGACATCAAATTAAAAAAAGTCTCCAAGTCCCACACTACTATGGTTACCACTGTTAGGAGCTTATGCAGATACAAGTGTGTTTGTACACTGGTAAAAACACATGGGATCATACTTCATCCACTGTTTGGCCCTATCCTTTTTTCAACTAACACATCTCATTCTTTTCCATAACCAGATCATAATGTACTTAAATCCATTTCCTAATAATGGCTATTTAGGTTCTTTTCAGTTTGTTGTTATAAACGATGCTACACTGAAAATATGAGATTGTTTTTAAGAAAAAAAGTAATTCACAACCCTTCCATTTTTGTTTTTCATATTATTTGGATTAAAAATTTATAAAATTCTTAAAACTTTTTAAAAATTTGAGATGAAATTCACCATTTTCATCATTTTGAAATGTATAATTCAGTAGTTATAAATATACTCACAGTATTGTGCAGCCATCACCACTATCTAATTCCAGGACATTTCTGTCACCTCCAAAAGCAATCCTATACCCATTAGCACATAGTCCCAATTCTCCCCTCCCTCTTATCACCTGGCAGCTACTAATCTAATTTCTCTATGGATTTACTTTTGTGGATATTTCTTATAAATGGACTAATATGTGGCCTTTTGTATCTGGCTTCTTTCTCTTGGCATAATGTTTTCCAGGTTCATCCATGTTGTACCATATAACAGTACTTCATTCCTTTCTATGGCTAATATTCCACTGTGTGGATGTACAGTACCACATTTTATTCATCTGTTCATTAGCTGATGAACTTTTGGGTTGTTTCTACTTTTTGGCTGTTATAAATAATACTGCTGTGAACATTCAGATACAAGTTTCTATGTGGATTTATATTTTTAATTCTCTTGGATATACTCCTAGGAGTGGAATTGCTGGATTATATGATAACTTGATATTTAACTTTTTGAGGAACTGCCAACATGTTTTCCAGAGTGACTATACCATTTTACTTTTCCACGAACAATTTATGAATTTTCCCATTTCACCACATTCTTGTCCACACTTGGCATTGTCTTTTTGTTTATAGACATCCTACTGGGTATAAATTGGTATTTCATTATGGTTTTGAGCACCTTTTCATGTGTTTATTGGCCATTTGTATATCCTCTTTGGAGAAATAACTATTCAAATACTTTACCCCTTTTAAAATTGTGTTATTTTACTTTTTATGGTTGCGTTGTGAGAGTTCCTTCTATATTCTGGCTACGAGACCCTTATCAGATATATGATTTGAAAAAATGTTTTTCCATTCCGTGGGTTGTCTTTTCGCTTGATAGCATTTGTTCACTTGATAGTGTCCTTTGACACCAAAGTTTTTAATTTTGATGAAGTCTAATTTATCTTTTTTTTTTTTGGCTGTACTTATGATGTCATATTTTAAAAACCATTACCTAATCCAAGATGCGGAAGATTTTCACCTGTTTCCTTCCCAGACTTTCAGAGTTTTAGTTCTTACATGTAGGTCTTTGATCCATTTTGAGTTACTTTTTGTATATTGTGTAAGATAGGAGTCCAGATTCAATCTTTCTTTTTTTAAGACAGAGTCTCACTGTGTTGTCCATGCTGGTCTCGAATTCCTGGGCTCAAGCAATTCTCCCACCTCAGCCTCCTGAGTATCTGGGACTGCAGGCATGTACCACTGCATCTGGCTCCCAGATTCATTCTTTTGCATGTGGGTATCCAGTTGTCCCAGCACTATTTGTTGAAAAGATTATTCTTTCTTCATTGAATCATCTTGGCACCCTTTCAAAAATGAATTAATCATAGATGTGTGGGTTTATTTTTGGACTCTCAGTTCTACTCCCTAGCTTTTTAGTAAGTTTTGAAATCAAGATGTGTTAGTTCTCCCACTTTCTTGTTCTTTATAAAGATTGTTTAGGCTCACATCTGTAATCCCAGCACTTTGATAAGCTGAAGTGGATGGATAGCTTGAGCCCAGGAGTTCAACATGAGCCTGGGCAACATGGCGACACCCCATGTCTATAAAAAATGCAAAAATTTGCCAGGCATGGTGGCATGCACCTGTGGTATCAGCTACTCAGGAGACTGAGATTGGAGGATTGCTTGAGCCCTGAAGGTGGAGGTTACAGTGAGCCAAGATCATGCCATTGCACTCTAGCCTGGGCAACAGAGCTATTTGGAGTCCTTGCAATTCCATATGAGTTTTAGGATCAGGTTGCCCATTTTGCAAAAAGAGTAGTTGGAATTTTGATGGAGATCACATTGAATCTGTAGATTGCTTTGGAGAGTATTGCCATGTTAGCAATATTAAATATTCCAATTCATTAATATGAGACGGAATATCTTATTTATTTAGGGCTTCTTTATTTCAAAGATGTTCTGTAGTTTTCAGTCTTCAAGTCATCCACTCTTTTGGTTAAATTTATTCCTAAATATTGTATTCTTTTTGATGCTGTTGTTTTTTTTTTTTTTTTTTTTTTTTTTTTTTTTTGAAATGGAGTCTTACTCTTTTGCCCAGGCAGGAGTGCAGTGGCATGATCTCGGCCCACTGCAACTTTTGCCTAACAGGTTCAAGCAGTCCTCCTGCCTCAGCACCCCCTAGTAGCTGAGATTAGAGGCATGTGCCACCATGCATGGCTAATTTTTGTATTTTTAGTATAGACAGGGTTTCGCCATGTTGACCAGGCTGGTCTCGAACTCTGGACCTCAGATGATCTGCCCGCCTCGGCCTCCCAAAGTTCTGGTATTACAGGCGTGAGCCACTGCGCCTGGCCGGTATTGTTTTCTTAATTTTATTTTCAGATTGTTAATTGCTAGTGTGTATATAGAAATACAATTGTTTGCATATTGATTTTGTATCCTGCCAACTTTGCTGAAATCATTTGTTATTAAAAAATTTTCATCTGTGTGGATTATTTATCATTTTCTATACAATCATGTCATCTGTGAATAGAGATAGTTTTCCTTCTTTTTCTAATATGGATGTCTTTTAATTCTTGCTTAATTGCCCTAGCTAGATCTCCAGTACACTGTTGAATAGAAGTGGTGAAAGTAAGCATCCTTGTCTTTTCCTAATCTTTGGGGAGAAGTTCAGTCTGCTTCTGGATGTGGTTTTTTAATATTTTGTTAAGGATTTTGCATCTATATTCCTAAGGGATATTGGTCTGCAGTTTTCTTTCTTGGTTGTGTGTTTGTCTAGCTTTGGTGTCCAGGTGATACTGGCCTCATGAGGTAGGAGTATTTCCTCTTCTGGTTAAAAATTTTTAATAAGATTTTCTCATTCAAGATCTTATAAACTTTTTCATGATATTCATAATGAATTTTTCAGTGTCTGTTTTTGTTTAAGACAAGACCTCACTCTGTCACCCAGGCTGGAGTACAGTGGTGCAAAAATGGCTCAATGCAGCCTTGACCTACTGGGCTCAAGCAATCCTCCTCCCTTAGCCTTCTCAGTAGTTGGGACCACAGGTGGGCACCACCACAACCGGCTAATACTTTTTTATTTTTTGTAGAGATGAGGGTCTCACTTTGGTGCCCAGGCTGGTCTTGAATTCCTGGGTTCAAGCAATCCTTCCACTTCGGCCTTCCAAAGTGGTGGGAACAGGCATGAGCCACCGTGCTCAGCCAGTGTCTCTTTCTCTCTCTTTTTGTGTGTGCAGACTTTGTATTTAAAATCAGACTATAAGGATTCTTAGTAAAGCATAATCAGATGGAGTCCTGGTGATTCTAAGAAGTATTTTTTCTGCTTATTTTATATGATTTATTTAGAGTTATCATCCATCAAGTTACAAGGTGGCAGACATTATAAATTTTTAATTGCTGGCTTCTTCACTCATTTTATGAATAGAGTGGAAAACCATCCCCAGCCGCTTACCGTTAATGTACACGAGTGACTATGATGTTGGAACAAAAATCAGACCTGCCTTAGTATGTGTTTTCTGACTTGTGAAATTGGAGTATGGGTACTCTGTTACCATGGATATCTGCTATTTAAATATGCTAAAAGATTTAAAGTGCTATCTTGTTTTTGTGGGATTTCATAATGATGAGCAGTAAATTATCCAAGAAGATAATTAAAATTATATGTTAGGATTAATATGGACTAAAAATCATTTACTATAGTTTAAAAATTTGTATTACTTCTGTTATGAATAAAAACTACATCTGTTTAAATCTTTTTAACAGATGTTTCAGTTACTAGTAAAGTAAATATAAATGATTAATAGATTCTCTGGGAAGAAAAATGCTCACTACTTAATAAGATGAGATTTTAACCTTAGAATTAATTAGCATCTTTGCATTTTGCTTTGCTGATAATTTTCTTTGCTTACAGTCGCTTTATTATTAGGGATATATTTGACTAGTCTTAGAATCTGAGAAATTATTTCTGTTGTTGAGCAGGAAAGCTTAGATAATTTAAAGAGTGAGTAATCAGCTGTCACACTTGAAGCCTAGAGGTGCAATCTGAAATTACACATCAACTATTACAGAAACGAGCTTACTCATAAAATTGTGCTGCATTCTGCAGAAAATATGGCAGAGATTTAAGTCTCCCTATGTTTCACAATTACCGACTATAATATAAATATGCCAAATATTGCCCATGAAAAATATGGGCTGGGAGTTATTAAGCATTTATTCTGAAATATAGTATCAGTTATAAAAAGGGAAATTGCTAGTCTAATAAATATACAGGGGGCCCATACAATTCTGTTGTACAACCACTAGTCTAATCCCGTATCTCCAATTGACTACTTGACATTTCCACTTAGATGACCTTAATGTTTAATACTAACCCATTATTTGATGCTGAGTCCTTGATCCAGTGTTGCAACTTCCAATTACAGTGTTTCCATGGAAAAAAATAGACTGTGCTTTGTGACATGTCTTTGTTTTGTTTTATTTTGTTTTTGAGACAGAGTCTTGCTCTATCGCCAGGCTGGAGTACAGTGACGTGATCCCGGCTCACTGCAACTTCTGTTTTCTGGTTTCAAGCAATTCTCCTGCCTCAGCCTCCTGAGTAGCTGGGACTACAGGCATGCACCACCACACCTGGCTAATTTTTTGTATTTTTTTTTTTTTTTTTTTTAGTAGAGATGGGGTTTCACCATGTTGGCCAGGATGGTCTTGATCTCTTGACCTCGTGATCTGCCCGCCTCGGCCTGGCAAAGTGCTGGGATTACAGGCGTGAGCCACCACGCCCGGCCGACATGTCTTAAAACTTAGTGAAAACTTACTATTGTCCGTCCAAAGGACACTTGTGCTTGCTTATCCTGTTATCACTACAAACCCTCTGTATCTCAAATTGCATTCCTTTCTTACTACAAACTTGCCAGACAGGCAAAACTGGCATAGTTGAAAGCATTAGATTTTTGTCCTACTTTGGATTCTGCCACTATTTGTATGACCCTCCCCCAGACATCATTTTTTCTTATATGTAAAATGAGGGTGTTGGATAGAAGATCTGTAACATCCTTTCAGTTACCTTGCTGTGAAAATTGAGGTCTTTAAGTATATCACTCTGGGTGGGTTGTATGACCTGAAATGTTACCAGTTTTTTTTCTGGTCTCAAAATGAGACTCTTTTTTACCTTATCCATTCAGTTATCAAACAGCTTCGTAAATTTTCTTTCCTTTTTTTGAGATGTAGTCTCACTCTGTCACCCAGGCTGGAATGCCAATCTTGGCTCACTGCAACCTCTGCCTCCTGGGTTCAAGCGCTTCTCCTGCCCCAGCCTCCCAAGTAGCTGGGACTACAGGTGCACGCCACCATGCCCAGCTGATTTTTGTCTATTTAGTAGAGACAGGGTTTCACCATATTGGCCAGGCTGGTCTAGAACTACTGACCTTGTGATCTGCCTGCCTCTGCCTCCCAAAGTGCTGGGATTACAGGTGTGAGTCACTGCACCGCACCCAGAGTGATACACTTAAAGATCTCAATAACTGTAAATTGTTTTCATGTGACATTTTTCCTGTCCCCATTTTTCTTTCTGTTTTTGCTTATTTTGATCCAGGCCTAGATTACAAGAGCTTCCTATCTAATTTCAATCGTCCCTCACTCTATTTTTTCCCCATAGTGCTTTTTAACTAATCTTCCCCAAAGACCAGTTTCATCAAGTTACTTCTTAGAAAATGTTATCAGCCCACTTCTACATATCATATGACAGTTTCTGGTTCTTCTGTTGAACTTTCAAATCCCTAGCATGATTTTCTGTGTTAATTAAATTTGACACGATTAAATGATATGATATATGATATCTAGGATATATGTCACCTCACACTATGTTTTCCCCATCTTTGACTTTACTAAATTATACACCTTACCTGAATGTCTTTTCCTTTTTCCCCTATCATTCTTAAACACTACCTTGTGAAACAACCCAGGCACTTGAGCAACATGTGACATTCTCTTAGGGATTGTGCTACCTTTTTTAAAGGGTCCAAAACCATGGCAAAGGATGGAAAAGAAAAGTACATCTCTTTATTGAGTGTTGCCTTTGTGCCAGGCATATTACCACATTTAAACCACTCAACAGTCCTTTGAGATTGATGGTACTGACCACATTTTACTCCAAACTCTGAGGCTCAAAGAAACAAACTAGCCTACACAAGATCACACTGCTAGTAAGCAGTGGAGCTGGGATTTGAACTCTGGGGATCTTTTTACTTCTCCCTGAAAAAAATGGCCAAGGTACCATTAATTACCTTTTTTACACCCCTCCATCCCCATCAAACACATAAACAGAAGTAAAGGTACAGATTTAAGTGCCTAGCAGATATTCTGTGAAGATTTAGGTGAATTTTTTCTTATATTTTGAAAGTATAGATATTTCAAGAGTTACTCCTTTTGCCCCATTTATTGAAGGAGCTTGTTGTAGGGAAGGCGTTTTATCTGATAAGAAGTATCTCATTTTGTTTTAGGGGCCACAGGGAGATTTCTGATGTGATTTGAAGTCAAAGGGAAAATAGCAAAGCATTTTCTTTTTTGCCATTAAAGGCTGAAAAACAGATGGCATTCGTATGTGCATTCAGCAATCATCCTTTCATAACACCAACTAGATAACATTATGGTCAAGGGTGAACAGTTCAAGCAGTGTTAGTTAATGAGATTTTATGTTTTGTTTTGTTTTTTTGAGATGGTCCCTCTGTCTCCCAGGCTGGAGTGCAGTGGCACAATCTCTGCTCACTGCAACCTCCGCCTCTTGGGTTCAAGCGATTCTCCTACTTCAGCCTCCTGAGTAGCTGGGATTATAGGCACGCACCACCACACCCAGCTAATTTTTGTATTTTTGGTAGAGATGGGGTTTTGTCATGTTGGCCAGGATGGTCTTGAACTCGTGACCTCAGGTGATACTCCCACCTCCGCCTCCCAAAGTGCTGAGATTACAGGTATGAGCCACTGTGCCTGGCCCTTACTGAGATTTTAAAAGAAGTAATACAGATTGTTGGTAGTCACTTATGTACTTGGATTCATCAATAACTTTCATAGTGAAAATGTGGTTTTTAAGAGTAGTAGCTACTTATGGGGATGTAGAAAGAATGGCCTCTCTCTTTGACAATTTCATTGTAAACATCATAGTCATCTTTTGCATAGTGATTGACTCCTATCTTTGTGGTTTCATTTATTTCTTTGTGATTGATTCCCCAGTGCCTGCCTGCAGTCTGTTGCAGCTCCCCCAAAAGTTAATCCTGAAGCTTCAACCCACTGCTAGATATTTCCATTGGTGACCTGTCGTCTCAAACCTAGCATTCGTCATGTGCTGTGTTGTATAATTATATGTCTGTGTTGTTGTATTACTTTCCCAAGTAAAGTTTTTGTGTAGGGACTTAACACTCCTTTGAATCCCCTGTACCTATTATACTGCTGTGTACACAGTAGGAGTTCTAATGCATGTGATCAAAATTGTCTTCATGACTAATGTAGCTCTTCTCTTTTGGGTAATCGCAAAAGCCTAGAAATCATCCAGAGTTCAGATACAATTGCAAACTCTATAGAACCAAAAAACAACAAAAGATGCTGTTTTATACCTTGTAAAAATGAAGTCAGTATATTTGAAAATTGTCATGTGTTCCTTATAGAAGAAAAGATTTTATCTTTTTGATGAATGACTTAAATACATTTATTTAAAATTAAATCCATTCTAACTTTTGGAGGTAATGGATATATTTATTACTTTGGTCCTGGTGATGACTACATGAGTATATGCCTAAGTGCAAAAATACATGTAAATATATATAAAATTACAGCACCAATTTTTGCTGTTTATCCCACTTTAAATTGATTTTCTGTATGTTAGACTTGCTTTTATTTCTCCTTTGTCTACACTTTGTCTTATATGATGTTTTTATAATTTTTCTCGTACAATGCTTCTGGTCCTTAAAGTGTTTTGCTTTATATTAACAGCATATTTAAAATTATTATTTATTTATTTTTTGAGACCAAGTCTCACTCTGTTGTCCAGGCTGGCATGCAGTGGCACAAACATGTCTCACTGTAGCCTAAGCCTGCCAGGTTCAAGCGATCTTCCCACCTCAGCCTCCTGAGTAGCTGAGACCACAGGCATGTGCCACCACACCCAGCTAATTTTTTTTTTTTTTAAATAGAGATGAGGCCTTGCTATGTTGGCCAGACTGCTCTCGAACTCCTGGGCCCAAGTGATCCTCCCACCTCAGCCTTACAAAGTTGTGGGATTACAGGCATGAATTTTTTTTTTTTTTTTAATAGAGATGGGTCTTGCCACATTGCCTAGGCTGGTCTTGAATTCCTGGGCTCAAGCAGTCCTCCTGCCTCAGCCTCACAAAGTGCTAGGATTACAGGTGTGAGCTACTTTGCTTGGCTTTATTTTAATTGTCTTGAGGTCACTAATACAGACTTGAGAACAAGGACCAAGATGTATTTGTCTTTATATTGACAGTATGTTTAGCACAGTCTCTGGCAAAAAGCCAGTTAGTGGCACATCATTCGGGTCTTCCCAGATGGAGACCAGTGCTGCTTATTCATTACAGTGTGGAGGCCCTCTCATTATACATTAAAAACTTTAGTGATGATTGACTCTTCAGTTGCCATTTTAATAAGTCTTTATTACGAGTCTAAGCTTGTCAAAAACGTCTTTCATTGAATAACTAAATATATGCAAAGAATATATATTATATTGCAGCTTTGTATAAATAGGCATGGATCAGAATTAATGTCCTGTGATTCTATATTTGCCATTAGTGTTTTTTTGTTTTGTTTTGTTTTTCTGAGATGGAGTCTCACTCTGTTGCCCAACCTGGAGTGCAGTGGCACAGTCTCCCTCACTGCAACCTCTACCTCCTGGGTTCAAGCAGTTCTCCTGCCTCAGCCTTCTGAGTAGCTGGGACTACAGGCACATGCCACCACGCCCAGCTAATTTTTGTATTTTTAGTAGAGACGGAGTTTCACCGTGTTGGCCAGGCTGGTCTCGAACTCCTGACCTCAGGTGATGTGCCCACCTCCGGCCTCCCAAAGTGCTGGAGTGAACCACTGCGCCAGCTGCCATTAGTCTTATGTTAAAGTTTAAGGAAGCCCTCTTAGCACAGCTGGCAGCAGTCAGTCTCATTACAAGTAACTTTTAATCAATGTTGAAAATATATTGTGATATTTAAAATGTGGTCTAAAACATTTTGCTTTCCCTCCCCCTACCCTCCTTATTTTTATAAAGTTACCAGGGAGTGATATTGCCAGTGGGAGTGATGTACTTTCTGATGTCATACCCAGTATTCCAAGTTCACCTTGCCTGCTTCCTAAAAAGAAAAACAAGCACCGGAATTTAGATGAACTCCCTTGGAGTGCAATGACAAATGATGAGCAGGTAAAGATCTTGACATTCTTAATTAAAAGCTCATATGTGGAGACAAGGTGAAGCTCAGTTTATTGCCTGTTTAAAGCTACTGGGGAAATGTGGATTGCTTAGTAAATCTGAATTTGAGCTTTAACTGTTTTTCAGGGAACAAATATAACCTTCAGTGCTTCTGATATGTAAACACATTATAATTGACATAAAGGATCAGAAGTTTTAGCAATGATCTTGTTTGTTGTAATTTTTCATCACATAGGTGGAATATATTGAGTATTTGAGTCGGAAAGTGAGTACTGAGATGGGTCTTTGGGAGCAACTTGATATTATTAAGATCATTGATCCTTCTGCTCAAATCTCCCCCACAGACAGTGAGTTTATTATTGAACTTAACTGTCTCACAGATGAAAAACTGAAGCAGGTATGTAAAGAAAATATACATTATTTACCTATTAAAAATATCACTGTCTTATAAAATGTAGACTTGAATAATCATATTTAAATACATAGATAATTAAGGCCAAATCACTGCTGTGAAAGGTAATATTAGAAAAAATAATGTTCCATAGTTTTAAGAGGTTTTATGTACATCTTACCTGCTAGTACCTTTCTGGGATTAGTATAAATCTAGAACCTGCTCTTCAGTTGTCTAGGCTTTGAAATTTAATGTCACCACTTACGGGGTGGGTAGGTTAAGGGGTGGTTAGGTTAAGATATAGATTTATTCTAACTCAGTTTACAGGAGACTAATTGACAATCAAAATACTAATTAGAGCTATTCTTTGGTAAACATCTGAGCTGAGGGATTTCAGAAGATTTATAGAGTAATAATTGAGCCAGGCTAGGGTGAAACCTAGTGAATTTTCCCTCTGCTGTTCTGAAATATGCATCTCTGGTATCTTTTCTCTCTCTCTCTCTTTTTTGTTTTTTTTTTTTTTTTGAGACGGAGTCTCACTCTATCGCTCAGGCTGGAGTGCAGTGGCGCAATCTCAGCTCACTGCAACCTCTGCCGCCCAGGTTCAGGTGATTCTCCTGCCTCAGCCTCCTGAGTAGCTGGGATTACAGGCACCTGCCACCACACCCAGCTAATTTTTGTATTTTTAGTAGCGAAAGGGTTTCACCATCTTGGCCAGGCTGGTCCTGAACTCCTGACCTCGTGATCCACCCACTTTGGCTTCCCAAAGTGCAGGAATTACAGGTGTGACTCACCGCACCCAGCCTCTGGTATCTTCTAAATACAATTTTTGCTGTTCTTTTTCTCTGGTACATAGCTGAATGAATACTTACGTTCTTATGTTCTACTTTTGATTTGTTTCTTTGTTTTGCCTTTATCATTATTTATGAAAAATTTTTCTCATTTCTTTCTCCCAGCAGACATACTATAATTTTCTACATTCTAGCAAATTTTTCATTAATATGGTAAATTGATGTCTTGCATTTGAAGACAGGTACTGTTGGCCCCTAGCTAAGATTTAGGAAATACCCTAATCTTAGATAAAATCAGCAGCTTACTTAAATTATCTTAAGTGGATACCTTTAACAAATGCCTCATCTCATCTATTTTCTTTTATTGTTAGTTTCTATTTTGAGTGCTATTTTTTTTACAGTCTTAAATTATGAAGGCCAGTAGCCTTCCATTTACTGATTATATTTTATGTGCTTTTAAAATCCAGCTCTATAACATGTTTTCTAGAATTTTGAACATTGTCCATTTTTTCTTGTACTTATTTCTAAATTTAGCCTTTCTATTCTACCTTATATATGCATCTGCAGCACTTTTGACAATCTTTTAGATCAAGTACAATATGATTTTTGCCCCATCATTTTGAAGGTAGAACCATCAAGGTTCAACACTAACCAGTTTCTGTTTGTGCGTCCCAAGGTCAGAAACTATATCAAGGAGCATAGCCCTCGCCAACGGCCTGCAAGAGAGGCCTGGAAGAGAAGCAACTTTAGTTGTGCAAGCACCAGTGGAGTGAGCGGTGCCAGTGCCAGCGCCAGCAGCAGCAGTGCCAGCATGGTCAGTTCTGCAAGCAGCAGTGGGTCCAGTGTTGGAAACTCTGCTTCAAACTCCAGTGCCAACATGAGTCGAGCACACAGTGACAGCAACCTGTCTGCAAGTGCAGCAGAGCGGATTCGGGATTCAAAAGTAAAAACGTCTAATCAATACAAAACTTTACCTTTCAATATTAACATTAGTACTCCTTCATATAAATTTCTTGAAGAGTTTAAATGATCCTGCTATCTAGATGCCTGTGGGTTTTGGTCTTAATTGAACAAGCAGGATGCTCTGCTGTTTAACAAAGCACTCTAGGCTGAGTGCTTTGAAATGCTATTCTGACCCACAACCATATTGCATTCAATTTTATCTGATTTTTTTGTCTGTTTTAAGTAAGATAAATTGGTGAAAATAATGAGTTATTCTCAAGATTGCAATATTGACTGCAACTCACTATGGAGCGAATCTCACTATGTTGCTGATGTTGCTGTCTATTAGCTCCTAAGAATGTTTTGTGTGTCTTTTGTGTGTGTTAAATGTTTTCTTAATGTTTTAATCTTGAATGTTTCTTCTTAGCTAGTTTAAAAATGTAATACTTTTCTCTAATTTCTACTCTTTTCACAATTGAGAAAATTCTGTATAATAATGTCGGGCACTTAAAAAAAGAAGGTATATTTAGAATGGTCCTGTGGCTTAGCAGGGGAGTTTGATTCCTTGCAATGGCAAGAATCTGGAACCAGTTTAAAGATGATAAGACAATCTCTTTAACTCTTTGGTGAACCAGTGGTGACTTGAAGATACACAATGATTCTTTCCCCTGGTTCTTAGGGAAGTAGCAGAAACATAGCTAGCTTTGTTGGTTGCTAAGGAATTTTTATAGATATGTGGTCATTCCTTTTTAGTATCAGTTCACCAGTGACAAGGATGGGAGTACCCACTGAGTTTCTGATGGGTTTTTTTTTTTTTTTTGGGAGACAGAGTCTCGCACTGTCGCCCAGGCTGTAGTGCAGTGGCGCGATCTCGGCTCACTGCAGTCTCTGCCTCCTGGGTTCAAGCAATTCTCCTGCCTCAGCCTCCCCGAGTAGCTGGGACTACAGGTGTATGCTGCCATGCCCAGCTAATTTTTTTGTATTTTTAGTAGAGACGGGGTTTCACCATGTTGGCCAGGATGGTCTTGAACTCCTAGCCTCGTGATCTGCCTGCCTCGGCCTCCCAAAGTGCTGGGATTACAGGTGTGAGACACCACGCCCGGCCTCTGATGGGTTTTAAAGGTGATACTCACCTAATACGAAAAAGGCATGATTTTTTTTCCCTGCCATTGTAAGATTGCTAGTGTTTTTGGATGAAAGGCACCTGAGAATCATAAGCATTAGAGATTTAGGCAATGTTCTCTACATTTATATTCAGTATTGTCCCCTAGTATTAATTGTGTGTTCACTCTGCATTTACACCAACGTACTTTAATTGAATTTAAAAAGAAGTCTTTGAAGTGACTCGTTATCCATCACTAGCCAAAATGATTGCCTCAACCCTTCCTAACCAAAGAGTCACTGTCAAATACCACAAAATTAGATTCTTAAAGAATCATTTTTAAGCCTAAGCCAGTGGCTCACTTATTGGAACAAGGTTCATACTACAGAAGGATTTGAACAGCTCTTAAAGTTAGAAAATAGAGAATTTGATCCATAAAACATTTTGGGGTGGATATGCCAAAAACTAAACCTTACTGATTTAGAAATTTTTATTTTGACAGAAGCGATCCAAGCAGCGGAAGTTACAGCAGAAGGCCTTCCGCAAGAGGCAGCTGAAGGAGCAGAGGCAGGCCCGCAAGGAGAGGCTCAGTGGGCTCTTCCTTAACGAAGAGGTGCTGTCCTTGAAAGTGACTGAGGAAGACCATGAAGCAGATGTTGATGTTTTGATGTAATAAGGGTGAATTTATCGGCGTTCTTTGTGAGCATTAACATACTCCATCCTTATTGGTTTACATGCATCTTGACCAAAATTTTGGTTAGGGCTGTGCTGATATACCATTAATAATTTAGGCCAGTGGTTCTTGGCAGGTGGTCCCAGGACCTGCAGCTTCAACATCACCTGAGAAGTTGTTATGAATGCATACTAGTGGGCCCCACCCCCAGACTTAGTGAATCAGAAACCAACAGGGAGGTGCTTAGCATTGTTTCTTAACAAGTGCCGGGTTATTCTGATGCACAGTCTAGTTTAAGAACCACTACTTGAGTAAATGTTTTGACTGTTTAAAGTTTATGGTGGTGAAGTGGGCTTCTTCAAAGACTAGTACTTATACTGTTTAGAAGATTTCAAGGTACTGCTGACAGTAGTTTATTATGTCAGTATAAATACATGCATAGAGATCGTAATTTAGTTCCCTTCTTAATGTTATGATTTCTTAGTTTACTTTTCCTAAAGGGCCATAGTATAATTCTTGATTCCTGGTGGAAATCTTATTCTGAGGTGTGGGGGGTGGGCAAGGTGTCGGGTGGGCAAGGTGTGGATTGCTGTTTACTATAGTGCCTTCATTAGGTTTCGTTCTGTTTTCATTCATTATTGACTCAAAGGTATAAGTACAGGCCCTAGTCTTTTTCCTGTTAGATTTGGTTTTGTTTTTTACTTTATATAAGTTCAGAATCCTTGTTTGTTAAGTGATGACTACTGATGAAACAATGTTACTAGTAGCCAAATTTTAGACTTGATGCTATGTTGATTAATATTTAAATGGTGAAAGTAATTCGGCAAAATAAGCAATTCTGCTTTTCTGTTGCTTTCAGAAATTTTAGGCTGTAAAATTGTCTCAGGCAGGAAATTAGTCTATATCTCTCTCATGTTCTTATTGTAGTAATTTTTTTTTTTTCAGCACAGCTCTAATTTTTAAATATTTGGTGTAACAGCTTCTGGCATGTGACCTAGTTAATAATGTTGAAAATTAACTGATGAAACCCTTATAGTTCTGCTAAACTTCTCTATAAATTGCTAGAAATATACAGAGCAATGAGATATAGAAAACACCTTAGCTTGTCAGTTATTAATAGAGCTCTAATTTTAACTGTGAAATCATAGAGTTTCTTTAAATGTTTTCATAGAGAGTTTGTTATGAACATTAGAAATAGCGTGATTCCTTTTTCTTCTACCACATGTCTTGAACATTCACATGGGTTGAAGATGGAAACTGATACTACTGACAATCAAGCTGCTTTCTGACTTTCATAATTTTCATATTGTGGATAGCGTTTTGAAGGTGATCGTGATTCTGTAGGAAGAGCTGTGATCAATATTTTTCAAACTCTAGAGTACAGAGGTTAATAAGATTTCTACTTTTTTTTTTTTTTACTTTTTGTTATGTCAAGTAGCTTATTAAGAAAAAGATTCATGACTTAAATTCTTAATTCTCAGTTGATACAAAGGCTTGTAATCATATGTTTTAAAATTTTGATTTCATTTTGGTTCCTGAAGGTTAAAGAATGAAAACTGAGGATAAAAATTAATACATTGCAGCTTTGCCAAGGTCTGTGGTATGGTCGTAATCTTTGAAAGACTACTAAAGTCATAATTTGAAATTTTTACTAAAATAAAACATCTATGTGTCTATGGTTTTCAATTGGAGTAGTCCTTACTTTCCCCCCTCCCCTTCTTTGGTTCTCCTAAGCAGCTTAGAGGACCCAAGAGAGCTTGGGGATAGACACCAAAATATTCTGTGGAGATGGAACAACTTAACCTCATTGTTTTTCCTTCCAAGTATAGAAAGAGAGCAGAGTAACTGTATCTAAGTTCTCTACCTGCTCTTAGCAAAAGCAAAATCCCACAAAATGATTGCCTGTCATCTATACCTATTCTTCAAGGGAAACAGGCCACTTTTGGAGACCATAGAGCAGCATTATCTGTTCAAATGCTTAGAAACAATTTACTTAACAGTGACCAGTGAAAGAAAATCCTAAACAAGGTCATGATGTAATTTAAGATCAACTCCTCTACTCTCCCAATAATCACATAGTCTTACTACTTTCAGTTTAACTTGAGTCACTAGTAAATGAGTTTACCAAAGTGCCACAAAGTCAATTTTTAAAGTTTGTAAAGGTTTGAATGTTTATAGAAGTGCATCATGAAATTTTGTGTAAATCCAGATGAAGTGTCGTTATAGTACTGTAAATTAGAGATCGTCCATAAAGTTGGGTTGAAGGAGATTGAAAATATTTCCTTTGATTAAAAGAAAATAATTAAATAAGTTGGGCTCGCTTATGATCCAAGAGGGAGATTAAATAGTCTTGTCCCCCCCAAAAAAATAAACCAGCAGAAAAAGACATAGAAAGCTCTTTTGTCTCTGTTCATGTGCTATACTTTTCTGTTTTAATATCTCATGTAGATAATTCAAAGTTTGAACTAGTTCTTTCTTGGAGCAAGTAATAATTTATTCAATATGGTATATCTCTGAGTTCAATTTAAAACAATCTAACTCAGTAGATTATTTCAATTTAAAACAATCTAACTTAGTAGATTATTATATGAATTTAAATATAAATGCTAACCAGTTAATAAGAAAGCTAGGCTTACCTGCTCTAGTATCGGTTCTCATCTGTAGAGAACTCATACTGGAGCAAATTTTAAGTCTCCCTTTTGAAAATAAACCTTGTTAACTGAGGGCGTAATAAATTTCCCACAGATTTATCCAGAAACATTTTATTAGAGATCTTATAGTGTATCTCAGTTCCTACCACAGCTTTTTTAAAGGATGAGACTTGCATTTAACAAAACGACATATATAATATTTTTCTATAGTTTTACAACTGAATTAAAGGAAGGTGGTGTATTATAATGTGTAGTGAGGCATAAAGGGCTATTTCATTCTGTCCCAACAAGAACTTAGAATAAAATAACACGTTTTTCGTGAGACTTACCTCATTTTTGTTAGACTGTGGCAGTTTTGTCCAGTTCCTCTGTCCCCTTGGGTAAATTAGATATTGCTGAATTAATCTCAGAAACTGACTTATAAAATAATGACTCTTTATAGATTGAGTGAACTCATTTTATTTAGCTTTTAAAAGTGCTAAACCCTCTCATAAAGGAAAAATTACAGGAAACTACTATGTAAAAGTATCCAGATTCCGATGATCTTTAAAAATTATAAGATATAGCAAGTGTCTTCATATTTTAGCCAGAAATTTAATATACAACCAATATGGAAGTCTTGTTTGTTTCTGGGTTCTCTAGCAGAGACTTTTTGTTTGTGGCTTACTCTGTATAGCCTCATATGCCTTAAAGGGGGTGAACTCTGTACTTTTTTTGTCAATATCAGGCTTTTCAAAACTCAAAAACAATCCAAATGTTGTAATTTGTTTTGCATAATGCCCATGGAATTAGATATCAGTAAGCAAAGCCATTAAATTGAACCAATCGATGGTAATAGAGTGTAAAAACAAAAACCTTCAAATCTTAAATTTCATTTGCATAATGTTATTTTTGGCCTAGCAAGATCATTGGAGAGCCTTGAAGGTTATCTAAAGTGTGGCTTAATGTATTTTTTTTCTCTCTGAAAAAGATCATATGCCAGGATACTTCTTCAAACCAGATCACTTTTAATATCTGGAAAGATAATTTTCAAGGTACAGACAAAAGCACTTTAAGGACAGAGATTATATAGCAAGTTGATTCTCTAGGAATTCTTTGAATTCATTTGTGTAATAGCTGGAACACACTCCTTTACTTTAACAAATGACCTTTTAGCACTTCTCATCTTCAAGAAAAACATTTGTTTGGAATTGGTGGAGGGTACTCACAGTCTGTTTATAGTTTGGGACTATTAATAGGAAAATTCCCAGTTGCATTCAAGTGATAGTGTTGATGTTGAGTGTAGTGACTCATTCAACATGTGTGAACTAGAAGTAAATTTAATCCTGAAAAGTGCTATTAGTTAGGAAATAAGTATTTGTATACACATGTACTGTGGTAACTTTGGATTCGTTTTAAGTCTGATAAAGTAAGATAAACTTGTCTTAAAAATAAAATTATGCTAAGTGAATAAAAATCATCTGAGATGTTTTAAGCTAGGCATCTTTGTTAGCATAGTGTCTGGAACATAGCTACTTATAATGCTTAGGTCTTATTTCTTGGGAAAATAATTTACTTATTCCAAAAGGCTTAGAAGGAACTCTGAAAATTCTTCTGAATGGCCATTAAGAATAAGGAAGTTGCATGGTACAGCTGAAGATCTGAGTTGACTCACTAAAATTTTATTTTCCTATTTTTTTAACACTAAAATTATTTATTTTTGGCTTTCCCTCCAGTTATTTTTTAAATTAAGGTAATTAGTGTTTTAACATAGATCATATAACAGCAAATTAAATTTTAATTTGACACCCCTACCAAACTCAGAAAAACTTGTTTCGTCTTCTCTACATTCAATATATAGTACTTTTTTTAATTGTCAGATTTCTCTGTTACATCTTTGTGGCCAACAAAACCTGTAGAAATTTGTGTTCATTTTTGTGGTGAGGGATGGGGGAGAAAAAGGAGAGACTTGCTCTAATTATGCATATAATATACATTTTAACTACGTAAAGGTAGTTGTAGACTATAGTTATTAATAACAAGTTAACACTTACTATTCTGAATTGTTCTAAGGAACAGTGGCCTGAAGCCATGACTTGTTTTGTGGAGCTGCTGGCTTTTTAACAGTAGCCGACCTATTGGATTTAAATTGAGACTGAAATTGAGGTTTGTGGTTAGGTTATCTAGCTGAGGCTTTTAGCAATGGAGCGGTAATGTCTTTTCCTGTAGTGGATCCATTTAATTTCCTATTTGAGTACTCTAACGTAACAAGTATTATCCATTCTGAATCTTTGTGTTGGGAATTTAAGGACTATTATCAAAAGCTATTAATGATAAATACAAGTAAATGCAAAACAATTCACAGATAGGTAAAATTGCAAATTGTGGGTTTTTGTTTTTGTTTTTGCTTTTTAGTTTCAAAGATTAGTTATGTAGCAGCAATATCATAACCAAAGCAAGTAGGAAGTTGACTGGTTTGGAGAATCTTCAAGTAGTCATAAATGCTGTAATGTATCAAATTGTTAACCAGGATTTTTTTTCCTGTATTCCTGCTAAATGTATTTCTACATTAATGCACTTTTGTACATATACCTGTCTTCTGTACATTCTGTACTTACTACAGTGTATATAAAGCCTGTTTTCCCTGAAGCTGTGAGGGAATAACAATAGCTGTATCACAAGTTGTTTCTATTTTGAGTTCCTTCTTGTACTTGAAAGTAGTTCAATAGTGAAATCTAAATGAGTGTGTATGGTTGCAATTAAAACTGGCAATGTGGCAGAGCTGTCTTTTGAAACTGAATACCAGAATGAAAAGTGTTGTTTTGGTTAAGAACTCTTATAATATCATACTGTTTCTTTTGATGTACCCTGAGTTGTTTCAAACCCCATTCACTGCTGCTTACAACTTTATACTTCTGAGTAAGCTCCTTTCATGCTCTATCCCAGAGTATTTACCAACAGAGAAAAACTGCTTCCATTTCTTATGCTCACAGTTTGGTTATGGCTTTATTTGGTGAAAGCCCCAGATACCCAGATGTCATTGGCAAAATATTTTTTTTCTGGAGAGATCAGATTTCTAGAGAGGTTAGCATTCATAGTAGGTGAAAATTATGTCTAATTTTTTACAATCCATACTATTACTTGGAAGCAGGTCTTATTTTTGTTGACAAAAAATAGATTTTCCTTATATATTGATTTAGAATCTTAAGTTAGAATTTTATAAAAGAAAATGTCTGAGCAGTTTTATGTGTAGAGGAGCAATTGAGCTTTTCAGCAGCAACTTTATCTTTTGCCACTAGAGGGAGATCTGTGGTTGCTTTCTCCTTTGGAGAATAGCTGCTTTGCTTTTGTTTTTAATTTCTAAGGTTGAAATAGACCTTATTCTCAAAAATCCTTTAGTGTTATTAAATACTTTCATTTATTAGTCAAAGGTAAGTTAATTAAGCTTGCTTGATGACGCCAATCTTATTCATGCTTTTCTGTAATCTTCAATTTTTAATAAATGTGAGTTAGATATTAGGCGAAATGTACGTGTGTGTGTTTCTTTTCTTAGGTACTCTTAGAGCTCCCATATTTGGCTAGTGACTACCATAATGGGCAGTCTGTTATGTACTAGCCACATAAGGATATTTAAATGAATTAAAATTTAAGTAAAATTTAAAATGTAGTTCCTTAGTCTCATTAGTAATACTTCAAGTATCCAATAGCTACCATGTGGCTACAGGGTATTTACTGTATTTAAAAGCATGGAATGTAGAACATTTCCATCATCACAGAAAGTTCTGTTGGACAGTGCTGCTCTAGAGGTTTGCTGGTTTATGTAGTGACCATTATCACTATTTTATCAACGAACAGTAATTAGTGGCTAAAAACTGCTGCCCATAGTTAACTGTTGTAGGTCATTGGTGTGAGAGGGAGAGCAAACTGTTTTTCTTTTTTTTTAAGACAGGTTCTCGCTCTGTCACTCAGGCTGGTGTGCGATGGTGCAATCATAACCCATAGCAGCTTTAACCTCCTAGGCTTCAGCGACCCTCCCACTTTAGCCTCCCAAGTAGCTAGGGCCATGGGCACATGCCACCATACTCAGCTAATTTTTAAATTTTTTTGTAGAGATGAGGTCTCTACAAAAAGTTTTTTTGCCTAGGCTAGTCTCAAACTCCTGGGCTCAAGCAGTCCTCCTGCCTTGGCCTCCCAAAGTGCTGGGGTTATAGGTATGAGCCACTGTACCCAGCCTGTATTTCATTTTCTGCTTCATAAAAGCCACTATCAAATTTGAGAACTTGATGGTTTAATGGAGAAAGTTCTGAGAGTGACCATTTTATTTGACTATAAGATTTAATGTTTGAATAATGTGAGAAGTTTGGGCCAGTTTCACAGTTTTTATTGTTGCAGAATGCTGCCGTGCAGCTTTCTCTATGAGTTGGTTCTTTGATGCAAAAAAATAAAAATAAAACACTTGTAAATGACAGTGCTGGGACACAGAACTGAATACATTTTAAAAGACTCCAGTTGTTTAAAACTATGCTTACAAATACGTACAAACGTGAATTTCGGAAACATCCCTCAGAGTGTTTTTTTTTTTTTTTTTTTTTTTGAGACAGAGTCTCACTCTGTCACCCAGGCTGGAGTGCAGTGGTGTGAGGACTACACACCTCTGTAACCTCTGCCTCCTGGGTTCAAGCGATTCTTCTGCCTCAGCCTCCCAGGGTAGCTGGGACTACAGGTACCTGCCACCCCCACCTGGCTAATTTTTGTATTTTTAGTAGAGATAGGGTTTCACCATGTTGGCTAGGTTGTTCTTGAGCTCTTGACCTCAGGTGATCCACCAACCTCGGCCTCCCGAAGAGCTGGATTATAGGCATGAGCCACCATGCCTGGCCCAGAGTGTTTTTTCTTTATTAATTCTTGTGAGAGCCTTCATAGTCACTGTTACTTGGGTTGGACAATCCTCTGCCCTCTCACCATGAGTTTGGATCTCATGGTAAGTGGGATGTTTGTATTATCGTATCCTTGTTTCTTAGTAATTGGTTAGTAGATACTAGATTTAGGTACAGTGTTGCTTCTCTTTGTAATGAGCTAACATTTTTAACATTCGAGTTTATTCCTTTGGTTACCAGGATCCTTTATATGCTTTTTTTTAATCTTAAAAATATGTTTGGATTGGATTTATGTATTTTCAACTTTGTATTACAAAGAATTTTGGCTGGGCGTGATGGCTCACACCTGTAATCCTAGCACTTTGGGAGGCCAAGATGAATGGATCACTTGAGGTCAGGAGTTCAAGACCAGTCTGCCAACACGGCAAAACCCTGTCTCTACAACTAAAAATACAAAAAAATAAAATTAGCAAGACGTGGTGGTGGGCACCTGTAATCCTAGCTGCTCGGGAGGCTGAGGCAGGATAATCACTTGAACCTGGGAGGTGGAGGTTGTAGTGAGCCAAGATCGTGCCACTGCACTCCAGGCTGGGTGACAGGGTGAGACCCTGTCTCCAAAAACAAACATACAAACAAACAATTTCAAGTAGAGAGAACAGTAAGATGAATCCACACATACCCGTATCTACTTCAACTCTTTTTCACAATCTTGTTTCTTTTACTCCCACCTACCCACTCACCTTACCTCAGCTCCCAGTGATGATACTAAAGCAAACCCCAGGTGACATGTTTCATTTTTTAATATGTGAATATATGATTTTTAAAAGGTAAAGACACTCTTATTTTTTATTTTTTTTGAGATAGGGTCTCACTCTGTCACCCAGGCTGGAGTACAGTGATGCAGTTATAGTTCGCTGTAGCCTCGACCCAGGCCCAAACAATCCTCCTTCCTCAGTCACTGAAGGTATTGGGACCACTGGTGTGCACAACCATGCCTGACTAATTGTTTTATTTTATTTAGAGATGGAATCGCTGTGTCGCCCAAGTTGATCTTGAACTCCTGGGCTCAAGTGATCCACTTACCTTGGCCTCCCAAAGTGCCGGGATTACAAGCGTTAGCCACCACACCCGGGCTTCCTATTTTGTGTATAATTACGATACCATTATCATACCTCCTTAATATTTATTTAAATATACCTTGCTTATTTATAAAAATTGTTCCATAATATCAAATATCTGGTCTACTTATTTGAAATCACAGTCATAACCATTTGTGTTAATTTCAGAATCATTCTGCATTTTGCTAGCACCAAGGTAGAACAGTTGTTTTTACTATTACTTGATAGGTCCTGATGGTGTCTGGAGCACATTTTAATTGAAAGTGAAGTATCTATTGTTCTTAGATAAAAATAAATTCCAGTTGTTTTCCTCACTCCTTTGTTATTAAAGCCACAGGATAATTTGAGTACCAGGCAGGAAAGTAACTGTTGAAGATAAGTTGAGCCAGGTATTTTCTGTCCCACCTTACCTCTGGGCTTAAGAATTTTCTTTTTTTTAGCTAAAATTGGCGCCTACATTGCACAGATTTGAATACCTAGTATTTATTTTTTTAAAAATTAAGGATCCTGTGGGGGATATAAGGAAAGATAGACATTTTTAACCTTTTATGTATTAGAAATTTAATCTTTTTTTAACATATAACTGAGACTAATGGTTTTTATTTTGCATTTTAACTTACCAGAGTGTACTTTCCAAATAAATTGTAGAATTTGAGAACTTGAAAGGACTTTGGAGATCATCTGTCTTGGTATTCAAACCTGAGCAGTGGATCAGAATCCTCAGGAGGGTTTGTTAAAACACTGATGGTCAAGCTCCACCCCCAGAGATTCTGATTGAGTAGGTCTGGGGTGGGGCTTGGGAATTTTCATTTTTTGAAGAGGTCCTCCTATGTGATGCTGCTCATCCAGTGAACACACAGAACTATTGATGCAGCTCAGTCCCTTTTTCTCCCTCCCTGCAAATGAGAAAAATTACACTAGGAGGAAAGTTACTTCTTTGTCCAAAACTGGTTAGTGACACAGCCAAATCTAAATCTAAATCTTGAGCTGGCTTACCCTAAATCCAGTGCTTTTTCTGTTACATGTTTTTTCCCTTTTGAGTAGTTGGCTTCCGAAGCTTTCTTTCAAGTCTCCTCTACATATGTGAATTTTCTTGGTAGTAGTAAATCTTCAGTCTTTCTAGGGCAGAAGTTTCTAACCTGGAGTCTAGCGATCAAAATTTGTTTGCTGATACGTTCTTCTAGGGAGGGTTTCACATCTTTTATCAAGTTCTCAAGTGAATTTCCTTCTCACTAATGACTAACACTGTGTTTTTAGGGCAGTTCTGGTTTTTGCAAATAACCAAGGGTCATTTGGAAGCTGTCTGGTGGTTGATGGGAGTGAGAAAACTGGAAATTTCTGGATTTGGTCAATGAGGGATAATTTTTTAAATAATGACCCTGGGTTTTTTGTGTTGTGTGGCCTTAAAACTGGTGTTGATATATATTAAAGAGTTCCAGAAATATCTTGGGAAAGACAGCATTATTAGACTAGGTGTATCAGGGTAACATAGAATGAAGATGATATTAATTTGGATGTATTAGCTCTGGCTTATTGATTAAAAAGTTTTTATTGCTTTATAATCATAAAATGTACTCTAGAGAAATCTTCCACTAATGTTTTAGAAATATTGGATTAGATTTCACATAATCACTTATCAAATCTGAGATAACAGAGCTAGTTGATAATCTGAAAACTTGAATGAGATACAGACTTTTTGATTTAATGGTCATTAAGTCAGTCTTTATTTTGCAGATGAGAAGCTTGAGGTCCAGAGAGGTTAAGTGCTTCATCCAGATCACATGGCTGGTTGATGACAAATTAAGGGCTAGAATCTAATTTGTCATCCAAGTGATACACTTGGATGTAGTGTATCACGCTGCATTATATCATGCTGCTACTTTTCACACTGGTTTGCACACTTGTACAACTCATACCAAGAAATTGGGAGAAACCACCTTAAGATTTTGGTATAGAACAGTGGTCCCAGTGTGTGGATCAGCAAAATCAGCATCACTTGGCAATTTGTAGGCAGTACAAACTGTCAGGCCCTGCCCTAGACCTACTGAGTAAGACATTCGGGGTAGGGGCCCAGCAATCTGTGTTTTTTTTTTGGTTTGTTTTTTGAGACAGGGTCTCACTTTGTCATACAGGCTGGAGTGCAGTGGGGCAACCACCATTCACTGCAGCCTCGACCTCCTGGGCTCAAACAATCCTCCCGCCTCAGTCCCCCAACTAGCTGGGACTACAGGCATGCGCCACCATTTCCTGCTAATTTTTGTATTTTTGTAGAGACAGGGTTTCCCCAGGCTGCCCAGACTTGTCTGGAACTCCTGAGCTCAAGCAATCTGCCCGCCTCAGCCTCCCAAAGTGCTGGGACTACAAGCATGAGCCACTGCGCCCGGACAACAATTCGTGTTTCAACAAGCCTGCCAGAGGATTCTGATGGACATTCACGTTTGAGAACCACTGGTATAGAGTAGTGTGTGACTGAACATCAGAATCATCTGTGAACTTTTAGAAAATACTGGTGCCGGGCCAGGCTCTGTGGCTCATGCGTGTAATCCCAGCACTTTGGGAGGCCGAGGCAGGCAGATCACCTCTAATTTTAATGCCAAGAAAGTAGGAAGGAAATAATCTAAAGAAGCTGTATGAAAACTTTTCCACAATTCCACATTGTTATATTGATCATTTTGGTACAGACCAGTGAAGCCACATGTAGGCTGCTGCTTCTAGGCACTACTCAAATGTTTATTGTATCTTTGGCTTGTATGTCATTCTGCCTCACAATTAAGGTTTATTTGTCTGTCTTTCCCACTAGTCCACATTTTCATTTTTACATCCTTGTGGTTCCTTGTGCCTGTGTAAAGAACTTTGTTAATTTGATATTATTAATAGCTTTGTCAATCTGAGATTAATGGAGATTTCAGTTCAAATAGGTTACATTAAATACCCTAACACCATCACTCTTTTCTCCTGTTTTTAAGGGAGTACTTACTGAAAGCTTTGTAAATCCCTGTTCCTTTCCAAATGATTTAGGTCATAATGATGCTTATTAAGGTTACAAGTTCTAGTCATTGCAAAACAAAGCGAAGCTATTTAAAGGCTGATGAAATGATGATTTGTGATTCTTAAATATCTTATTGACATGTATTAAAATTCTAGACTGTTTCTCTTAGTATTATCCAAAGTTTATCTGTAATGTATGTCATTTTATATGTCTGCACAACATCCATATGATAAAAATGTGCCAAAATATATATAGGGGGATCATCATTTGAGCTTAATTGCCCACAAATTTTCTGCATACTCGGATACTTACGTCTGCTTATAGCTAGAATAAACTCATTAGCTTATAAATTTAGAGCTTCTAACTGCCTTGCAAGGGAGAAATAGTCTCTCAGTGAGCCTGGCAACACTGATTTTGATTAATCATTTTACTTAGTTGATTCATCTGTGATCACAGTACAACAAAAATGTCACGTTTGCTTAGCAGTGTTAACTCCATTTATCTCGTGCATTTAGAAAACTGCCTTGTCATCAGTATAGTATGAATATGTCTAAATAAGATAGTTATTAAAAGATTTATTTCCAGCCAGGAGTGGTGGCTCATGCCTGTAATCCCAGCACTTAGGAGGCCGAGGTGGGAGGATCACTTGAGGTCAGGAGTTGAAGACCAGCCTGGCCAACATGGTGAAACCCTGTCTACTAAAAATACAAAAAAATTAGCCTGGTGTGGTGGCAGACGCCAGTAATCCCAGCTCCTTGAGAGGCTGAGGCAGAAGAACTGCTTGAACTTGGGAGGCAGAGGTTGCAGTGAGCCGAGATCATGCCACTGCATTCTGGCCTGGGTGACAGAGTGAGACTCCATTTCAAAAGATAATAAAAATTAAAGATTTATTTCCACTGGGGAGTATGGCCGTTTAAAAATATCCTAAGGTTCGGACACGGTGGCTCACACCTGTAATCCCAGCACTTTGGGAGGCTGAGGCAGTCGGATCACCTGAGGTCAGGAGTTCAAGACCAGCCTGGCCAACATGGTGAAACCCCATCTCTACTAAAAATAAAATGAGCTGGGCATGGTGGTGGGCACCTATAGTCCCAGCTACTCAGGGAGGCTGAGGCAGGAGAATCACTTGAACCCAGGAAGTGGAGGTTGCAGTGAGCCGGGATTGCACCACTGCACTTCAGCTTGGGTGACAGAGTGAGACTCTGTCTCAAATAAATAAATAAATCCTAAGAAAATTCAGATTGAGTAAATATTTTATTGTTTATAAAGCCACTATTTGTAGCAAAGAGGTTTAACACATTGCTTTTCCTTAATTTCTAAAAGAAATGTTTTTCAATTAAAATTTTCATCTTCTTCATCTACCATTCCCCATGTTAACACAATTTCTTGAAATATTTAATGTTATCACTTTTTAATTAAATTGTCTACCAGTTCTATCTGATATCTGATTTTTTTTGTTGTAAACTTTGCTAGTTAAGTCAATATTTGGTATATATATAAAACGTATAAAAGAACATTAAGTCGACATGGAGAACACCCGATTACCTAGCACTTCACATTGGATAGAGATGATACCATCTTTATATACATACCTCTGAAAGAAAAAAACGTAAATTTCAATGGCCTAGTATATGTGTGTTCCTTGGTTCAGGATTATATGTAACTAGTTGGTTTGAGTCAGAATGAACTCAAATGAAGAAACCAAACAGACATGATTTCCAAAATCCATACTCCATGAAACTCAACAGGACAAACAACTCCATTTCCTCAACTAAAAAATTGCAAGGGAGAGGAAGATAGAGGGGGGAGGCCTATCAATTAAAAGACACATTAGAACCATATTAACTACTTTCAATGAGTCCTGATTCAAACAAACTTTTAAAAAATCAAGGAAAATGTGAACACTGAATATTCAGTGATCTTAAATATTAAGGAATCATTTTTTCCTGGTGCGATTATGGTTATCTTTAATTTTTTAATAGTTCAGATATATATTGAAATATTTATGTAAGAAATCATATAAAAAATAAGCCAGGTCGGGGTAAAGTGTGTGAGGTAAAGATGAAAGAAGATTGGCATGAATGGATAATTGTTGAAGCTGGGAGGGAGGTACGTGGGAGTTAGTTATACTTCTTTGGCTTTTAAATGCTTGAAAAGTTTAGACCACCAGGTATGATGGCTCATACGTGTAATCCCAGCATTTTGGGAGGCCTATGCAGGCAGATCGCTTAAGCCTAGGAGTTCGAGATCAGCCTGGGTAACATGGCAAAACCCTGTCTCTACAAAAAATAAAAAATTAGCCTGGCATGGTAGTGAACGTCTGGGCACTGAGGTGGGAGGATCGCTTGAGCTTGGGAGGTTGAGACTGCAGTGAGCAGAGATGGCACCACTGCTCTCTAGCCTGAGAGCCAGAGTGAGACCCTGTCTCAAAAAAAAAAAAAAAAAAAAAAGTTGAAAAAAAGTAGTAAGACCCGAAAAGGAAAACATATGGATAAATCTAAAACATAAGCAGCATGTGATGATGTATGAGAAAGTAGATTTTTCTAGGGGTGTAAAAAAAGCAAGAATTGAAATAAGATTAAAAATAGCATATACCCAAGTGGGAGCAAGGGTGCAAAAGAACCAGGACTTGGTGAAACTTTAGCAGTATCTACTACAGCTGAGCATATGCATACTTTAATATGCCAGCAATTCTACCCCTAGATAAATACCCAAAGGAAATTATGTACAACACATACACCCCCCAAAAAGTAGGGCTTAGCCTGGGAGGGCTCATTGGCTTTGCCCAGGGAAGAACTCAAGGGTAAGCCAGTGATGTTAAATAGCAATCTTCTGCTCCTTGTGGAGTGGGGCTAACTTGTAGGCAGTGCTCCTGGAGTTGACAAGTATTGGCTGTTGGCAACTGTATTTATAATCACCCATACCCACTTTCAATCACATGCAAATTAAGAGGCAGGTTAATGCAAATTGAGAGGTGGATTATTTTGAACTCTAGAAAAGGGGTGGTGACTTTCTGGATCATTGCCATGAAAAGGGGTAGTAATTTCCAGGTTGTTGCCGTGGCATTTGTAAACTGTCATACTGCTGGTAGGAGTGTCTTATGCAAATAAGCAATGAGGGCAGCTAGGGATCACTTGTCGCCATCTGCTGGTTTCCACCGTTTTTGTTTGTTTGTTTGTTTTTTGCTTCATCCTGTTGGGACTAAGAAATAAGTCCTGCCAGTCTCCTACAGATATTTTTCCTTATCTTAGGGCTGCAGAAGAGCAGAGGTCTGCTTTTTTGTAACTGTTTTTTGCTGATTTTATGGTGTAGGCCCTGCCTAGCATTGGAGGAGTAAAAATCTATGGATACCTGATTTAAAGGGGCCAACAGCAGGATGCTTTTATTCTCTAGGTGAGAAGACAGGATGGGCTGGAAGCCTTGTGTCAGTATCCTCTTTACATGCAGTTGCTGTAGTCTAGAAGGCACAAAACTTTTATTAGAGATGAAACAGGCAAGGACCAAAAATTAATAATAATAAAATAGCTATTAAAGATCTTAGGCAAGGTAAAAACCAGGTGAGAATAATAGGTGTGGTTCATTACTGCACATACTTCTCTTTGTCATGCTTTGTGTTTGCAAAACAATAGTTTTAAGTCTTTTAGAATTTTATAAGTGTAGGTCATGTTGCATTCTTTTTATACCTGTGGGGACTCATAAAAAAGCAAGTTTCATCATGGATGGTGTATCCAATTAGTGATTCCCTGAAGTTTAACAGTAGTGAGGGTATTTAACAATACTTGATAAGGGCCCTTTTATTTTCATTGTAATTGATTCTCAAGGGATTTTTAAAAGTTTTTAGTAAGACTAAGTCTTCACTTTGAACAGGGGAGGTATTTTTTTTTCCTTTGTGGGAAGGGCAATACTTTATTTTTATAATTTTGAAAGGTCTTTTGAATCTGGCCTAAATTTTGGTGGTGATTCCACATAAAGAGCCATCGAGTTGCCCTACATGTGCCACTCACAAGAGAAGCCCTTTTTTGGCCTAAATTTTAAGGGGCAGCATACTGAGGCATGTCCAGCCCTTTTGTTTCCCATCATGGCCTGAGTTATTTTTTAGGGGATTCCTTTTGGCCAAGGGCCTTAAAGTCAAAGCACTTATAGTCAATTAATGTTTTAGGCCATGGCTGGGCTTGGTGGCTCATGCCTATAATCCTAGCACTTTGGGAGGCTGAGGCAGGCAGATCACCTGAAGTCAGGAGTTCAAGACCAGCCTGGCCAACATGGCAAAACCCCATCTCTACTAAAAATACACAAATTAGACAGGCAAGGTGGCACACACCTGTAATCCCAGCTACTTGGGAGGCTGAGGCAGGAGAATCGCTTGAACCTGGAGGGTGGAGGTTGCAGTGAGCCGAGATTGTCCCATTGCACTCCAGCCTAGGTGACAAGATCAAAACTCCATTTCCAAAATAAACAAATAAATGTTTTGGGCCAAATGGGAATGGAGGTAGGGAGGCACTTATTAGCCATTAAACGACTTTTAAGAAATATGAGTCAAAACTTAAAAGCCAAAAATAAGATTATATGTTAGAAAAAATTAAAAGCATACAACCAAGCAATACTGAGGGAAACCACTGCTCTCACAGACCTTTAAGACAAAGCACTTTAGTATCATATCAGGCCACAACAAAAGTCAGAACAGGAGGAGAACAAGTCACAGGAGTAGACAAAAAGGCTAAAAAAGGTAAAGGAAGAGAGCAGAGAACAGTGAGACAACAGATTCTGAGACATGAATCCAAGAAGCTCTAAAAGACACTGGTTATACCATTAAAAGCAAAACTTCCCATAGCTTACCAAATAAATACCTTAAGATAACCCAGTTTATTGGACAGCAGTCTTTTACTAAACAGCACAGCTCCTCCTGGAGCAGTGGTAAGTCGTAGGCACTGCACCGACAGTCAGCAATCTATGGGCTTTTGGCAACTGTATTCATACTCACTCACTCCCACTTTCAGTTACATGCAAACTAAGGGGTGGGTTAATGCAAATTGAGGGGTGGCTTATTAAGAACTTTCTGAAAAGAGACAGTAACTACTGGGTTGTTACCATGGTGATTGTAAACTGTCATGGTGCTGGTGGGACTGTCCTATGCTAATGAGCAATGAGGGCAGCTCGGGATCACTTTAGTTACCATCTGCTGGTTTCTAATCGTTTTTTCATTTCATCCTGTCAGGACTGGGAAATAAGGCCTGCCAGTCTCCTACCTCAGAGAGGTGTATGTTTGCCAAAAGACATATACTAGAATATTTATAGCAACAATATAATATCCACAAACTGGAAATGAATCAAATGACCAACAGGTGCATGGATAGATTAATCAGGATATATTCACGCAATGGAATACTATACAATCTTGATCACGAATTATCTACAACTATACCCAATAATATAAATCTGTCTCACCAACATAATGTTAGGCAAAATAAGCCAAATACAAAGGAGTACGTACTACATGGTGTTAGAAAAAAAAAAAGTAAAACTATGTTGCTAGAATTAGGATAGTGGTTACCTTTATGGGTCTGGGATAACTGTGATGACTACAAGGGTATTTGAGGGACCCTTCTGGGGAACTGGTAATTTTCTACTTCTTGAGATGGCTGTTGGTTAGTTAAATAATGTAGTCTGCTTGTAGAAAGTCAGTAAGCTGTACACTAATGTGCAATATTCTCTATGTATATTTCAATAAAATGCTTCAAAATCAGCATTTAAGCCAGAAGGCAATGATTGGAGTCAACATATTCTAAGGGCTTATACTAGGGCCTCAATTACATTAAATTTTAATTTTATTTCAATAAATATTTAACGTTTTTATTTTAAATTTGAATTTCAAAGATTTTGTGCTGAAAATAAAAAAAGTAAATAACTTCCAAGTCTGTAACGGGAAAAAATGGAGCAAGAAAAAGAATCTTTAAAAGAAGGCAAGAAAAGAAAAAAAAAGAAAATCAAATATATTTTTAAAAATCACAATAAATGTGAAACAACTAATGTTAAAAGATTATATCATGAAGTTAAGAGGGAAGAAAAGCAAATGCTCTTCGTAATAGACACATCTTAACTAAAACATGAGGACCCATAAAAGGTGAAGGTCAAAGAATGGGGAAACATCTATCAGGCAAATAATAACCAAAACAAAGGTGGTGAATCTGCATTCACAACAAACAAAATAGACCTGAAGGCAAAAAAGTATTACTAAAAATAAAGAAGGTTGTCACTGTGTAATGATAAAAGGTTCAAGTCACTAGAGGAATATAGCAGTTCTAAACTTGAATTTACCTAACAAATAATTTCAAAAATATAGAGAGCAAAATTTACAGAACTACCAGGAGAAATGGACAAATCTACATTATAGTGGGAGTTTTAAGCACTTTTCTCTATTTTTAGATTGGACAGATAAAAATTCAATAAGGATATAGATTTAAACAACACAATTACCAAGCCTAATTTAATGGAATGTATAGACACATTCCCAGTTATTACAGAAGTCCCAGCAAGCCCACACAGCATTTTTACAAAATTTGGCTACAGACCAGGCCTTAAAACATGTCTGAACATTTTTCAAAAAAAAATCTTAATCAGAGCACGTTTTCTGACCACAGTGCAGATAAATTGTAATCAATAGAAAATATTAATTAGCGAAAAACATATATTTGAAAGTTTGAAAATGTACTTTTAAATAATTCATGAGTCAATGAAGAAGAAACAAATTTAAAAATACAGCTGAATAAAACAAAGTACTATGCAACAAAAGTGGTATGCAGCTAAATTATCTTGTGGGAAATTTATAGTCTTACATAGTTATAAAATGAGAAAAGGCTTCAAAACTGATTCATTAAGTGTACAAGTGAAGAATTCAGAGACAGAACAACAAAATAACACTAAAGAAAATACAAGGCAGGTAATAAGAAAAATAGGAGCAGAAATGAGTGAACCAGAAAACACTAGATAGAGTCCTCTTTGGCAACTCCTTTTTTTTTTTTTTTTTTTGAGACAGGGTCTTGCTCTGTTGCCCAGTCTGGAGTGCAGTGGCGTGATCTCAACTCACTGCAACCTCTGCCTTCAAGACCCAAGTCATCCTCCAACCTCAGACTTCCAAGTAGCTGGGACTACAGGTGCACGCCACCACGCCCAGCCTGGCTCCTTTATTTAACTCACACCGAAAACCCATTCTGTCAGCAAATCCTGTTGGCTCTACCTATAGAGTTTGTCCAGAATCTGACTACTTCTTACCACTGCTGTTGTTACCACTGAAGTCCAGGCCACCAACACATTACTTGCCTTTAGATTGTGATGCATGTTTGACCCCTGCCAAAGGAAAGTGGGAAGAAAGGAGGATTGGGAAGGAACAGCCTCACATTGCAGTATAGCTCTGAAAAAAATCTCAGCCAGCCAAGTAGGGAGCTCTGGTGCAAAGCTCGCTTATGTGTAAAGATTGTCCTGCGCTGGCCAGAAATGGTGAGCCATTGTACCACCACTATGACCGCTATGCTCAGTCATAGGCTGAGAACTACCTGGGAAGCACATGGCCTTGACTCAAAAACTGAACAGACCCTAAAGCAACCTGCAAGAGGCTGTCAAATAATTGCACTCCTTGACTAGTTTCTCTCTTGACAGGAGATCTGAATGGTGCACCTTCATGTCTGCCATGGTAGCCATTTTTCTTTGATATAATCACGTAAGACTCTGGAACACTGAGAACAGGGCTTGACAAATTATGGCCTGTTAGCCAAACCCAGCCTGCTGCCTGTTTTTGTAAATAAAGTTTTGTGGAAACACAGCCATGCCTCTCGTCACTTATTGTCCATGGCTGCTTTTGTACTACAATGACAAAGTTAAGTAGTTGTGACAGAGACCATATAGTCCACAAAGCCTAAAATATCACCCTTTATAGAAAAAGATTTCAGATTCCTAATGTGTAAGGTACTATTGAATCTATGAAGCTATGCATTTGTTAGGAAGAGTAAGACATGCACAAATCCTTAACAATGCTAGGACTATCATAATTTTTATTCCTACTACATGTAAGCCCTTTCTGTGTATAAAAGGAAGTATTTAAGAAGGGTAGTTCTGTGTTCCGATTTAGGCTTTAAGGCTTATTTTGACTGCTCTCTATGGAGAAAGTATTATAGGAAGGCAAAGATAAAAGCAGGAAGACCCACTAAGAAGCCATTGGTATAGTCTAAGCAAGAAATGAAGATAGTTTGGACCAGGATAATGGTAGAAGTGGAAAGATGACATCTTCTAGATGAGGAAAACTGGAAGAGAAATAGGGTAGTGTGGGAATCAAAGTTTCATTTTTGACATGTTGAATTTG
Organism: Ateles fusciceps; assembly: GCA_036589455.1. Classification (NCBI taxonomy): domain Eukaryota; kingdom Metazoa; phylum Chordata; class Mammalia; order Primates; family Atelidae; genus Ateles; species Ateles fusciceps. The sequence continues at coordinate 125,342 of JAZHEH010002825.1, read as the reverse complement.
AGTTATGCAAGTGGAAATATCAAACAGGTCATTAGATACAGGAGACTGAAGCTCAGAAATGATCTAGCTGAAGATGTAAATTTGGGAGACAGCATATAGGTAGTATTTCAAGGCAGGACTGGATGGGATCACATAAGGAGAGAACGCAGATGGAGAAGTGTTTCTCACAACAAAGACTTGTGACACCAAATTTCAGATATTGGAGAGAGGAAGAGAAGTCAGAAAAATTCCGGGCTAGTGTCTCTAGAGAGAGAGAGTGTGGAATGCTGCTGGGAGTAAGATGAAGTAGGAAAAGGGCCCACTGCATTTGATAATATGAAGATGTGGTGACCTCAAACTTAAAAAAAAAAAAAGTTTTTGTGGAATGCTGAGGGACAGAGGCCAGAATGTGGTGGGTTTAAGATAGAATGAGAAGCAAGGAAGTGAAGATCGCCAGTATAGAGTCAACTCTCTTGAGAAACTTTACTATGACGGGGGAGCAAAGAAATAAGGTGGTAGCTGGAGGGGGCTGTGAGGTCAAGGGGGAATCCTAAAGTCTTCTTGAAGGCTTTGAAGTAGAGTGGTGACCCTGTTATCACTTGAAGAAGACTGAGCATCCTTACCTTCTTTTGCAGAATAGAACTTACAGAGAGAGATACAGAAGAGACATGATTAGGGTCTCAAGGCAATGGCAATGAGGATGGCAAGGGGGAACAAATACATTCTTCACTTACCACAACTTATTTTTGCTGAGATTTATATATGTTAGTCATCCTTATCTGAGGTGTTTCTTTCTCAAATACATAACTCACTTATAGAGTTTTTTTCTTTTCTTTAATACTTAAATTAGCATTAAATGTTAGAGATGGAATGAAACTAATAAAAACTAATTCACCAGCTCTAGCCACACACCACACAGGCTGCTGCATTGCCCTTGTTTGTTTTGTTACTTAGACTTTGGAATCAGAGAGACTGGGCTACCATATCTGTCTCTGCCACTTTTCTTCTGTGTGATGCTGAGCACATTTGTATTATGTGAGGTAATATTTTAAAAACGTTTCTAGCAACATTTCCACTCTAGTATTGGTGCACTAGGGATTTGGGCAACCCTCTCATTGAAGAAAACTATGAAAGCTGTGTGTGTGTGTGTGTGCGTGCGTGTGTGTGTGTGTGTGTGTCAAAGCAATGAAGAATTCTGGGGACTGAGATCCAAAAGCCTAAGAAAACGCAGAAACTCATAGAAGTGAGTCTGGCATTTGGACAACTTTTCCTCTAAGGCCTCTCTTGATTCCAGAAGAAACATCTGAATGACTGAGAATCCAAGCAGTTCTGTGATAACTTCAAGGGGAAGAGGGTACAAAATCTGCAGTCCAGAGCACAGCAAGGACAGGAGGGCCTGGCAACTCCACCCCTGCACCAACTCTTGGTTGGGACCTCAAAACCCTGTACCCTAGGAGTAATGGGAAACCAGAAATAGATTGACCCTTGCAGGAATGAAAGACCAGTTTCTAATAATCTCAGTCATTGAAATGGATCAAGATTATTCCAGATTGCTAGAGACTCTAGCCACTTGCAAGAAGACTCTCTGAGCAGGGCAATTTCATTCTAGGCCTCAAATGATCTTTTGCATTATTCATATATAGTGTTCATTACTCACTCAAAATTAACCATGTACAAGAGAAAACAAAATGTTGTGAACAAAAACCTAGAAAAGCAACAGAGGCATTTAAAAAAGTATTTGTGCCTAGCACCACAGGCATTTAAAAAGTATTTGTTGGGCCAGGTGCAGTGGCTTATGCCTACAATCCCAGCACTTTGGGAGGCTGAGGTGGCAGGATCACTTGAGTCCAAGAGTTCAAGGCTGCAGTAACCTATGATCAGGCTGCATCCCAGCCTGAGTGACAGCCCTGTCTCTAAATTTTATATATATATATATATTTACATGTGTATTACATATTTTTACATATATATGTTTGCTGAAAGAATGAGTTGTAAGTATTATTTTTGTCATTTTGCATATAAGGGAATCAGTACTCAGAAAGGTAAGGTAAAATATCATGCCCAAGGCCACGCAGCTACTAAATTGTTGATCTAGGATTTTATCTAGATTTGTCTGATTCTAAAGCTGATGATTCTGTTCTCCACAGTGACAGACTACATATGTTAGCTTATTTCTTCATGACCTCAGTATTAGCATCATCTCCATTTATAGATGAGGCAGCTGAGACTCAGAGAGGTTCAAGATCACACCTCAAGAAACTAGATGAGCTATGAGTCAAACTCAGGTTGATCTCATTTTCAAAGCCTTTGCTCTTTTTTTTTTTTTTTTTTTGAGACAGAGTCTCACTATCACCAGGCTGTAGTGCAGTGGCATGATCGCAGGTCACTGCAACCTCTGCTTCCTGGGTTTTAAGCAATTCTCTGCCTCCGCCTCCCGAGTAGCTGGGATTACAGGCACTTGCCATCACGACTGGCTAATTTTTGTATTTTTAGTAGAGACAGGGTTTCACCTTGTTGGCCAGGCTGCTCTTGAACTCCTGACTTCAGGTGATCCACCTGCCTAGGCCTCCCAAAGTGCTAGGATTACAGGCATGAGCCACCACGCCTGGCTAAGCCTTTGCTCTAACACCACATCACAGGGCTGCATAATACACTTAGAATGCCTTCTGTCAGAGAAGAGCACAAACTACAGTGTTTTCATCTCCGGTTTTAGCATCCAGAAATCTCCTATTCTAACATTATGTACTTTGCCTCCTTTAAGGTGGCATCTTCTCCCAATAAATTTACAAGTGGGATTTTATCTTTGAAACTTCCATGTTATAGATGGTGGTTAATAAAACTCTGGACTAGATTGGGATTTGATTTACGTAACCTCCTCCCCCGAGGCTCTGTTTCTTGATCTGTAAAATAGAGCTAATAACACCACCTAACTCATAAAGATGTTGTATGAATTAGTGCCTCACAATAGAACTGTTAGCATGTCATTATTGTTAATGATGTTTCTGTTCTTGCTTTAGAGAAGGAAAAAGAGAAGAATGAGAGGGGTAAGGCACTTACCTGTTTTATGTTGTGTTCTCCATGGTTTTACTTGAGGAACAATTGTACTTCAGGAACATGAATGGATTTTACTCTTGTTCTTATGTTAGGATAAACTCTAAATACAGGTTTTCTCATTATTTTCCTACTCAATAACCGATTATCTCTTTTTTTTTTTTTTTTTTTTTTTTTTTGAGACGAGTCTGGCTCTGTCTCCCAGAGTGGAGTGCAGTGGTGCAATCTCGGCTCACTGCAACTTTTGTCTCCCAGGTTCAAGCGATTCTCCTGCCTTGGCCTCCCAAGTAGCTGGGACTACAGGCGCCCGCCACCACACCCACCTAATTTTTTTGTATTTTTAGTAGAGATGGGGTTTCATCATATTGGCCAGGCTGGTCTTGAACTCCTGACCTTAAGTGATCCTCCTGCCTTGGCCTCCCAAAGTATTGTGATTACAGGTGTGAGCCACCACACCTGGCTCCATTGACTTTTTTCACTGCTTTCTGGATCATGTACATCCTCATCTTAGCTTTCTATGCTTTATAGTCCCCCCCCCAATACTTTCCCTGTGCCTCAAATGACAGCACTTCTTGCTTCCGGACTTAGCCCCTGGGATATGCATTGGCTGCTCCCCCTCAGACCCTCAGAAAACTGAGGTCATTAAGTCGTCTACCCTGCTCTCCTTATCTGGAAAGCTGATTATCTTCTGACCCATGGCCATATCCTTTAAGACCTGGCTGGAGATTCCTATCTTCCAAGTGTCTCATTCATTTATTTAATGAATATTTATTGAGTGGCTACTCATTGAGGATATAGAAATGAGCAAGGCAGATAACACCAGCTTTCTTTCCTGGAGCTTACATTCTAGGGAGTGGGAGAGAGAGGGTGAGGGAGGGAGGAAAAGAGTGAGACACAAAGAAAACAAATAGAATAATTTCAGATACTCAAAAGCACTACGAAGATAAAATCGGATAATGTGATGGAGAATGGGTCACTTAAGACTGGGGAATACTGAGGGAAATTTAAGATTTGACCTGAAAGACAAGATTAGGAGGCAGCCATCCATTCCTGACAAAGGGACCCGCTAGGGCAAAGAGACAGCACAGAGCACAGCACTGCATACAAAACAGGCACTTTGTAGATTCCTGTTGAACACATAAGGATGACTGTCCATTACCATTGCATTTCAAGTCACAATATGATTATTCTTCCTGTAGGCAATACCATTCATGATTAAAAAAATATATTTCTTATCCAAACACTGTCATTGATCACACTAAATTTACTTAATATCCACAGAGACAAGAGAAGGGAGAACCTCTAAGGTCACCAAATAGATCTGTCCAGCCACCAGCCACTTCCATTGGATTGGCTAACTAAGCCTTGTGGCCTTGCCAAGGTCCAGCTGGGCTCATGGAAGCACAGTCATATCCACAGAGCACTTTACAAGGGTACCCACTTCCCAGAAACAAGGTGGTCCTAGGCCAGGCATGGTAGCTCACGCCTATAATCCCAGCACTTTGGGAGGCTGTGGTGGGCGGATCACTTGAGATCAGGAGTTCGAGACCAGCCTGGCCAATATGGTGACACCCTGTCTCTACCAAAAATACAAAAATTAGCTGGGTGTGGTGGCATGTGCCTGTAATCTCAGCTACTCAGGAGGCTGAGGCAGGAGAATTGCTTGAACCTGAGAGGCAGAGGTTGCAGTGAGCCTGAGATCACCCCATTGCACTCCAGCCTGGCCAACAAGAGCAAAACTCCATCTCAAAAAAAAGAAAAAAAGTGCAGGCAATAAAAGCAGACAGACAAATGGAGCTATACCAAACTAAAGCTCTGCACAGCAAAGGAAACAGAGTGAAGTGACAACCTGCAGAATAGGAGGAAATATTTGCAAATGATGTGGCTAACAGGGGATGGAATTAATATCCAGAATATACAATGAACTCAAGAGCAAAAACCAAATAATTAAAAATGGGCAAGTGAGCTGAACAGACATATCTCAAAAGAAGACATACAGATGGCCGAGAGATACATGAAAAAAGTCGACATCCCTATTCATCAGGGAGATGTAAATCAAAACCATAATGAGATATCTCATTCCAGTTAGAATGACCTAAGCAAATTAACGCAAGAACAGAAAACCAAATAACAGATGTTCTCACGTATAAGTGGGAGCTAAACATAGGGAATTCATGGACAAAAAGATGCAACAATAGACACTGGGGACTACTAGAGGGGAGAGAGGGGGACAAGGGTTCAATAACTGTTGGGTGCTGTGTTTACTACCTGGGTTTCAGGATCATTCACACCCCAAACCTCAGCATCATGTAATATAAGCAGGTACTAAACCTGCACATGTACCTCTGAATCTAAATAAATTATTTTTTAAAAGACAAAATAATACTGGCATGTACACAGAGAAAGGGATTTTTTTTTTTTTTTTTTTCCGAGATGGAGTCTCTCTCTGTAGCCCAGACTGGAGTGCAATGGCAGGATCTCAGCTCACTGCAACCTCCACCTTCTGGTTCAAGACAGTCTCTTGCCTCAGCCTCCCAAGTAGCTGGGACTACAGGTGTACACCACCATGCCAGGCTAATTTTTGTATTAGTAGAGATGGAGTTTTGCCATGTTGGAAGGCTGATGTCAACTCCTGGCCTCAAGTGATCCACGCATCTCCGGCTTTCCAAAGTGCCAGGATTACAGGCGTGAGCCACCACACCCAGTCTGAGAAGGGAAATTCTTATACACTGTTGGTGGGAATGGAAATTAGTGCAACCATTGTATAAAACAGTATGAATATCCTCAAAAACTAAAAATAGAAGTATTGTATGATCTAGCAATCCTACTACTGGATATGTGTCCAAAGAGAGGAGATCAGTGTGTCTAAGAGGTATCTGCACCCGTCTGTTTATTGCGGCATTATTCACAATAGCCAAGTAATGTAATCTTGACTAAGTGTCCATCAACAGATGAATGGATGAAGAAAATGTGGTATAAATACACAATAGAATACTACTCGTCCAAAAAATAGAATAAAATCCTGTCATTTGCAGCAACATAGATGGACCTGGAGACCATTATGTTAAGTGAAATAAGCTAGGCACAGAAAAATAAATACCACATGTTCTCACTCATATATGGAAGTTTAAGAAGTTGATATCATAGAAGCAGAGAGTAGAATAGTGATTACTAAATGCTGGGAAGGGTAGCGGGGGAAGGGGATGAGAGGTTGGCTGACAGATACAAAAATTACAGCTAGATAAGAGGACTACATTCAAAAATTACAGCTAGATAAGAGTGTCCTATAGCACTGTAGCTCAACTATAATTTAAAACAACTTATATTTTATTTTATATATTTTTATATATTTTCAAATAACTACAGAGTGGACTTTGAATGTTCCCAACACAAAGAAATAATAAATGTTTGAGGTGATGGATATGCTAATTAGCCTGATTTTATCATTATACATTATATACATGTATCAAAATATCATACTGCATCCTATAAATATGTATAAGCATTACCTGTCAATTAAAAATAACAATAGGGGAGGACAGAGAAAGAGAGAGAGAGACATTATCTGGAGCGCTTTTAAAAACTAACAATGTCTGGCTGGGCACAGTGGTTCACACCTATAATCCCAGCACTTTGGGAAGCCGAGGTGAGCAGATCACTTGAGGCCAGGAGTTCGAGACCAGCCTGGCCAATATGGTGAAACCCCATCTCTACCAAAAAATACAAAAATTAGCCGGGCTTGGTGGTGCACACCTATAGTCCCAGCTACTCGAGAAGGCTGAAGCAGGAGAATAGCTTGAACCCGGGAGGTGGAGGCAATAAGCCAAGATTGCGCCACTGGACCCCAGCCTGGGCGACAGAGTGAGTGAGACTCTGTCTCAAAAAACAAAACAAACTAACAATATCTAAGCCTCATCGCGCTCAATTAAATTAGAATGGTGAGGGAGTAAGATCTGGGCCGCAGTAGCTTAAAAACTTCCCAGATGAATCCAATATGCAGTCAAGGTTGAGAACTGGTGATCTGAGTGGTAGCAAATCCTTTCCCCTGGGACCACAGAGAACTGGAGAGAATCTGAGAGGCTGCAAAGGAAATTCAGTACATTGAAAAGACAAGTATATCTCATTGTGATTTTATACTTTAATATGTCTCACACTTTTAGGCTAATTTTTCATAAATATCACTTCAACTCTTCCGCAATTTGAGGAACTCTAAGCAGAATTCAGCTCAATTCAATAAACGTGCCAACTATACATGTTGTCTAGATCTTTTGATGCCTTCAAAAATAATATTAAAAATAATGAGCTACAATTTCTTGTGTGCTAACCACATGCAAAGCTCTCTGTTCCCATTTTTCTCTCTCTCTCTTTGGGGGGGTGCAGGTATCATTGCTCTGTCATCACTCTGTCGTGGAGTGCATCACGGCTCACTGCAGCCTCAAACTCCCAGGCTCAAGCAACCCTCTCACCTCAGTCACCCAAATAGCTGGGACAACAACAGTGTGTGCCACCACACCCAGCTAATTTTAAAAATTTTGTAGAGACAGGGTGTCTCTATGTTGCCCAGGCTGGTCTCGAACTCCTAGGCTCCAGTGATCCTCCTGCCTGGGCCTCCCAAAATGTTGGGATTACAGGTATGAGCCACTGCACCTGGCCACATTTTCTTACTTAGTCTTCCCTGTGAGGTAGGTACTATTATTGTTGCCATTTTAAAGATATTCACTCTAAAGCACAGAGGGGATAAGCAATTAGTCCAGATCACACAGCTGTAAGTTACAGAGCTGGGATTTGAGCCCTGGCAGAAGACTCCTGACCTTCACTGTCTAATATGGTAGCCACCAGCCACATGGGGTTATTGAGTGCTTGAAATTTGGCTGGTCCAAGTTGATATGTGCTGTCAACTTAAAAAACACACCTGGTTTCAAAGACTGTATAAAGAATATGAAATATTTCAATAATATTTTAATATTTTTACATGTTGATATGATATTTTAATGTAAGTTGAAATATAGGGCTACATTTAATTTTCCCTGAGTCTTTTGATTTTTAAAATGTGGCTACTAGAAAACTTAAAATTACATATTTGGCTCACATTATTTTTCCACTGTACAATTGCTCTAGTGGCTGCATAGTAACCATGACTTTTGCTTGAATCAGAGATTAAGCAGATGATTCATGCTGGCAAGAAGCTTATAGTTTGAGTAGCAAGAATGTAAGAATCAAATATTTCTCTCCAAAATTATATTATAACTAACTGCTAAGAAGGAGGAAGGAGGGAGAATTTCTAGTGTGGCAGGGAATCTTTAAGCCGAGTATGGGATTAATCATGAAGGTAAGGATAAGGGGATATATGGGGTCCATTTGGAAATAGGCTGGAAGTCTAGTTTGGGGAATATGATACAGCAAGAACAGTAGAAGGTGAGGCTGTATAAATAAGTGAGGACCAATTCCTAGCAGGCCTTGAATACCAGATCAAGGAGGTGGGACTTTTGTTTTCCATTATAGGGAGCCATTGACAGGTTTCCAGCAAGACAGTCATAAGATGACTTGGCTTTATGGATGTTAGTCTTCCACTCTATCGTGGGTGGTAGTGGAGATGGGACTGGGGACAAAGAAACTGGTGGTAAGGAACAGTTAGAAGTCTGTACCAATAACTCAGAGGAGAGGCAATGAGTGCCTGAACTTGGTTGTTGGCTGTAGAAATTAGGAAGGCATGGATTGATTTGGAAAGTCCTGCCAAAGGAGAATCACTGGACTTGGCAGTAGATTGGGCAGGCCCCAGTAAGGAACTCAGGTACAATTCAGTAAATGCAAACAGTGGTGTTTCCACAGATATGGGGACTGACAAAGCAGGTCAAGAGGGTCAGAGTCTCCTGTTTGTTTTTTTTTTTTCAGATGGAGTTTTGCTCTTGTTGCCCATGCTAGAGTGCAGTGGCAAGATCTTGGCTCACTGCAACTTCCGCCTCCCAGTTCAAGTGATTTTCCTGCCTTAGGATCCCAAGTAGCTGGGTTTACAGGCATCCGGCACACACCCGGCTAAGTTTTTGTATTTTTAGTAGAGATGGGGTTTCACCATGTTGGCTAGGCTGGTCTTGAACTCCTGACCTCAGGTGATCCACCTGCCTCGGCCTCCCAAAGTGCTAGGATTACAGGCATGAGCCACCACGCCCGGCCCAGTCTCCTGGGTTCTGAGCATAACATGGTTAACCTTAGGCGCCAGGCTGTCTCCAAGGGATGTGAAGGATAGAGGAAAGGAGGAGAGAGGAAAGAAGAAAGGCAAAGCTTGACTCTGGGAACTAGGGACATCATTTCCCTCTTTGGCCTAAATTTGCCCGTCTTGAAGGGGAGATAGCAGTAGACGATCCTTAAGTATCTCCCCAACCCCACCATGAGGCCACTATTTTGTTCTCAAAATGTGTCTTTATTAGCTACATTTCCCTTCTTGTGCCTATGATCAGTTATCTCCAAAGAAAAATTCCTATTACAACAAATTTATAGGTGAAAATTTGGTGAAGTGGAAGTGGGTGGGGGAGAACGTATAAAAGATTTAAAGATCATTAAAGATACTTTGCTGCCCAAGAAACTTCAATGACTAGAACACAAAGAAAAAAAAATACATAACTGCAAGAGTTACAGAACGAGAAAGTGATAAGCATCAGCCTAAAACTTTCAGGGGCTTTGCTTCTTACTGATTCTAAACAGAATAAATCCAAAACCATAATAGTGCTCCATTTAAATTACTTATAGCAAGTGCCGCTTTTCAGAGCCTGTCAGACATCACGGTGCTCTTTCAACTGCACTTTGAGTGTACAAAGCAAATCAGTGTGGATCTTTTCTACTGCATACAATCAGTTTTGATGTAAATTGTTTTAAATACACATATATTTGTGTGTGAACAAAAGTTCTAAGAAAAGAAATTCGGAGGAAAGGGACTCTCTTGCAGTGAACACTTTGCAAGCCAGGGAGATGCAGTCTTTGGTGTTAAATGAAGGTGCATTACAGAGAATAAAAGGAGAGTTCCAGTTTTATAGCAAAAGTTCCCACCCAGGTTCCTAATCAAGCCCATTTATGCAAATGAAGGACTCAAACTCTCTTAGTTCCAGTTAGTTGAGCCCTGATTAGTCGAGGCAGGTGAGCTCTGATTGGTTGGTTCAGATGAGTTCTCATTGGTTGGCTCAGATAAACTCTGAAAGTCCCAAAGTTAAGCAGAGGTGAGTTTTTGGAGAAACTTAGAGTAAGTGTGTGACCTCTAGTCAGCAAATAGCCACTTGGCTCTATTTTAAATTTAGGCCTAATTAGCCACTTGGGATCCATGTTGAAGGATTGGGTTTTCAGGTTCACATGACACATGATTTTGTACATATACAGCGTTGCTGAAAAACGGAAATGATTCCCACAGTAGGCACAGCTCTGTCAGACTCCTTCAGAGGCCGAGCAGAGAAGGAACAGGCCAAGAAGGTGGAGAAGATGAAACAAATATGATTTCAGCAGGTTGGACCACAAAATGCCCCTTCTTCTGGCAATTCCACATATCTCAAAATAGAGCCAGTCCTTGTCAAAATAGCCCAATGGGCAGTTAGAGAAAAGGGTAGAAGCATAGAATCAAATTGTATTATGGAGGCAGGGCAGAGAAAGTGTGAAGAAGAGTGTCTTTGTGGCCTATAATGATTTCAGCAGATAACCTGGAAGCTTGAGCACTAGGAAATAGCTTGTCATTCAATACCCTTCCACTGAAATTAGGTTGCCATAGTTGTGACTGTCATATTTGTGATGGAACCCTTTCTCCAGTATTTCTCCAAACAGGATCTAGGAACCACCTGCATCAGTATCAGGGATTGAATGAAGCTTTTTTGAAACATGGATTCTCTGATTCCCACATTCTGCTCCAGATACACTGAATTAGATTTTTTGGGAGTGGGGCCTAGGCACAAGACTTTTAATAAGCACCCAGGTGATTGAATGCATATCAAAGTTTGAGAACTAATGCTTCACAATATAAGACTTTGAGTTGTACATCATGTCATGTGTAGTGCTTGGCAGGATGGTGCTTAGTGAATTCAAACAATTCTAATAAATGATTGGTTTATACATTACTTGCTCCAAGTCAGGTGCTTAGCTTTCTTTTCCCTCCTAGTTCTGCAGTATCAATGAACAGTATCAGAGTGATAGACTGAAGGCTGGGCATAGGCAGAGAATGTTACCGCTTTCAAGAGAAAACTGACTCTAGCTTCAACTCCTTTAACTTCCTCCTTGCCCGAGGCTGTTCTTACAGGGAGAACATTCAGTGTGTTACCATCATGATGTTAACTGCAGATTTTTTCGTTACCCTTTAACAGATTAAGGAAAGTCCCATCAATTTATCAGTTGCTAAGAGTTTTTTTTCTTTAATCAGGAATGGAGATTGAATTTTGTCAAATACTTCTTCTGCATCTCTTGAGATGAAAAAATGTTTTTTTCTTTTCAGTCTGTTAATTTGGTAATTACATTGATTCTCTAGTGCTTTAACTTTGTGCTTTAGCAACTCACGGAAGATTCCAAAAGTTTGCACCAGTTATTCTAGCCAGAGATAATGGCCTAGCTTTGATCTTACCTTATTTGTTGAGATCATCTCAAAAGTTAGACTTTGTGCCTGTTTTGTTGTTGATTTCTTTTTAAAAAGTAACATTCCTTGTGTTAATAGAGACTGAAAAGCTAATATGATTTGGGGCAATATAAAAACATAAAAGCTGGCTGGGTGCAGTGGCTCACGCCTGTAATCCCAGCACTTCGGGAGGCCGAGCTGGGCGCATCACCTGAGGTTGGCAGTTTGAGACCAGCCTGACCAACATGGAGAAATCCCGTCTCTACTAAAAATACAAAATTAGCCGGGCATGGTGGCACATGCCTGTAATCCTAGCTACTCGGGAGGCTGAGGCAGGAGAACCGCTTGAACCCGGAAGGTGGAGGTTGCAGTGAGCCCAGATCGCGCCATTGCATTCCAGACTGGGCAACAAGAGTGAAATTCCATCTCAGGAAACAATAAAAATAAATAAAAACACACAAGCTTTGAGCAATTGTTCAATATATGTTATCTTATAATATGTATGTATTATATTTCCATTTTGTTAACTCTAAAGAGTGATATTATCATGCCCCATTTTCTGTTAGTTTTATTATTTCTCAGCAAATTGCTTTTAACTCCGTTACTGAATTCTAAGTACCATTTCCATTTACCATCTGAGTATATATGGAGATAACAAATTTCTTTCTTTCTTCTTTTCTTCTTCTTTTTTTTTTTTTTTTGAGAGGGAGTCTCGCTCTGTCCCCAGGCTGGAGTGCAGCGGCGTGATCTTAGCTCACTGCAACCTCCACCTCCCGGGGTGAAGCGATTCTCCTTCCTCAGCCTCCTGAGTAGCTGGGACTACAGGTACCCACCACCATGCCCAGCTAATTTTTTGTATTTTTAGTAGAGACAGGGTTTCACCATGTTGGCCAGGCTGGTCTTGAACTCCTGACTTCAGGTGATCCTCCCGCCTTGGCCTCCCAAAGTGCTGGGATTACAGGCGTGAGCCACCACGCCCAGCTGCAATTTATTTCTAACTTTAACAGGTTCATAGGTGACATCAGTTCTATTTAGCCAAAGAGGTGATTAAGTGATAGACACACCAAACTAGCTGCTCTTGGAAAGTTTATTTTGATTATGTAGTAAGTGTCCTGCTGTACAGCTGTTGGTATCTATTCACTCACTCTGTTTAATGTCTCTTCTTTTTCATGGTTGTTTGGGCCTTAATTTTAGGCTAATAAGTAAAGCTAGCAGTGGAGAGGATTTTAGAGTTAGCTCTTCCCACTGAAAGAGAATCTATTGGTGAACTTATATTTTAATTTCTTAACTTGCTTGACTTATTCTTTTCCATCTCTCTTCCTGGGTCTCCTGTTTACTCAAGGCATATTTGACAAGGAATTGCTAGAAATACCCAGAATTATCTGACTACAAAAATCACTTTCAAATTCTTTAATTGTTTGCATCTTTCTTGATTGGTAGAAACATCCCAGAAGACTTAGTAGTAAAGAGGGAAGAAGGAAGTTCCATTGTTCTCATTTAAGATTTTTCTTTTCTTTTTGGCGGGGTAGAGGGGCAGAAAGAAAACATTTTAAAGTATTAATAGTGAAAGGCTAGTAAAAAGAGCACTGGTATTGTATATTCAGGTGAATTAAACTTCTCTGTTATAGAATTAATTTTATTCTTCAGGAAATTCTTAAAGGAAATACTAGCAAGGTAGTAATAATGTGGGATGAGATGATTCAAAAGGTGCCCAAGGAACTGTCAGCGATGTCCTAAACGTGGAGGATGTGAACCTGTTTTATTTTGGTGGAGAGAGTTGGAGGGGAGTTAGGAGGCAAAGAATTGCTATCAGCATTTCTAGACAGATGTTGTCACCTGTAATTAGTATGTCACCTATTTTTCTTTTCTTCACTATCAGTCAAGTACTACTGAGTAACAATCAAGCACAAAATCTCAGTGACACACAGCGATATGCTTATTTCTTTCTCTTTTTTGGGGTGGGAGAGGGAGGAGACAGGGTCTCACTCTGTCACGCAGGCTGGAGTACAGTGGCACAATCATGGTTCACTACAGCCTTGACCTCCCAGGGCTCAAGTGATCCTCTCACCTCTGCCTCCCAAGCAACTGGAGTACACCACCATCCCTGGCTTTTTTTTTTTTTTTTTTTTTTTTTGAGACAGAGTCTTGCTCTGTAGCCCAGGCTGGAGTGCAGTGGTGTGATCTTGGCTCACTGCAACCTCTGCCTTCTGGATCCTGGTTAAAGCAATTCTCCTGCCTCAGCCTCCCAAGTAGCTGGGATTATAGGCACACCACCAAGCCCAGCTAATTCTTGTATTTTTGGTAGAGACCAGGTTTCACCGTGTTGGCCAGGCTGGTCTTGAACTCTTGACCTTGTGATCTGCCCACCTTGGACTCCCAAAGTGCTGGGATTACAGGCACCCCTGGCTATTTTTTTTTAAATTGTTTTTATAGATGAGTATCTCACTTTGTTGCCCAGGCTTGTCATAAACTCTTAGGCCCAAGCTGTCCTCCTGCCTCAGCCACGCAAAGTGCTGGGATTACAAAAGTGAGCCACTGTGCCAGGTCTAATTTATTATATATTAATTAAGGATTGGCTCATTAAGGCAGCTTGGCCAGGCAGCTGTGTTTCAGGCTATGGATCTGACTGGAGTTGCTTCACTGTTGCTGGTTGGTTCTAATCGGCTTCAGTTGTATTCATTCTGGGGCTCAGGATGAAGGTGCACTGGCTACCCAGCGAAAACCCTTTGGCCATGGCAGAGGCACTGAGGTAAGTGAACAAAGGATCTCTTTAGATATTTGTCAAAAGGCAATATACAAAACATCAGTAAGGACATGAAAAATTGCTGAACATTACTAGTTATTACAGAAATGCAAATCAAAACCACAATGAGATACCAATGCACACACACTAGGATGGCTATAATCAAAAAGTTAGATAGTACCAATTGTTGGTGAGGATGTAAAGAAATCATATACTGCTGTGGGAATGTAAAATGGTACAAACACTTTAGAAAACAGTTTGACAAATTATTCAAATGGTTAAACAGAGTTACTATATGACCCGAGAACCCCATTCCTAGATACATGCCCAAGCGATCTGAAAACACACATCCACACAAAAACTTGTACACAAATGTTTAGGTAGCATTATTCATGATAGTCATGGAGATATAGAAACAACCCAAATGTTCATCAACTGACAAATGGATAAATAAAATATCAAGTATCCATATTAGAATGGAATATTGTTTAGCCACAAAAAGGAATTAAGTACTGATTCATGCTACAACATTGCCAGGTGTTAAGAGGTGAGTCTTAAGGATCATGTATTGTATGATTCTTTTTATATGAGATGTCCAGAATAGGCAAATCCATAGAGACAGAAAGTAGACTCTTGTTTACCAGAGGCTGGAGAGGGGAGTTGGAGAGAATGGGTAGGTGAGATCTTAAAAATAAAATTGATTAGAGCACATCCGGTGTTAGAAGTGCTAGTCGGCCTTGGAGAGGCGAGTTGGAAAGAGTGGAGGCTGTGTTGCACAGACTCTGGAACCATGAACATATTTGATCGAAAGATCAACTTTGATGCGCTTTGAAAATTTTCTCATATAACCCCCTCAACGCAGCAGCACCTGAAGAAGGTCTATGCAAGTTTTGCCCTTTGTATGTTTGTGGCAGCTGCGGTGGCCTGTGTCCATGTGGTCACTCATTTCATTCAGGCTGGCCTGCTGTCTGCTTTGGGCTCCCTGATATTGATGATTTGGCTGATGGCAACACCTCATAGCCATGAAACTGAGCAGAAAAGACTGGGACTTCTTGCTGGATTTGCTTTCCTTACAGGAGTTGGCCTGGGCCCTGCCCTGGAGTTTTGCATTGCCATCAACCCCAGCATCCTTCCCACCGCTTTCATGGGCACAGCAACGATCTTCACCTGCTTTACCCTGAGTGCACTCTATGCCAGGCGTCGTAGCTACCTCTTTCTGGGAGGTATCTTGATGTCAGCCCTGAGCCTATTGCTTTTGACTTCCCTGGGGAATGTTTTCTTCAGATCCATTTGGCTTTTCCAGGCAAACCTGTATGTGGGACTGGTGGTCATGTGTGGCTTTGTCCTTTTTGATACTCAACTCATTATTGAAAAGGCTGAAAATGGAGATCAAGATTACATCTGGCACTGCATTGATCTCTTCTTAGATTTCGTTACTGTCTTCAGAAAACTCATGGTGATCCTGGCCATGAATGAAAAGGATAAGAAGAAAGAGAAGAAATGAAGTGACCACCCAGCCTTTCTGAATTTGAGTTACTCTCCTTCCACCCCTCATTTCCTTTTTGCACACATTACAGGTGGTGTGTTCTGTGATAATGAAAAGCATCAGAAAAGCTTTTGTACTTTGTGGTTTCCTCTATTTTGAATTTTTTGATCAAAAAACTGATTAACGGAATATAATTTGGAGTTTGGCTTCGTCTTCTGGGGTTCTCCTCACTCCCTTTTTTGTCAACCCCATCCATACATAGCCTCTTCCTCTGCTCAGGCAGCCAACTCACCGTGATAAGGAGTTGGGACCAGCAGAGGGCGCTAACTTCAGGCGTCCACTTCCCCGCCAGGCTTCACCCAGTGGACCTGAACTGTTTGGTACAGCCACCTGGCCCTTCCTTCCTCATCATTGTTTGGTATGCGCACAGTTCCTATGGGACTGGGCCATGAAATTTCCATTGGAAAGAAGTTCACTGGTCCCATTGTTAACTCAGACTTGCTATATCTGAACTGTCAGGCCCTACAAAGAAAATGGAGAGCCTCTTCTGGTGGATGCTTTGCTTCCTCTGAGCTGCCCACGCTGGTCTGGCAAACACAACTTTCTGCTTTGCCTTCACAAAAGTAATGTGGATTTGTGTGTGTTCCCTCTCCCACCTCTTGCCTGACCCTCAGTGAATCAGCCTGCTTCCATCCGTGGGTGGGAAGACCAGCACAAAGGGAAGACTAATTGTCAGGCATTTTTGAAAAGGCTGATTATATGTCTCAAGGTACAGCATCGTAGGATTCCCCTAAACTTGCCCTGTTTTTGTTTTTTTAGTTGGTTATCCCCTTACTGAGTGTTCTCTATTAGGTAGCTGTGATTAAGTGTCCCAAGAGAGCAAGGATAGGGAAAGGGAATGGTTGAGCCTCTGGAGCTCATTGTAACCAATCCTGCCAGACCTGTTTGGGGCAGCAGGGAGCAAACCTAGATAAGGACCTGTTTGGGGCAGCGGGAAGCAAAATCTTTACTAACCAAGTGGTTCCTCGTTCAGATCAACAGAACGGGGCTGTGATAACGTAGGAGGCAGCAATCCTAATAGTCCTTCAGTGCATTTTAGTCTATCCAGAACTAGATACCAATTGGTGGTGTCAAGCCAGAGATTCAGGGCAGTAGATAAATGTTCACTTTACTGATGCACTTTAGTTTTTGGTCTGTTACCTATTTTCCAGAAATTTGTGGCCTTTTAGGCAGGAGTTAGGTGACCAAACCAGTGAGAGCCCCAATCCCTGCAGCTTTTGGCTTCCAAGTGTGGGTGGACAGTTCTAATGGCGATCTCCAGCTCCTTCCCTGTGGGCTGCCACAGACAGCTGCCCACAGAGGGGCCAGTGTGGGGCGTGATTGTTTCTCTGAGCTGCTGTACAGGGCTACAGTGTGAGAGGATCGAGCCTTTGAAAGCTCATTACCAGTAGGACATAATTTTTGGCTCTCCTTATTCACAACCAGTGCACAGTTTGAGACAGTGGCTGCGGGTTCACAGTGCACCATGTCACTGTGCTGTCCTATGAAACCATTTGTTTCCAAGTTGTGTTTATTCCTGGAGTGGCATGCCACCCGGAATGCCTCACTTTCACTGAGGATGCTGTTCTGATTTAGCTGCTGCCTCCAGCCTCTGGCTTGATAGCTTAATAAAGGGACTTTCTTCCTATTAAACCCCTGTTAGCAACTCTCCATAAATTTGATGATTCTCTGCCAGGCCTAAGAATTTGAGTTACATCTCTTGAAGCCAAACTCTACCTTCTGTGCTTTTATTGCTTGGAATAATGGAGTTCTTTAGAAACAGTGCCAAGAATGACAAGATATTAAAAAAAAAAAAACTTTTAAAGAAAATGCCTAACAGAGTTTTAAAATACAGTTATCTCTAATTACTACTTTCTTTTCTAGTTCCTTAATTTTCAGCTCAGGCTGCATTCTAACTCATACTGTGAAGACAAAGGTGTTTTTGATTCAGAAATATATGAGATCTACATAGTCTTAATTTGTAAAAAATAAAGAAATTCCTTAACCTTTAAAAAAAATAAAAAAATAAAATTGATTGTGGTGATCACTGTATCACTCTACTAAAAACCACTGAATTATATACTTTACGTGGGTGAATTATATGTTATGTGAAATATATCTCAATAAAATATATATACGTATATATACATATATACCATAGAGAAACATGCACTGCCTCTTAAAGCCTAGTGTTGAAATTAGCACACTGTCACTTCTGCCTATATTCCACTGAACAAAGCAAGTCACATGGCAGAGCCCTAAGTCAAGAAGTGGGGAAGTGCATTTGGTCTTTACTAGGAGGAACAGCAAAGTTACATGGCAAAGGACATGGACACAAGGTGGGGTGAAGAATTGATGCCAATTATTTAATCTACCACACCACACTAATCTTTTCTCTCTTTCTCCCTATTCATGTTCCAGGCCTCATTCAAAGACCTCACAACAACTGGCTATTACTGCTACTGTATTGAAATATTCAATACAGGGGACTGAAAACAACACTTAAATGACTACATTTTTTTCCTTTCCTTATAGAGATTGCGTCAATAATTGTGCTCCTTTACAATTTGTTATTTGGACAATTTTTTCCCCATACTTGGATTTTCTCTGTAACATCTGGTTAAAATGGGCTAATATTTTGATTTTCAAAAAGGATCATGTTCATTTTTTTTTTTTTTTTTTTTTTTGAGATAGGGTCTCACTCTGTCACCCAGGCTGCAGTGCAACGGTGTGATCTCAGCTCACTGCAACCTCCACCTCCTGGGCTCATGCAATCCTCCCACCTCAGCCTCCTGAGTAGCTGGGACTACAGGTGCATGCCACCATGCCCGACTAATTTTTTGTATTTTTGGCAAAGACAGGGTTTCACCATGTTGCCCAGGATGATCTCAAACTCCTGAGCTCAAGTGATCCACCCACTTTGGCCTCCCAAAGTGCTGGGATTGCAGGCGTACCCCGTGCCCGTCCAGGATTCTGTTCTTAAGATACATCCTCCAGGCCAATACAAGCTTTCTCGAAATAAAAACAAGTGGAAATTACCTAATTACCTGCTTCTCTCTCTGTCTCTGTCTCTGTCTTTGTCTGTCTCTCTCTCTCCATATATTTATATATATATACACACACACACACACACACATACACATATATAAAATAGTTACCTAATTAACTGCTACTCTCTCTCTCTATGTATATATACACATAGAGTGTAGTAGGTAATTCATATATCTATAAATAGATAGATAGGATAGATAGACGGATAGATAGACAGATGTAGTGAGAGAGAGAGAGAGAAAGGTCTTTCTCTGTTACATATGCTGGAGTGCAGTGACATGATTCTAGCTCACTGCAGCCCTGAACTCCTGGGCTCAAGTGATCTTCCTGCCTCAGCCTTTCAAAGAGCTGGGATTATAGGCATGAGTCATCACACCCAACCCTGCTACAAGATATTTAAAACAATGTGGTTAACCCCAGTGCTGCTCATTGTAATAGTTCAACTGGGACTTTCATCTGATACTTCAAATAAAAAATGTAAATGCCCTTGCTGGACAGTAAGAGTAGATCCCCAGGGCAACCCAAACTTGGATTGCAGTGAGATTTTGTTTTTCTTTCAATAAATATATGAGACTTAGGCTTTTTGTGGGCATTTATTTTTACTATATAAAACATAAACACTTTCTTATTCGTATTATCCAACGTAATACATACATCTCTATGCCAAACTCTGATTATTGTACTGGGATTAATTTCTAGAAGTGGAATTGGCCGGGACGTGATGGCTCACACCTGTAATCCAGCATTTTGGGGAGACCAAGGCAGGAGGATCATTTGAGCCCAGGAGTTTGTGACCAGCCTGGACAACACAGTGAAGAAACCATGTAGAAAAAAGTAATAACTTTTTTCTAGCTTGTAGTACTTACAGCAGGTTAGGTGGTACACATACAGATTTTATGGTGTATTCCTGCATTGCTTTTTTGAACAGGTGAACACAGTTGCCCAAACATTAGATGAATACAGCTGATACTTGCTAATCTATATTTCTCTCTACAATATCGTGAGGAACCCCAGTGATACAAAGAAGTGCTTTAAAAATAAAAGAATAGGCCGGGTATGGTGGCTCATGACTGTAATCCCAGCACTTTGGGAGGCCAAAGTGGGTGGATCACCTGAGGTCAGGAGTTCCATACTAGCCTGGCCAACATGGTGAAACCCAGTCTCTACTAAAAATACACAAAATTAGCCTGGCATAGTGGCACACCTGCAGTCCCAGCTACTCCAGAGGCTGAGGCTGGAGGATCCCTTGATCCAGAAGGCTGAGGTTGCAGTGAGCTGAGGTCGCACCACTGCACTCCAGCCTGGGCAACAGAGCAAGACTCTGTCTCAAAAATAAATAAATAAATAAATAAATAAATAATAAGTGTAATAGAGATCAATTCTGAATCTTGAAAAATGTTTCAGGCTTTTGAAATGTGCATACCTTCCTATCCAGTAGTTCTACTTCTATTTTTAAATTTTTTTGTAGAGACGGGTCTCACTATGTTGCCCAGGTAGATCTTGAACTCCTGGGCTCAGCCTCCCAAAGTGCTAAGATTACAGGTGTGAGCCACCACACCTGGCCAATTCTACTTCTAGAAATTTATTCGAATGCAGTAATCAGTGTTTGACATAGAGATGTATGTATTAAGTTGAATAATATGAAATTGTTGATATTTGACCATTGTTCATCTACAACAATGACAATTATATGCAGTTTAATCTAATATAAAGATGTTAATCACAGTGTTAATTATTATGTGGATAGGTAGGGATGAGTGAAATATTCAACGATAAAGTATTGATTAAATAAATTATGGCAACCCCATATACTATAATTCTATGAAGCCACTAAAAATTGTAAAGATTGAAATGTATTTTTATTGTCACAGAATGAGGAGGTTCATGATGTAGTATTAGGGGAAAATGATACCATAAAACAGAATGTATGATATGATCTAATTTTTATTTAAAATTGTATAAACATATATTTAGATTAAAAGATTAGAATAATATACACCAAAATGTTCACAGTAATTATCTTTTAGTTGTAGGATTGTGATATGGTTTGACTTTGTGTACCCACCCCAAATCCCATCTTGAATTGTGTCCCCCATAATTCCCACATGTGGTGGAAGGGACCTGATGGGAGATAATTGAATCATGGGGGCAGTTTTCTCCATACTGTTCTCATGTTAGTGAATAAATCTCAGGAAGATCTGATGGTTTTATCAGGGGTTTCCATTTCTGCATCTTCCTCTTTCTCTCTTTGCCTGCTACCATCCATGTAAGAGGTGACTTGCTCCTCTTTGCCTCCCGTCATGATTGTGAGGCTTCCCCAGCCACCTGGGACCGTAAGTCCAATTAAACATCTTTCTTTTGTAAATTGCCCAGTCTCTTGAAAATGGAGTAATACAGATTGCATGTCATTTTTAAAGTCTACATTAGGGTTTCTGGGTTTTTTTGTTTTTTTTGTTTTTTTTTTTTTTTTGAGACAGGGTCTCATCTGACGCCCAGGCTGGAATGCAGTGGTGCGATCTCAGTTCACTGCCACCTCTGTCTCCCAGGCTCAAGCAGTCCGCCTACCTCAGCCTCCCAAGTAGCTGGGACTACAGGCACGTGCCACCATGCTCGGCTAATTTTTTTTGTATTTTTTGTAGGGACAAGGTTTCACCATGTTGCCCAGGCTGATCTCAAACTCCTGGGCTCAAGTGAGCCACCTGCCTAAGCCTCCCGAATTGCTGGGATTATAGGCGTGAGCCACCATGCCCAGCCTGTGTTTTCTAATTTTTGACAATAGGGTATAATTTTGTTACATAAAAATCAATTCTGTGAGAAAATAATAAGTCATGATCATCTGTGATAGGAAGAGACACAAAGAATCTTGGCCCCCCTCTCTACAAAAAATTTAAAAAATTTGCCAGGCCTAGTGGTGCAGCCCTGTAGTTCTAGCAGCTCAGGAGGTGGGAGGATCAGTTGAGCCCATGAGGTCAAGGGTACAGGGAGCCATGATCACAACATTGCACTCCAGTCTGGGCAACAGAGTGAGGCTCTGTCTCAAAGGAAAAAGAAAAGAGTTTTGGAATCTGTATGGTTGAACCCAGTATTATTTTAAAGTATGACGCACAATGAATAAACTTGCATTTAGGAAAACTTGTTTCTAGCTTATGGTACTTACAACAGGTTAGATGGTACACATACTTCTTAGTGAGGCATTCAGACCACCCCAAAGTTGTATTATACCAAAGTGTCAGTTCCCAAATACTGTTCCCACCTTCAACATTGCTCTTCTTTTCTCCCAAACATACTCTAAATGGCCTCGCCTCTGTTCCTTTGAGCAGGCTGCTCCCACTACCGGAAATTTCTGCCCACCTTCTCTGTTAGTTGAAATGCCATTTATCCTTCAAGGTTTGAGTAACTGTCACCTCTTCCCTGAAGCTTCCCCTAATCCATCCATTCAAAAATGAACCACTTTTCTCCTCAGTCCCTTCCAATAACATTCCTTAGCAACCACTGGCACTTGCCTAATATCCCCCCTGGTTGCTATCGGCTGCTGGAGGGCAGAGACTAGGTCTGAGCCATGTCCATAGCTTCTGCGGTCTCCAGAACAGTGTCACAAACCTACCAGGCTTTCCATTTTGGGTCTGGCAAGGGTCTGTATAATCTGGCTCTTGCCTGCTGCCTTAGCCTGATTTCTAGCCAACCTCCTCCTTTCTGCAGCTACACTGGCCTTTTGTCAATTCCTCAAATGTGCCAAGTACTTTCTTCCTTGGGGCTATTGCCCACACTGTCCTCTCTGCCTGAAATGCTTTCTCATTCGTTCTCCATCTTGTTAATTACAACTCATCCTTCTCTTCCTGCTTAAAACTTCACTTCTCAAGAAAGCCTGCCCCTGACCTCTATAAAAAAACAAAAACAAACAAACAAAAACACTTACATAGTTATCACCCAGCCACATATCTCATAAGTTTGTAGTCATAGGAGGAGGAGTGAATGAGGGAAAGTAGAGGACTCCAAACAGACTTACCCGCTCTCTCCACCACCATGACTAGGAGATGCACACTAAATGCCTGCCGTGTGGGCTGTCAGTCAAGAGGATAACACAAGACCTGCTACTTCTCTAGGATGCCCTACGCCTCCCAGCCTACTCCTTTGCCCCTTGGGGCATAATGATTTTAAGACTCTCCCAAGCTTCTCACCATTCAGAAGAGCAGCAAAATGTGTCAGAGAAGAAGGGTCAGATCATGTGGGGCCTAAATCTTGATTTGCTGTGGCAAGGCCTCACATCTTTGAAACCTTGTGAACTTTGGTCCTCAGCGATGAGGAATCTGAGATTGGATCTAAGTAATGCAAGTGAAGGATAAAGTTATTGGAACTCAAAGGTAGGGGTGGAGGAGCAGAGAACAAGGCACATATGGGAGCAGGATCTTACTAAGGAAGATTAGGGCAGAATGATGGCTTTCTAGTTTTGTTGGTTTTGGAAGGGCATCCCATGACATTCGACTGCTTCAGAGTTGTGAACCCTGCCTAAAATTAGCCTCTTATGCAGAGGTTACAAATTGGCCATTGCAGGCAGACTCTGGTCCTCAGACTTGTTTTATTTTTTATTTTTATTTATTTATTTTATTGAGACAGAGTCTCACTCTGTTGCCCAGGCTGGAGGGCAGTGGCTCAAACTCGGCTCACAGCAACCTCCACCTTCTGGGTTCAAGTGATTCTCATGCCTCAGTCTCCCGAGTAGCTGGGATTACAGGTGCATGCCACCACACCCAGCTAATTTTTGTATTTTTAATGAGAGACAGGGTTTTGACATGTTGGCCAAGCTGGTCTCGAACTCCTGACCCTCAAGTCATCCACTTGCCTGGGCCTCCCAAAGTGCTGGGATTACAGGCATGAGACACCGTGTCCAGACTTCAACTTGTTTTAATTGGCTGGCACGGTGTAGATAAAACATATTTGAATTTATTGCAAATATTAAAGATTGGAAGATTTCATATAAAATGTTATACTTCTGGCTTCTCTTGCAAAAACAGAGAATCTGGCACCCCAGTTCCACATTCCTGTCCAGGACAATAGTCAGCTGGAGTTGAATAGGGATGATCCATTCCTTTTCTTTTCTTTTTTTTTTTTTTTTTTTGAGAGGGAGTCTCGCTCTGTTGCCCAGGCTGGAGTGCAATGGTTTGGTCTTGGCTCACTGCAACCTCCGTCACCTGAGTTCAAGCGATTCTCCTGCCTCAGCCTCCTGAGTAGCTGGGATTATAGGTATGTGCCACCACACCCGGCTAATTTTGTATTTTTGGTAGAGACAGCGTTTCACCGTGTTGGTCAGGCTGGTCTCGAACTCCTGACCTCAGGTGATCCGCCTGCCTTGGCCTCCCAAAGTGCTGGGATTACAGGTGTGAACCATCATGTCTGGCAAAACCCTTGATTTCTTTTTTGAAGGCTTTTTTTTGTAGACAAAAAGTCTTGCTCTGTTGCCTAGGCTGGAGTGCAGTGGTGCAATGTAGGCTCATTGAGTATCGACCTCCCGGGCTCAAAGATCCCTCCTATCTCAGCCTCTTAAGTAGCTGGGACAACAGGTGCACACGACCATGCCTGGCTAATTTTTGTATTTTTTGTAGAGACGGGGTATCACCATGTTGCCCAGGCTGGTCTCAAACTCCTGGGCTCAAGCAATCCACCCATCTTGGCCTTCCAAAGCACTGGGATTATAGGTGTGAGCCACCGCGTCCGGCCTTAAAAGTGTATTATGGGAAATATCAATCATACATAAAAGTTGAAAGAATGGTAAGATGAGCCCCCATACATGCATTATTCTCTTTCAACAAATCTCATTCATAGCCAACCTTATTTCATCAATACCCTCACCTATTCTCCAACTCCCCTGTCCTCACCCACCCCGTTATTTTGAAGCAAATCCAGACATCATATTATTTTATCAGTAAATATTTCAGTATGTTTCTCTAAAAGATAGACCCTTTTAGTGAACAGAATCACAGTATTAACATCACAGTTAAAACATGGCCAATTCTTTACTATCATCAAATAACCAGTCTGATCGCTATTTAATTCTTCTCTATGCTGTTCACCTCATTTGATTTCATTTCTTTGCAGAAAAAAGAAGAAATGGGAAAGTTAGGTCTGGGAAAGGGGAATGGGAGGTGAAATAGGAATATGACACTTTGATCTCTATAAGGTCATGGATGAAATGATTCCTTATGTCTGTGTAACACCTTTAAGTCTTTATACTTTTCTGATTTTTTGAAATATGTCTGATTTCTCTTGATCCTAGAACAACTTCGTATACATAGGGAAAAGTATTTGTGCTTAAAATTTTGTGAGACAACACACAGATACAGGTGGGTTAAGTGGCTTAAGTTAAAGAGATAGTAAATAGAGCTGTGACAAGAACCTAGACCACCTAACTCCAAATTAGGCCTCTTTCCATTGTGCCACGTATGAAAGATGGCAGGACAGTTTACAATGTGATGACAGGAGATAGCATGGAGTGATAGTGGTGAACATTTCTTGAGCACTTACTCTGTGGCTGGGCATTGTACTATGTACATTATGTATGCTATATCATTTATTCATCTCATCCTCTCTCAATGATTCCACTCTTATAGAGAAGGGCATTGAAAACATGGAAGTTAAGTAATGTTCCCAGGAACAAACAGCTGGGAGGTGGCAGAGCTGGAGTTGGCAGCGCAGATTATTGTAATACTCAGCATCCCAGTGCGTGACCACTGCGTTACATGTGACAAAGCATGAGCTCTGTAGAGTCAGAAAACTTGACTTTGAATCCTGGCTTTTAGTCACTTTGTGACTGTGGGTAACAGCTTCCTCATCTTTAAATGGGTTTCACAGTACCTAACACTAAATGTGGGGGATCAAATAAGATCATCCGTGGGCTCATGCCTATAATCCCAGCCCTTTGGGGGGGCAGAGGTGGGCAGATCACTTGAGGTCAGGGGTTCGAGACCAGCGTGATCAACAGCAATCTTCCCACTTTGGCGTCCCAAAGTGCTGGAATTAGAGGAATGAACCACCGTGCCTGGCCTCCTGCTTTTATTGGCCTCAGAGATGGGCAGATCACTTGAGGTCAGGAGTTCAAAACCAGCCTGGCCAACGTGTCTCTGAAAATACAAAAAATAGCCAGGCATGGTAGCACACACCTGTAAGTTCCAGTTACTCGGGAGCCTGAGGCTCGAGAATTGCTTGAACCCAGCAGGAGGAGGTTGCAATGAGCTGACATCCCACCACTGTACTCCAGCCTGGGTAACAGAGCAAGACTCCGTCTTAAAAAAAAAAAAAAAAAAAAAAAGGAAGATCATCCATGTGATTTATCTTAGTACATCACCTGGCACCAAGTAAAGGCTGAGTAAATGTAAGCTACCAAAAAAGGCGGCCGGGGGGTTCGGGTCGGGGTGAGGTTATAAAACACTATCTCCACCAATGTGTCCGAGCAAAGGAAATTTATCTCCTCTCTCACCAGCCGCTTAAACTAGTTATCCCAGCAGTATGTGATTCATGATGATGTTTCTCTACATTTTTATACATGAAATAAAATGGAAGTGTATTTTATAACTTTGAAATTAAAGATCATTTTAATTCTAAAGATTTTGATTCTCAAAGGCACAGAAGTTTGCTGTGGAAATTCCAAATCCAGTCTGCCGCAAGCTGCATGGACTCTTGCTTTTCCTCTTATCGAACATTTGAAAACTAGTACCAAGTGATTCTGGGAAACTTTTCTGTAGTTGAAGGAAAAGCTCTATAGTTGAGAAAGTCCTTGGATGATGTGGAAATCGTACAGATCTCATAAGCATGGCGTGGGTGAGGAGGGTAAAGGGAGTGCCGATCTCCAGTGCCCCCTATTGCCCCATCTCTGAGCACCTGCAGATTCCCAAGTATTTTAGCGAGGAAAGCAGAAGTACAAAAGTGGTTGGGCAGGACTGAACAAAAGTGGTACAGCATGTACCAAGCAGAAGCAATTACTCTTCAGAAAAATGATTCCTACATTCCAAGAGCCAAGAACCAGAAGAGGCAGGGGCCATGGCCAGGTCTGTTAACTTTTTTTTTGTTTGTTTGCGACAGCCTTACTCTGTCACCAAGGCTGGAGAGCAGTGGCATGATCATGCTCACTATAGCCTCAACCCTCTGGGCTCAAGCAATCCTCCCCCATCAGCCTCCTGAGTAGCTGGGACCACAGGTGCTGCCACCATGCCCAACTAATTTTTATATTTTTTTTGTAGAGACGGGGTCTCTCTCTGTTGCCCAGGCTGGTCTCAAACTACAGGGCTGATCGACCCTCCCACCTTGGCCTCCCAAAGTGCTGGGATTAGAGGGATGAGCCACTGTGCCTGGCCTCCTGCTAACTTTTATTGGCCTCAGAGATGAACAGATCACTTGAGGTCAGGAGTTCAAGACCAGTCTGGCCAACGTCTCTACTAAAAATACAAAAATTTGTCAGGCATGGTAGCACGTGCCTGTAGTCCCAGTTACTCAGGAGACTGAGACTTGAGAAGCGCTTGAACCCAGCAGGAGGAGGTTGCAGTGAGCTGAGATGGCGCCACTGTACTCCAACCTGGGTGACAGAGTAAGACTCCATCAAAAAAAAATCATTCATGTAAATTATTGTAAATTATTTAGTATATCACCTGGTACAGAGTAAAGGTGCAATAAATGTAAGCTACTGGAAAAGTGGGAGGGAGGTTATAAAGCACTGTCTTCACCAATGTGTTCAGGCCTAAGGAAATTTATCTACTCTCTGACCAGCCCCTTAACCTAGTCCCATCTCATGTTATCCTAGCAATATATAATTCATGATCAGTGTTTCTCTACATTTTTATACATGAAATAAAACGGAAGTGTATTTTATACTTTAAAATTAAAGATCATTTTAATTCTAAAGATTCTGATTCTCAAAAACACAACAGGTTTACTGTGGAAATTCCAAATCCAGTCTGCCGCAAGCTGCATGAACTCTTGCTTTTCCTCTTATCGAACATTTGAAAACTAGTACCAAGTGATTCTGGGAAACTTTTCTGTAGTTGAAGGAAAAGCTGTATAGTTGAGAAAGTCCTTGGATGATGTGGAAATCGTACAGATCTCATAAGCATGGCGTGGGTGAGGAGGGTAAAAGAAGTGCGATCTCCAGTGCCCCCTATTGCCCCATCTCTGAGCACCTGCAGATTCCCAAGTATTTTAGCGAGGAAAGCAGAAGTACAAAAGTGGTTGGGCAGGACTGACAAAAGTGGTACAGCATGTACCAAGCAGAAGCAATTACTTTTCAGAAAAATGATTCCTACATTCCAAGAGCCAAGAACCAGAAGAGGCAGGGGTCATGGCCAGGTCTGTTGACTTTTGTTTGTTTGCGACAGTCTTACTCCATCACCAAGGCTGGAGAGCAGTGGCATGATCATGCTCACTATAGCCTCAACCCTCCGGGCTCAAGCAATCCTCCCACCTCAGCCTCCTGAGTAGAGTAGCTGGGACCAAGGCGCTGCCACCATGCCCAACTAATTTTTATATTTTTTTGTAGAGACGGGGTCTTTCTGTTGCTCAGGCTGGTCTTGAACTACTGGGCTCAAGCAATCCTCCCACCTTGGCCTCCCAAAGTGCTGGGATTAGAGGAATGAGCCACTGTACCTGGCCTCCTGCTTTTTTGATCTCAGAGATAGGTTAAGGGCAGAGAGGAACAAGGTCGGTGGAAGAAGAATCCATTGCACAGCTTTTTCTTAGCAAACGTATTAGTTTCCTATAGCTGCTGTAACATATTATCATAGACTTCATGGCTTAAAACATATTTATCATATGGGCCTGGGTATGCTGGCTCATGCCTGTAATCCCAACACTTTGGGAGGCTGAGGCAGGAGGATCTCTTGAGGACAGGAGTTTGAGACCAGCATGGGCAACAAAAAGAGACCCTGCCTCTACAAAACATTTAAAAATTTGCTGGGCATGGTGGACATGCCTGTAGTCCTAGCCACTTGGGAGGCTGAGGTGGGAGGATGATTTTAAATCCCAGGAGTTTGAGGCTGCAGTGAGGTATGATGGAGCCACTGCACTCCAGCCTGGGTTACAGAGTGAGATGCTGTCCCTAAGTGGGGTTTGGGGTGGGGGTGGAAAATAGCAGCACTGCATTCAAGTTTCGAGGCTCTGGGGGGAGAACTTGTTTCCAGCCCAGCCCACATTCCTTGGCTCTCGGCCCCTCCTCCATCTTCAAAGCTAGCAATTGTAGTGAGTCTAGACTTTTTCACATCTCATCACTCTGACCTAGCCACCTATTCTTCTTCCTTTGTCTTTTAAGGACCCTTGTGCTTACATTAGGCCCACCTAGAGAATCTCTCTCTCTCTCTCTGTCTCACTCACAGGTGAGGTCTCATCTCTTTTTTTTCTCTCTCTCTCATTTTTGTTTGTTTTGTTTTGTTTATTTTTTACAAGTGAGGTCTCATTCTGTCACCCAGGCTAGACTGCAGTGGCATGACCAAAGCTCACTGCAGCCTTGAACTCCTGGGCCTAAGCCATCCTCCTGATGCTCCTGCCTCAATCTCCCAAGTAGGTGAGATTCCAGGTACACACCATTGCTTCTTGCTCACCCTATTGTGAGGACATTAGATTAACAATCTAATTCCATATTCTACCTTAATTCTCCTTTGCTATATAACATAACACATTTACAGGTTCCAGGGATTAGGACATGGACATCCTTGGGAGACGAGAGTTATTATTCTGCTTACCACAGCTGCTGAATGTTGCAGAGAATTGGCTCTTGTTACTAAAGAGAGACAAGATTAGGGGCAGTTGTGAGACTCCAGCAATACCAACAGAATATTTGGATTTAGGTATTATTTGTAAAATAGCTTGCTTTTTATCTGCTCTTGAATGAGAAGATAGCATGTTTGTAAATATGGCAATTCATGCCAAACAATTTTCTAATTTTAATACGACTTTAATTAAAGTGGAAAAATAAGAAAACAAAAGAATAATTTAAAGAGTAATAAGTACAGATTCATCTCACCACATATTAGAACAAGCTACAAAGCAGTAATGCTTAAAACTGTGATACTGCCTCAAAAGTGAAGTATTTATCAATAGAATGAAGGCGAGTTAACAGCTGTCAAACATACACCATAACACAATGAGTGAAGTATTTAATATTAAGTGAGCACTTAGAAACAACTGAATAGTAATGTGGAAAAATAAATTTAGAACTACCAATTTCCTACTATAGGGCACAATAGATCTCAGTTGGGATTTTAATTGAGTTAAAATCAGTAAAATTAAATCTAAAGAAGAGAATAAATAGCTCTTCATAAACTCAATTGTTTGAGAAAGCAAAAACCCAACTGTGAGAGAAGGATAATTTTTAAAGTATTGAAGCAATAAAAAAACCCAGAAAGGGGCCAGGCTCCGTGACTCACTCCTGTAATCCCAGCACTTTGGGAGACTGAGTCAGGCAGATCACTTGGGATCAGGAGTTCGAGACCAGCCTGGCCAACATAGTGAAACTCGTCTCTACGAAAAATACAAAAAATTAGCTGAGCATGGAGGCATGCCTGTAAAAACAAATAAGCAAAACAAAAGAAAAAACTCAGAAAGGAAAATGTGGACCACAAAGCAAAGAAAAAATATTCTCATCCCACAATAGAATGTGGGGAATAGTATGATAAGTGACAGATAAGTATTAGTTATTTTAAACATATTTAAAAACTTGGCCTGGCACCGTGGGTCATGCCTGTAATCCCACCACTTTGAGAGGCCGAGGTGGGTGGCTCACTTGGGGTCAGGAGTTCGAGACCGGCCTGGCCAACATGGTGAAACCCCGTCTCTACTAAAAATACAAAAAAGTTAGCCCGACGTGATGCCTGTAATCCCAGCTACTAGGGGGGCTAAGGCAGGAGAATCGCTTGAGTCTGGGAGGGAAAGGTTGCAGTGAGCCAAGATTGTGCCAAACACTCAAACTTGAGTGACAGAGTGAGACTCTATCTCAAAAAAAAAAAAAAGAAAAAGAAAAACCCAAAAAACAAAAAATTTACTGAACTCTGAAAGGATACCACAAAATCCTTGAAGGTAAAATGTTTTAAAAGTAAAAGAACAGACAATTTGCAGAACAAAAGGTACAAAAAGTAAATCATTACTTGAAAATATGTAAACCTTATTATGCAACAAGGAAATACAAACACAAAAAGTACTGTTTTTATACTTATTTAATTAATAAGAAAATTCATTTTTATTTTTATTTTTGAGACAGGGTCTCACTCAGTTGCCCAGGCTGCAGTGCAGTGGCGAGATCACACCTCATTGCAGCTGCGACCTCCCCAGATCAGGTGATCCTCCCACCTCAGCCTCCAGACAAGTGCATGCCACCATGGCTGGCTAATTTTTTGTATATTTGGTAGAGATGAGGTTTTGCCATGTTGCCTAGGCTGGTCTTGAACTCCTGGAGTCAAGCCGTCCACCTGCCGCAAGGCGAGGTGGCTCATGCCTGTAATCCCAGCACTTTGGGAGGTGGACGCAGACGGATCACTTGAGGTCATCAGTTCAAGACCAACCTGACCAACATAGCAAAACCCCATTTCTACTAAAAATACAAAGATTAGCAGGGTATGTTGGCACAGCCTGTAATCCCAGCTATGGAAAATTGCTTGAACCCGGGAGGTGGAGGTTGCAGTGAGCTGAGATTGCTGCCACTGCACTCCATCTTGGGTGACACCGTGAGACTCCGTCTCAAAAAAAAAAAATTTTTTTTGAATGATAAAATTCAATTTTCATGAGGCCATGGGGAAATATGTATGTTGGAAGTAGTAATCATAACAACAGTAACCAACACTGTGCTCACCTTCTTCATAACATTTCTGTGCAAGGGAATTATTGTTTCTCCCATTTCATAAATGAGGCAACTGTGACTCAGACAGGTGGTGTAACTAGTCCACCATCACTCGGCTACTATGGGCAGAATCAACCTAAAAAAACTTTGTTAAAGTCCAAACCCTGTGTTCTTTGTTGTTGTTGTGGTTGTTGAGACAGTCTCGCTCTGTCGCCAAGGCTGGAGTGCAATGGTATGATCTCGGCTCACTGCAACCTCTGTCTCCCCAGGTTCAAGAGATTCTCCTACTTCAGCCTCCTGAGTAGCTGGGATTACAGGACGACCGCCACCATGCCTGGCTAATTTTTATATTTTTAATAGAGACGGGGTTTAACTATATTGGCCAGGCAGGTCTTGATCTCCTGACTTCAAATGATCCGCCTGCCTTGGCCTCCCAAAGTGCTGGGATTACAGGCATGAGTCACCACGCCTGGCCAACCGTGTGTTCTTAACCAAAGCTCTACATGGCTTTCTTATGGCAATATGTAACAAGAGCAATGAAAACATTCATACATTTTGACTATTCCAGCCCCAGAAATTTATCCTAGAAAATAATTTCAAAGAATAAATCTGTCTTTATATATGTATAGATGTATGTATATATATTTATATATATATACAAAGATGTTTATTAATTTAACAAATGTCTGTTTGTTCATTATCTACCATGAAATAATATAAACAAATTATAATATATGAATGCAGACATTAAAATAATGAGAGTCAAAAGTACTATAAAATATGCAAAAATAGGCCAGATGCAGTGGCTTACACCTGTAATCTCAGCACTTTGGGAGGCTGAGGTAGGAGGATCCCTTGAGGCCAGGTGTTTGAAACCATAGCGAGACACTGTCTCTACAAAGAAAAAGAAAAGATATTAGCTTAGCATGGTGGTTTGCACCTGTGGTCCCAGCTATTTAGGAGGCTGGGGCAGGATTGCTGGATTCCGGGAGGCACAAGTTACAGTGAGCTGTTTTCTCGCCACTGCACTCCAGCCTGGATGACAGAGTGAGACCCTGACCCAAATAAATAAATAAATGGCAAAAATAGATATAAAAACAATTAGTCACAGGGTAGATCCAAAAGCTAAATTTAGGCGGAGAGGTTATGAGACTTTGGATGGGGTTGGTGAAATTTCTAATAACATATTCAAGGGAGACCCCTACCTCTTGACATTTGTGATGCCACGGTATACACTTTCACCTCGATTGCCTATAAAACAGACTTTACAACAGTGGGTGGTCTGTGCACCCCGTGTTTGGTGGGTAAGTGCTTTAGTTCCTGAGCAAACACCCCTCTCCCCTTCCCACAAGCAGCAAGGTGCTCCTCTTGCTGGGTTTCCCGAGAGCAGTCTGTTTTTCGAATGGGAAGTGAGGGGAAGCCAAGCTCACTGGCCGACAGGCATAGGTGACCAGTGGAGTTGGGCTTTCAGAGGGCATCTCCTATGAAAGTTCAGCCCAGCCCAGAGGAAGGAACTATTTTCATTTACAGTGACTACACTGATCCCTTCACTGGAATTAATTTGTTATGAGCTACCAGAGCATTCGACTTCTATTCACTGCTCCTCTTCACAGTCTGAGACTCTCCAAAGAGCAGGTGATGGCTGTCACTCAGTGCACCTTGGCAGGGTTCTGAGGATGGTATTGGACAGGGGGAGTAGGGGGGGAACCCTTTTCATAGGTAGTCCATTTGAATTTGTAGACCCTTTTCAATTATGCCACTAATTGTTTAAAAGGATTGCAAAGACTAAAAAAGGTTTTAAATCACTAATCTGTTATTGAAAGGTCTTTTAAAAGTTAATTTCTTCCTGAATACTTCTTAGTCAATACAGACTGGAGAGCAGAGACACCCCGCTGGGTGCTGGCTTTGTTGGTCTTTCTA
This sequence comes from Ateles fusciceps, assembly GCA_036589455.1. Lineage (NCBI taxonomy): Eukaryota > Metazoa > Chordata > Mammalia > Primates > Atelidae > Ateles > Ateles fusciceps. The sequence goes on along the minus strand of JAZHEH010002825.1, from coordinate 91,687 downwards.
ACACCTGGCTCACCAGGCTTTCTTCTCTGATAATGAATTGTCCTTGTTTTTTATAAGAAGGAGTTTGGGCAGTCATGGTGGCTCACGCCTGTAATCCCAGCACTTGGAAGGCCGAGGTGGGCGGATCACCAGGTCAAGAGTTCGAAACCAGCCTGGCCAACATGGTGAAACCCCATTTCTACCAAAAATACAAAAAAATTAGCTGGCTGTAGTGGCGCACGCCTGTAATCCCAGCTACTCGGGAGGCTGAGGCAAGAGAATTGTTGAACCCGGGAGGCAGAGGTTGCAGTGAGCCAAGATCAGGCCACTGTACTGCAGCCTGGGCGGCAGAGCAAGACTCTGTCTTGGGAAAAAGAAAAAAAGGCGTTTGATTATATAAGGCCACTAGATTTAGGAAACATTTCCTGAACTCCTGGTTAGCCAATTGGAATTTCACATTGGAAAAATTCTGCCATCAACAGACAGTTGTTTCTCGTATGACTTCATTTTGTGGTACCTTGACAGCTGTATCTGCCAACAGGTAGCAATGATGTGGCTGGAGCTTGCTGGGGGCCTTCTAATGACCAAAAGAAGGGCAGAAGGAAATGAACTGATGTGATCATTCCAGGATATTTTCAACTGATCTGTTGTGTCCCTGGCAATGTTTACCTATGTATCAATGAACCTGCAGGTCCTACACATGTATCCCGAACTTAAAATAAAATAAATTTTTTTAAAAAAAGATCTGGTGTGTGCATATGTGTGCATACACATATGCATGTGTGTGTGTGAAAAGGGAGAGTGAGAACAGCCCCAAATGCAGAGCTCACTACGAGACTTGAGGGGAGCAGCTAAGTGCTCTGCTGCATACCAGATCCCTGGAGGAAGAAGTTGTTGGCTGACCATCCTAGAGGCCAATGCTTAGTGTGTGGAAGTTTGTCTTCACTACCTGAAAGGGGATGGAGATTGCTGTAGTTCCAAAATTTGGCCAACAACCTGGATTTGAAAGCACAGTCAAATGGACAGAGGTGTCACAGATTCCAGATATAACTGAACAACTATAGATTCACATCTACTGTGTGAAGGGGAGAAAATGGAAAAAGAAGTGGATTCAGACATAAGTAAGATACAGCCCTCTGGCCCTGCATTGCTTAATTCCAGTTTATGATGTTTATAATTTGCAGCATTTAGGGTATAAAACTTTTGTTGTGGAGATATTCAGAGATGAATGTGCTACTTATTTGCTATTTCTTTTTTACAATTTGTTTATTTATTTATTTTTTCTTTTTGAAACAGAGTCTTGCTCTGTTGCTCAGGCTGGAGTGCAGTGAGGACATCACGGCTCACTCAAGCCTCTGCCTCCCAGGCTCAAGCAATCCTCCCACCTCAGCCTCCCAAGTAGCTGGAACTACATGAGTGCATCACCACACCGAGAATTTTTAAATTTTTTGTCGAGACAGGGTCTCACTATGTTGCCCCAGGCTGGCATTTGCTATTTAAGAGCAATGCAGATGTATTAGATGTGGAAAGCTGGGCATGGTGGCATGTGCTTGTAGTCCCAGCTACTCAGGAGGCTGAGGCAGAGGCTCACTTGAGCCCAGGAGTTTGAGTTCAGCCTAGGCAACATGGTGAGACACAGTATCTCAAAAAGAAAAAAAAGAAAGGCCCGGTGTGGTGGCTCACACCTGTAATCCCGGCACTTTGAGAGGCCAGGGTGGGTGGATTGCTTGAGCTCAGGAGTTCAAGACCAGCCTGGGGAGCATGGTGAAACCCTGTCTTGACAAAAAATACAAAAATTAGCCAGGTGTGGTGGCACAAGCCTGTAGTCTCAGTTACTCAGGAGGCTGAGGTGGGAGGATCACTTGGGAGGTCAAGGCTGCAGTGAACCGTGATTGCACCAATGCACTCCAGCCTGGGTGACAGAGCGAGACCCTGCCCCCGCTCAAAAAAAAATGATTAAAATAGGAGAGAGTGTGTGAAAATGCCTTCCCTGTACTTGGTTCCATAAATAAGAGCTTTTAAGGTAGAGTGACCTTGGGGAAAGAGTAGAACTATGGCATTTGATACACTAGGACAGTTTTCATCAAAAATAAAGAACAGGACTTCCTTTGAATACAGGAGTGTAGAGAATTGCAAGAAACGCTCCACAAACTACTTTTTCTTTAAAAAAATTAGGGTGAAATGTGCATAACATGAACGTTTCCATCTTAAATTAGCTGCGTGTGATGTGTGTGTGCCTGTAAGTTTCAGTGGCTGTAGTCCATGAACTACTTTCATAAATATTGTCGAGATATAAATTAAAAAGAAAAATCACTGCCAGGCGTAGTGGCTCATGTCTTGTAATCCCAGCACTTTGAGAGGAGGAAGTGGATGGATTGCTTGAGCCAGGAGTTCGAGACCAGCCTGGGCAACATGGCAAAACCCCGTTCTTACTGAAAATACAAAAACTTAGCAAGGTGTGGTGTGCACACCTTGCTAGTTTTGTATTTTAGTCCCAGATACTGGGAGGCTGAGGTAGGAGAACTGCTTGATCCCAGGAGGTCGAGGCTGCATCTAGCTGAGATCAGGTCACTGCACTCCAGCCTGGGTGACAAGGAGAGACTGTCCAAAAAAAGAAACAAAAATCACCAAAAGAGACACACTTTGATTCAAATGAGGAGAGTTGGCCATATTCATGCTCTCGTTTTACCTTGCTTTTTAAAATATGAAGCTTCCAGATTCCAATGATATGGTGTGTTCACAGTCTGTCCTCCGTTCACTAGAAAAGGGGAGATTGCTTTCTCTTTTAAAAAGGAAAGCTTAAAACAAGAGAAAGGAGTTCAGGTAGAGGAACAAATGAGATAAAAATTCCCAGGTTGATACTCAGATGATTTTAAATGCTGAATTTTTATCCAGAAATATTGCATGGTGATATATTAAAATAAATCCTTAATAGGTCAGAATGCTAAGAAATGGGGGATTATTCTTTTCAATGGCACTTTCTGCTGAACTGAAAATTAACAAGAAATCACATGTTTTGTGTATTTCTATCCTTTCAGTTAAAAAAAATTGTGAAAACATTGATTACTCCATTTTCCTCTCAAATTTAAAGAGTCTTAGCAAACAAAATTAAACCTTTGATTCAAAGACTTTGGCTTTAATTCTATCATAGCCACTTATCAGCTCTGTGATTTCGGGTAGGTTATTTAACCTATTTTGTCTTAATTTCCTCGATCTGCAAAATAGTAATAGTTGTTAATTCATGCATAATGCTTAGCGTGGCATTTGGCATACTGTAAGCCCTTAGAAAATTTTGGCTCTTACCATTATCACTATTTATTATGGTTAAATGTACATCACAATCCTAGTTGCAATGGGGGAATAAGAAAAGTAGGAGAACCAGTTGGAACTCCAGATGCTTACTGTGCAGGTAAGGGATATAAGTAATTACATCCACAAAACAGTTAGGTTTTAATGGGATGCTGTAAGTTACGAAAGTTCCTGTCAAACCAGTGATGCCCACTTCAGGCTCATAGGCATTTGGGGAGGGAGAGAAGAGCTGGGCAGGTGAGGTTGAGAAAGGGAAGTAGAGGAAGGAGGAGGGTGGAAGGGGGAGGAAAGGCATGACAGAAGCAAGCCCTGGAATGATTTAGCTAGAGGAGGAAGGGGGATAGAACAATACCAGCTAAGAAAGGTGTGGGTCGAAGAAATGAGCACTGGCATATTCTGGAGGTCTGTGTGTGGCTGTAGTGCCTCAGAGTCATCATTTTGAGACCAAACTTCCTTGCTAGGTCTGTAGCTGAAAAAGAAGTGGGCAATTGGATCGAATAGATGCTGACCTCTGGGACTTTCTTCTAAATGGTACACAAAGGACAACACAATGAAAACCATAGCAAAATAATTTAAAAATACTTAAAAAGGAAAAGAGATGTAAAAAAAAAGATTTGATTGGTGATTTACCTTACCCTGCAATAAATACACCACCTTGATATACCAATGTTCTCTGCAAATATGATCCTATTTAATTGAGACATTGATATATAATATTACAAGGCTTATCAGCTATGAGAGAACAAGCCATACTTGCTACAAAGTCCTGAAATGTCAGGGAGTGGGGCTATCAACAGAGAAATTCAAAATGCCATTTAAATTTTGCCTGTGGATTGAGGCCTTCTCAGCAGTTCCCCAGGGAGGAAATGATAAGGAGTAGTGTGAGGTGAATGGACTTCGATTTCTGGCCTGGGCTTTGCTTATTACCCTTGGACAGGGACCTCATACTTGTGAAGATAACCTTCTTATCTCTTCATGTCCTGCATTTTACCAGGATCACAACTGATGGCCAGCCTTCTTACTCTCTATTTAGAATGAATGGATTGAACCCTCTCTAAATGAAGTAGTAAGCAGAGTTTTAAGCCTACAGATGTTCATCTAATGGAGAACAAGTTGGGCCACGGGAGGTGCCCTAAAGTCTAAGCTTCTGTGTCAAATAAACAGCAGAAGAACCAATTCAGTACCTTGCAATATTTCTGTGTGACTCCCAGTTGGAATTGAGGTTTTGATATGGTAGATGGCCCCATGGGATGCATTGGACAGGCTTGGAAATTCCTTCTGGTTAAAGGGAAGAAATAGAACCTTCCTGGGTGTTTCTTGGGTACTGGGACTGGGCACTTCGGCCAGGGACAATCACATCGTAGGACACCCTCTTGATCCTGGCTTTCTCTTCTTTCCTCATGAATATTTCAATCCTGGGGAGACTCCTTTGGGTGATCAGTTGAGTTAATGAAAGGTAGGAATGAGAGGAAAGCAGAAAGACAGCCCCATTGCTTTGCCTTGTGATGGGGACTGGGGAAAGAGATAGTAGGGACTGATTTGCATATGAGCCTGTGTTCTGTTTTTCCTATCTTCTCTTCTGTAAAGCCCAGCTGGTCAGAGCCACCTCCTTGAGCCCCACTGACTACCTCCCAGAGACACTATCCAGTTGCCAGTGCCAACTTACCATCTTAGCTCCCCCACACCACAGCAACAGCTTGGGGCCCAGCCATAGACATGGCTTTCTTTCTCCCCTAGGTCACCACAGCCTGATTTTCTGCTCCTGACTTCAAACATTTGCTTCATCTGTTTGTCTCTCTTGTTCAAAGGGAACTGGTTAAGACTCTTCCTTGGTCTCTACCCTGCCTCGTATTTATTTCCTAAACCAAGATTCTCGAGCCTGGAATCAGAAAATTGTGTTCCAACTCCGCAGTTCTCATAGAGGCCCTAGTTTTGTCTGGGGGCTGTGTTTCAGAAGGGTCAAGGTGTATCAATTATGCTGCCCATGCCTGTATGCCGCCTCTTCAATCACTTGTGTCCCCTTGTTTGTGAAGCACAACAGAGTGTGCTTTCAGAAAGAGTCTTTTGTACTCCTAGAGTCTAAAAATATTTGCATGTAAATGTTGGGAATCCAGACAGTCTCCTTAAGATCTACACTTCTCATGGGGAGGCACACAGACCACTGGGGTGCATTTGAAAATTAAATTTGCACCAATTGCACCCTTGGTCCCTGTCCCATAGTGCTGTGCTAACATCTGAGAAGGAGAGAGTGTGACATTGATCAAGGCAAAGCATAAATAACCACATTTCAAAATGAATACAAATTGCATAATGACAGTTTCCAAACTATTAGCCTACTTTACAAAAAAAGTTAATTCAACACAAGCCCAGAACTGGCTGTTGCTTATATGTTGTGCTGCCAGTTGGCAGGCACAGCTTTGCAAGGGGATTGGGGGGAAATGAGGATTATTGTAGTGGAAGCACACTCGGCCTTTTGTGAGGAGGGTACAAATTGCATCACTCTCTCAAGCCCCTGCTGTTCAGTGTTCAAGAGTGGACACCAGGATACTGCATGCCTTCAGGGGAAGTTACTTACTTTTCCTAGAGGTAAAATGGCCCAGTGCCGAGGCTTGGGGGAGGAGCCCTGAGTTTACAGCCGCTTGAAGGAAAAAGGTCTGGACAGCTGGAGGTGATACGCACTGAAGAGCTACACCTACGCTGGTATGTGCTGCCCCTATCTGGGCAATCCTGGGGCACCAGGGGAGGCCATGGCCATACAGAAGCTGGCCTTCTCTGGGATGAACTCTGGATGCTATCTCAGGCAGACCATTCCACTGCGCCAGGCCTGCATCCCCTCATCTGTAAAATGGAGAGAGTGCATTGGATGGCTGTGAAAGCCCCCTTCAGCTCAAAAAGAATGCCATGGTCTCTTCCTTTAAATTGCATGTCCCCTAGAAAGAGAAAGGCTAGTTGCTTGGAAGACTGGCATGAAATGACAGGATTGGTTCCCTGTGGTTACCATACTTTACTGCAGAACTCATGAATGTTCATCTCACTTGCAAAGGAATATGAGAAAGTGCCTGCTAGGAAAAAGGAGCTGTCTGAGGCAAAGGGTTCATTCTCTTTGGGTCACCCTACTGCCTTGACTAATTGGAAGGGAGCATTAGGGAGCTCTCAGGATGAATCCCCTCAATTTCATCAGCATTTTCAGGAAGAGGAGTGTGTGATGAGGGTTATGCTATGATATCTACTGACTCCAGACAGCCTCCACTCAAGGTTTGAGAGCCCTGCTCCAAGGTCTAGGCACCACTTTGTACTAACTAACTCCCCTACTTCCATCAGTAGGAGTCCCTGGGCTACAGAAATTTGAACTAGACAAAGTTGGATTTATCCGTTAGGAAATCCAGTAAAGAACTCAATTTTAATTTATTTATTCATTTATTTTCAGAGACTGGGTCTTGCTGTGTTGCCCAGGCTGGAGTGCAATGGTGTAATCATAGCTTATTGCAGCCTCAAACTCTTGAGCTCAACCCATCCTCCTGCTTCAATATTCCAAGTAGCTGGGCCTACGGGATAAATTTTTTAAAAAATTTGTAGAAACAGAGTCTTGCTATGTTACCCAGGAGAGTCTCAAACTCTTGACTTCAAGCGATCCTCTGGCCTCAGCCTCCCAAAGTGTTGAAATTATAGATGTGAACTGCTGCATCTGGCCAGGATTCTATTTAAGCACCATATTTTACCTTCATGTTTTGAACAATTCCTAGAGCTACCAGCTCCCAATGATTGGGTAGAAAAACAATACATCCATATATACTCAAAGCATGCCCAGTTTTAAATATAACACCCCATGGTCAGAATTCAGGCAAATGTCTGTTTCTTTTGAAAAAAAGTCAAATCAAACTCTGTTCTCCTATTTTGTATATATTTACAGTAATTTCTCCCTTTAAGAAGCCACCTTTCACACCTATCTCAAGGGAGACCCTTGTATTCTCAGCTAAAGAATTTCTAGTCCCTTCCTTCATTGCCCTTTTTTCTAAGTACTTGTAGTCCAAGTAATGGCTTAGAATTTTGATTCTCAGGTACTTCCAAGTTATATCTCTAAGTTCTGATGACATCTATTTGAAACAAGATCCAAGTTATATAAATCTAGTTTTAATCAAAGAGGCTTCTTTCCCCCCCCCAAATAGCTCACCTTCTCCCTGCTTAATTTGACCATAAAAATTACTATTGTGAAAGCTCCTTGGCATATGTTCTTCAATGTGAAGCAACTTTAGAAAACAAGAGCATATCCAGAATTATTAGATTATTGTACAATGCTGAAGCTCCTGCACCCTTCCTGAGATCACTTTCATAACTTTTAGCCAAAACTAATATCTGCGAAGGCTATCTATCAGAGATAAACATTATTTGCTGAGAGCCACTTTCTAAAGACTTTCTATAAATTAATTTCCTTATATTACAATAATTCTTATCCATGTCTTAGGGAATTTGAAATGAACTTTAAGAGAAATGTTGTTTAGGAGCCAGGCACGGTGGCTGATGCCCTAATCACAAAACTTTGGGAGGTTAAGGTGGAAGGATTGCTTGATTCCAGGAGTTTGAGACCCACCTGGGCAACAGAGTGCGACCTCATCTTGACAAAAAATTTTAAAAAACAAATTAACAGGCCAGGTGTGGTGGCTCACGCCTGTAATCCCAGCACTTTGGGAGGCCAAGGCGGACAGTTCCCTGGAGATCAGGAGTTCAAGACCAGCCTGCCAACACGGTGAAACCCTGTCTCTGCTAAAAAAAATACAAAAATTAGCTGGGCGTAGTGGCACACACCTGTAATCCCAGCTACTCTGGAGGCTGAGGCAGGAGAATCGCTTGAACCTGGGAGGTGGAGGTTGCAATGAGCCGAGATCCTGCCATTGCACTCCAGCGTGGGTGACAAAAGCAAAAATCTCCATCTCAAACAAAACGAAACAAATTAGCCTGGTGTGGTGACATAGATTTGTAGGCCTAGCTACAGAGTGAGACCCTGTCCCTAAATAGAGAGAGAGAGAGAGAGATGCTTTTTCTGAGAGTATTGTAGACCTCTTCCTTTTAAAACCTAGACTGTAGCCCAAGCTGGAGTGCAGTGGTTCGATCATAGCTCACTGCAGCCTCAACTTCCCAGGTTTAAGTGATCCTCCCATGTCAAGCTACTAAGTAGCTGGAACTACCCAGTTAAATTTTTAAAATTTTTTTGTAGAGATGGGATCTTTTATGTTATAGAGGCTGGTCTCTTACTGCTGGGCTCAAGTGATCCTCCCACCTTGTCCTCCCAAAGTGCTAGGATTGCAGGTGTGAGCCACCGTGCCTGGCTAAGAGGAAATTTTTATCTGCAGGAACGTTTTGCACATTTCCTGTCCCCATCCCACTATCTCTCCTTAAATCATCTGGAGCGTGGAAGAAGTAGAAATGACTTGAAAAATAGTATAAATGTCTCTCGAAGACCCTATTCATGTATGCAAAAAGATATTCACATTTTTGCTTCTTCCAGGCTACTTGAGATGAAAAAAAATGTTCTATGTTTGTGTGTGTCGGATTGGATATGAATTAGCTGTGACATTTGTGTGCTAGATGCTGTTTGGCTTTGAGTCTCGGGGTGGCAAGGCTGGATGGGGTATTGACACCTTTACAGATCCTGTAGCTCCAAGAGGACATAAAGCATTGAGAAACCTGATATTAACAAAAGGGAAAAGCTCAACAATGGGAAATAAGAAAGGCTGAGTTTCAAAATCACCCGGTGAGGATGGCAATGGGCATCACAGATGCATTCCTGGATGTTCCTCACTCCCATCAGAGACTGGGACCTCTGGGGTGGTAAAGACCTCCTTCCTGCAGAAATCTTAGGTATAATCTAATCTAAGACTCTAACTGCTTTGCTGATGCTTGACAACCATATGTGTGAAGGGGAGAGAAAAAAGGAATAAAATGTATCAGGCGGGCCAGGTGCGATGGCTCATGCCTGTAATCCCAGCACTTTGGCGGGGCCGATGCAGGTGGATCACCTGAGGTCAGGAGTTTGAGACCAGCCTGGCCAACATGGTGAAACCCCATCTCTACTAAAAATACAAAAAAATTAACTGAGCATGGTAGCAGGCACCTGTAGTCCCAGCTATTCCAGAGGCTGAGGCAGGAGAATCGCTTAAGCTTGGGAGGCGGAAATTGCAGTGAACCGAGGTCACACCTCTGCACTCCAGCCTGGGCGACAGAGAAAAACTGTGTTAAAAAAAAAAAAAAGTACCAGGCAACCCTTCAAAAAAAGTGTGCTTTCCTGAGAAAACAGAGCTGCCCTTCAAAATGGGAGCATGTAACTACTGTGAAACTTGTCTTTGATACCCCCTCCAGCCCACCTCTTATGAGAAGAAATTCTGGTATGACACTCTTATCTGAAGCCATTGCAATCATTTCGTAGCATTAAGTGTGTTCATAAAATTACTGCAAATGGCTAGAAATTGCTCAAAAGTAAAGGTTCTACGAAAAAGTTCAAGGTTTAAAAAATAGTGGGCTGGCCTCATTCCCCCACCCCATTTTGGTTTTTGTTGTTTCCTACCCAGGCAGATTTGCATAAAGACCGTACAGACATAGCAAAGGTCTGACCGCTTCTTTCAAAGAGTGATTATTCTGGAACATTGCTCAGGGACCATCTCTTGCTTTGAACAGCACTAAACCAAAAGATTCCCTTTCAATTTACTTGGCAGGAACCAGGATTCTGTCAAAGATGTTGAAGGCGAAAAATATACTGGAAGGTGTGACTGTCTACTTCTTATCTGGAGAAGTTAAGTATAGTAATAGGTTCTCCTGGCCTAGTGGTGGAGAAAAGAGAGCATTCTTTCTGGTCTTGATGGAGCCCCTTTCTGTGTTTCCTTTGAGAGTTGCAGAACCTCTCGGATCAGAATAGTTCCTATTCCTCTATCTCCTCCACAAAGTGGAGGGCAGGCTGGGTGCAGTGGCTCATACCTATAATCCTAGCACTTTGGGAGGGTGGAGGCAGGAGGATTACTAAGAACAGGAGTTTGAGACCAGCCTGGGCACTTGCAGCAAGAACCCTATCTCTACAAAATATACAACAGAAATTAGCCAGGCTTGGTGGTGCACCTGTAGTACCAGCTCTCAGGAGGCTGAGGCAGGAGGATCGCTTGAGCCTTGAGCCTAGGAGATCGAGGGTGTAATGATCTATGATCATGTAACTGCCCTCCAGCTTGGGCGACAGAGAAAGACCTGTCTCAAAAAAAAAAAAAAAAAAAAAAAAAAAAAAGGAAAAAGGGCAGTGAGCAGAATTTGGAGAGTACTAGATGCGTATTTGGCTGCCCAGTTCCCTCAAGGACCTGTGAGTAGCGTCTTAGTAAGTTTCTCTTAGAGTCCATGCTTTAGCCTGAGCTTTTTAGCATGACTGCAAAGTGGCCCTCCCTGGAAATGCACTGTTCTCTCACTAGATTCACTTCTTCCCATCCTGCACATTTATATGTTCCCAATGGGGAGGGTGGGGTTGAGGACGAGTTGTGGGTCAGTGCAAACCCATCACGGGCACTTGGCAAACTCTGTGATGTGCAGGGCATATTGATGGTGACTAGGGATATTATCTGATGAGAAGAGGCCTCTTCACCGTTCTATTCAAATTACATTCCCTTAGCAATTCTCATTCATATTCTACTGACCCCATTTGGCATCCAAAACCAAAACCATTAAGTCACATCTTTATTGAAAATACTACGGTCATGCAGCCTACAAAAACAACAGTGCATTCATTAACTTTGTTCATCTATCCAATTCATTTAACAACTATCTAACAGAATAATGCTGTGCTGTGCACAATTTCTATCTGGCAGGAAGAAGAACTTGGAAAAACTGTCGTGAAGACCTTACTTTAGAAAAGGGACCTACATAATAACCATTGATGACAGGGGCCCATGCGATGCCTACAGGAGCCAGGCCAATGTTATGAGGCATGGGTGCCCTGGGTGGCATAGGTGCCATGGGTGGCCCAGGTGGCATAGGTGCCATGGGTGGCCCAGCTGGCATACCTGCCATGGGTGGCCCAGCTGGCATACCTGCCATGGGTGGCCCAGCTTGCATAGGTGCCATGGGTGGCATAGGCAGCACAGGTGCTCTAGGTGGTTGTGGCGCAGATGAACACACCAAGCAGGATCCGGAACAGGAACAGCATCATAGGGCGCACCCAAGATCACCTCAACAGCGGGGGCCAGGGCGGCAGCAGCCACGTTTCTCAACATTAGCATCCTCTGATTTCGTCTCCACTTGGCCCTTCTGTTCTGAAACCAAACCTTCAGAGGGGGAAAAATGAATTGGCTTAGTGTATTGAACAGTTAACGTCATTAAGAGAAAAAAATGTAACATGCAATTCTATATGCCACTGAGACTTTAAACTGCAACAGGTGAAGCTATTTTCTTATTGCTGAAACTTCTTAGAGGAGTGAGGGAGGGGCTCAAATATGCTAGTGGTCACCCCTGCCTAAACATAACCAAAGCCAACAAATAGCAAATTTTGGTATGGGCCCATATAGAGTCCGTATTCCCAATACTAATTTCATAAAACAGGTCTACTATATTTTCAAAGGAAAAGAGGGAGTGTCTATTAAAGTGTCCTGTGAGAAATTCATGCTATAAGAATTTGGAAATAGAGGAGAACTTTGTCTTTTTTCCTTCTTTGTATTTTCCGGCTCTTTCCTTCAGAAATCCATTAAGAGGCCTATGTAAACCCAGAAAGGGGAAAAAGCAACTCAGGAAACCTTTTTTCTTTCCTCTGAGTTTACCTTGCTTGCCTGAGGAGGCAAGGATACGTCATCCATCCCAACCTGAGGCTAGGCCTGTGGCATCAAGACTCCGACTTTCAGTGGTCTGCTTTGTTGGGCTGCTTTCCAGACACCACCCACAGACACGCAGTGCATTTCCGTCACTGCACTCACACACAAACCTTGAGGCAAAGCTAACAATCCCATTCTAATTTTTATTTTTATGGCAAGTACTTCCTTGATGCAGCTATGATTTTCTGTAATTTCAAATAGTCACCTTTTGATCCTATGGCCTGCACAATTAGTTGTCACTGCGTGAGTAAATGAAAACAGTATTTTAAATCAACACAGGTAAGAATCTAGCCTGAATTGAGAGAACCCCGTAATCAATCAAATTCCAGAAAAGCCAACTTTTCAAAATAATATCACCAAAAAGAATAAAACATCTAAGATGTTTTTCTAAGATGTTTACAAAAGCGAACACTCTCTTAGGCGTTTGGTAGTTTCATAAAGTTTAATTTGTGTGACATCTGCAATGCATATGTTTGACTGTATATACAATTCTCTAACCTTTCCACCCTTCTTAGGTCGGGACTCTTATTCAAAATCTTCTTTCTTTTTTTTTTTTTTTGAGAAGGAGTTTCACTCTTGTTGCCCAGGCTGGAGTGCAAAGTCGCAATCTCGGCTCACCACAACCTCCACCTCCCGGGTTCAAGCGATTCTCCTACCTCAGTCCCTGGGTAGCTGGGATTACAGGCATGCCCAGCTAATTTTGTTTGATTTTTAAAGACAGTGTTCCAAAGCTTACAAATATTTCCCCCATTACCACTTAATTGCAATATGTTAGCAATGTTTTCAGGCTGACATCAAAATCTTCCAAAAAATTAAAATTTAGGGCTACCACTCTCTACTAAGTACTGTGTTCTGTGTGTGAATTACTCCTCCTCCTTCACCCCAATGCCTAAATATAAATTCACTCATTTAGCTAAGTATTTGTGCTTGGTTTTAATATTTTTAAATAATTTAGTACAGTTGAACCTTCTTATAAAACTCAGCTCTTCTGTGCATTAATTTGAATACTTCCCAGGTCAGATTGAGTCCTGAACATGACTCCATATAGAAGTAATCCTTTAGGAAAAACTAGCATTCTCCCTAGAGGATACCAGCGTTAGAAGGAGGTCAATCTTATTTATTGGAATATATTTACATATGTATGCTTATGTATATGCATATATGTGTATGTAGATGTGTACATGCACATATACATGTGCATACACTATTATATATGGAGGAGAGAGAGACAGATATAAACAGATGTAGAAGAAAGAAGAGAAAGTTATATGTTTTTCCCTTTAGGAAATCATATTTCCTCTGCTTATGAGCAATTTCCATAATCTGGAGTTTACTTATCCTATTTTGTACCACTAAGGTACCCACTGTTCAGAACTTATTTGCCAGCCATGGAAAAGACAACAAAAAACACCAACTTGAGAACGTCCAGGACAAAACCTAAGGCATGCTTTAGAATGGCTGTCCTGCCAAATTGCTTTTTCAAGGTTTACTGACCTGCACTCTATCTTCAGTCAAATTCAGGCGTGCTGCAAGTATCTCTCTGAGGAGAGAAAATTACAAATGTTCAGTATTTGGAGTTGTGATTAAATGAAATATATTAATGTGATCGGGTGCGGTGGCTCACGCCTGTAATCCCAACACTTTGGGAGGCCGAGGCGGGCGGATCACCTGAGGTCAGGAGTTGGAGACCAGTCTAGCCAACATGGCGAAACCCTGTCTCTACTAAAAATGCAAAAATTAGACCGGCATGGTGGTGCATGCCTGTAATCCCAGCTACTCGGGAGGCTGAGGCAGGAGAATCGCTTGAACCCGGGACGCGGAGGTTGCAGTCAGCAGAGATCATGCCGCTGCACTCCAGCCTGGGCGACAGAGTGAGACTCCGTCTCAAATTTATATATATATATATATTTGTACATTATTTCTATCCCCCACCTCTCCGTGCAGTTTTTCTGTAATACGGTTGGGGCTCGCTTTAGGGAGGGGTTTTCCCATGAACAACTTTGCTGTTAAATAAGATAGAAAAGGGGAATATATGTAAAAGCGTCCGATGGTTAGCTGAATATGACTTAATTCTTCTGTTTATGAAACAGCAGAGAACAACCCTGGAAATCTTTCCTTGGGCGGTCAGTCCGTGAAAATAAATGAAATGCCAAACATCTTTAAAGCGCTGTATTGAACCACAGTATTTCTGTTTATTGTAAAAGGGAGAGGTGAACCCTCAAGGAGCGAACTCCAAATCACATCGGCCAAGCGCGCCCTCGGGGAAATTCTGTTTTGCTCTCTGCCGGGCGAAGGCTAAATACGACGAAGTCAGAAAGGTCCCCGAAACCCTACTCTGACCTGTCTTGGTGCCCCCGACCCGCATTCCAGCCTGGCCAGAAAAGGCCTGTCCCTTCGTACACTGCCGGGATCGGTACGACGAGGGTCCGGTGAGGCTAGCGACGGAAAGGGGTCGCTGGCTACGAAAGCTCAAAAGTTCGCCCTCTGGTTGTAAAAGTGCGCTCCACGTGGCTGCGCGGTTACTAGGGAGAAGAGAGTGAGGCGCTCGCCACGCGCGCAAAATCTAAATGGCGCTTAAAAACTTAATAATCAAGAAAAATGATATTTTAATGCAATATTAAAACTTTAAAATTAATGCAGAAACAACCCATGATGAGCAAATTGCCAAAATTTTAAATAAAGTCAGGATCCGACCCTGCCTCACTCGCTTTACACTAGTACCGCGCCACTTTTTTACATCCTCCGCGCCCCTCCCCCCCACATCCCCGAGAAAGCAAGGGCGGACCCAGCGCCCTTGAGCCCCCTACGCGGCGTTAGGCTCCAGAGGAGAGAGAAGCGGGTCCAGGGACGAACTGGGCGTCTCCGGGGCAAGCCACTTACCGCGCCACAAGGTCGGGGTATTGAACTTCTTCGAAAAAAGTTCTCCAGCTCCTGCAGCTGAAACTGGGTGAACCTGGTGCGGCGGCGGCGTCTCCTCTCTGGGGGCTGTGGCTCCTCCGCGGCCTGTGGCCCCTCCGCCGGCTGTGGCCCCTCCCGCGGCCTGTGGCCCCTCCGCCGGCTGTGGCCCCTCCGCGGCCGCTTGGGCGGCTCCTCCTGCGGCTGCTCCGGCTGGTGGCGGTAGCCACCTTCACCATTTTGGTCGTCTGAGGGGACGGACCCCACCGTGCCAAGGATGTTTACTATTTCTGCTCCGTACTCAGGTTCGGACCAGGCATTCTCCTCGTCCTCTCCTCCCATTGCCATCAGGGAGGTCACGGTAAGAATCTCACCTGGGAAGGGAGGAAAGCAAAGAGAGACACCAGGGGGTTGGAGCCCATGGCGCGTGGGCTGGAGGAGGCGGGGACCCGCTATCGAAGAGCAACTGTGATAGCCGCGCCGCGTCCCATCCGCTCGCCTTTCCCAGCGAAAAGTTCCTCTTTTGGAGTTCGCGAAAGCTCCGGCCCCGTCCAAGCACGTAACCATTCTCCTCGGCGTCCTCGCCGACTGCCAGGCTGCGGTAGCCGGTATCACTGTGGGTGCACCCGCGGTGAGACTCCATTCTCAAGTGCTGTCGATGAAGTCGTGCGCTTCTGAAGACTCTGCGCGGGGTTCCGCGGCGATCCCGGGGTTGCAACTGGGACCAATGGCTCGGGCGACCGCTTCTCTGGCGCCGGGACCTCTTTCTGGCGCCGTCTGGCACTTGGCGCGCCCTTATATAGCGGTACAGTGCCTTCCACAGGTTCAAAGCGTGCGCACATGCGTCGGTTAAACGCCCCCTATTAGCATACACCGTACATCTAGTTGTAAGTGCGACCCCAGGGGACGCATTCGTGGCCAGAGTATGCAAAAAACAGGGCGAGCGTGCACGAGCGTGGTGGGGGTAGTATGTATGTTGCACGGGGACAGTAGCTCCAAGTTGCAACTTAACCAGCTACTCCCAACTTGACCGGAGACACGGATTGAAAAAGCGGCTGGGTTGTGAAAGCCGATTTGGGGGCGAAGGGGTGGGGTGAGACTGCACACCAGCCCGTGGAGAGGTATTTTGGCAGTGTTCCTCCGCCCAACTCGCTACACCGCCGCACGTGCCTGGAGCGGTGACCTTTGCTCTCTCCACGGAAAAGACCGAGAAACGGTGTTGAGGAAAGCGCGGAGCGTACAGCAGCCCAAACATGCGAAAGTGAACTTGTTAGTCTACCATGCAATTGGGTTCTGAGCACGACTTTCCCCTGCTAGAAATTGGTGATAAATGGATAGGACTATCTAGTTCCGCACAGTTCCCGCCAAAGTCAGGATAGTGATACAGTGCAATGATTGGCTAGAAGGCTGCTTGCTCTGGGTTTTTGAATTCAGAACCCACCGTGCATTCCGGGAGCGGGAATTTGGGGCTGGATTTGAAGAGCAGTCCGTTGCTCAGGTACACGCTGCGAGAAATCCAACGTGCTTTTTGAGAAAGCTCCAAGGACTTAAGATTTTTAGTAATGAACTCATGTCAGAGTGCAAGTATAGAAATCTGCTAAGTGCATAGTGCATCCGAGAACGTTTACACTACTGGGGGAGGGGGGTGCTGTATTTTGATGCGCCGCATCAAAAATGCTGCGCTTCTTTTTTTTTTCTGTCATCCAGGCTGGAGTGCAGTGATGAGCTCCGCTCACCGCAACCTCCGCCTCCCGGGTTCAAGCGATTCTCCTGCCTCAGCCTCCTGAGCAGCTGGGATTACAGGCACGCGCCACCACGCCGGCTAATTTTTGTATTTTTAGTAGAGACGGGGTTTTGCCATGTTGGTCAGGCTGGTCTCAAACTCTTGACCTTGTGATCCGCCAGCCTCAGCCTCCCAAAGTGCTGGGATTACAGGCTTGCAGCGCGCTTTGCAGAAGCCCGTTCTGCAGTCTCCTAAATTGCGGGTATTTCCCCCGGGCTTGTGAAATAGACCTGGGAGAGTCTCCCGCCTTGCTTACTACCACTTCTTCTTCCCTCCCCTTTCCTAGAACTAGCTTCCTGAGTTCCTGCTCCCCCAGTGATGTATCAAATTTAAAATGCCTGGGCTATGATTGAAGGCTGTATGGTTCTCCCACCAAGAAGTGTTTGCAGGTTCTCCAGGACGTGTTAGTATCCTTAATATTATGAAAATAACTCTGTTGACTCAGTTACTCGGGACACTGAGGTGGGAGGATGGCTTGAGCCCGGGGGGTCAGGGCTGAAGTGAGCCATAATCAGGATACTGCATGCCAGCCTGCACGACAGTAGACCCTGTCTCAAAAATAAATAAGTAAGGGCCGGGAGCGGTGGCTCACCCCTGTAATCCCAGCACTTTGTGAGGCCAAGGCGGGCAGATCACGAAGTCAAGAGATCGAGACCATGGTGAAACCCCGTCTCTACTAAAAAATTCAAACATTAGCTGGGCGTGGTGGCGCGCGCCTGTGGTCCCAGCTACTCGGGTAGGCTGAGGCAGGAGAATTGCTTGAACCCGGGAGGCGGAGGTTGCAGTGAGCTCGAGATCGCGCCACTGCACTCCAGCTTGGCGACCGGCGACAGAGCGAGACTCTGTCTCAAAAAAAAAAAAAAATAAATAAATAAATAAAATAAAAAATAAATAAATAAAATAAAAAAAAAAATAAATAAATAAAAACTCTCTTAATAATGGGCCCTATGCTTGCCACTGTACACGATTTTATCTTACTTTCACCTTGATAACCATCATTAACATCCTCCAGTTTTTTTAAATACGGAATACTGGGCCCCAAGGAGCCAGGCAGCTTGCCAATGGCAATACAAGCGAGTTTTAACTACAGAATGTGTGCACTTTTCACTCTGTTACTGCTGTCTTAATTCAAAGGAGTAAATAATAGTGGGATTTCAGGTAGGAATAGGAGGAGGTGCCATTTGGGGGAGGCATAGTCATTACAATTCCTGGATGTGAGGGGTCTCCTCCTTCTCTTGCACTAGTTCAGGGCTCTTCCCCTTGCTCCAGGGCCTCAGCTGGATCTCCCTAAACCACAGGGTTGGGATCCAGCAGTGTTGGGTTCCCCCAGCCCACCTCTTCACGTTTTGCTCAACACAGAGAGGATATGAACAGGACAGGATGCGGCATGTACTAGTTGCTCGAGCTGGTGTCTGGAAGACCTGGTCAGGAGGGAGAAGTCATGAAGCTCACCTTCACTCTCACTCTAACCCTAATCCTCATGTCAGGGCCACATTATGACTTTCGTGGGCCCTAGGCATTTTTGCCTTCTTGGGCCCCTCTTCCATAAAAAAATTAATTATATTTTACAGCTGTGTTGGTATAAGGGTGAATATAATTTGGGATGGATTATATTATTTTTTTGTAGATTTTAAAAGAAATTGAGACATTTTCTCTTTTCTTTCTCTTTCTTTTCCTGAAACAGAGTCTTGGCTTGTCACCCCAGGCTGGAGTGAGTGATGCCCTTGGGACTCACGGAGCCTTTAACTCCCCGGCTCAAGCATCACGATCCTCCTTGAGTAGCTGGTACTACAGGCACAAGGGACATGCTCTCCGCAAATTTGTTTGTTGTTGTTTTTTAGTAGAGACGAGGTCGCGCTAAATAGCCCAGGCTGGTCTCTAACGCCCTGCCTCCTCGGCCTCCCAAAGTGCTGGGATTACAAGCATAAGCCACCACGCCCAGTCAGTTAAGACATTTTCATAGGCTCCTAAAAGTGCGGTGGGCCTTGGCACTTTGCCTACTGTGCCTAATGAATGAGACCTCCTGCCTTGTATTCACTTTCAAAAAGATTTCAAGGGTTATAACCACACAGCCTTTCTGATTTTAAGCAAGACAGTTCCTCCTAAGGCTGGCTCCTGCTGAGTTCTGCAGGCTTTCTTCTCTTTGGGCTCATACTCAGCGAACAATTTTTGCCTGGTGTGTTATCACACAAGAAATCCATACAGGGTTTAATCAAGGTGTGCAGTAGCCTACCTAGTATATTGGTAAGAGTGTGGATGTGTTCTGTCACATCTTAGATTTCCACGGTTTACCAATGTTTTCTAAACCTGAGTCATTAGTGTGTCCCTTTGCAAGTTTTGCGGTATCTAGGTACCAGAGATGACGGCATTTACTTAACATGCTTAATTAAATTGATCTACTTTTGAAAACCTTAAATACCTAATTAAATATCATAGGCAAAAATAGCTATTAATTTCAAGAGTTTGATATACCAGATTTATGTCAAGCATGGCAACATCTAGAAGCAGGGACCCTGAAGCCAGACTGCTGGCTTTGCTTTCCACTTGCTAAATTACTAACTTGGTGGGTTCCATAATCTCCTTGTGCCTTAGTTTTCTCATCTATAAAACGGGAATAATGGAAAGTACCTATTTCACGGAATTGTTGTGAGGATTAATTGAAATGATAATAGCTAACACTTAGCTAATTCTTACTATTCAATATATACTGTTAACATATACAAAGGGCGGTGCAAAGTAACATGAAATATTAACACATTTAACTCTCTTGAATGTGGAGGTAAATACTCTTATCCGCATTTTACCGATGATATTATTGAGTCACAGAGAGGTTAATTTACCTAAAGGCATCCAGCTTATAAGTATTGGACCTTGGATGTGAAGCTAGCTTCTCAGAATGATGCTTTGTAGAGAAAATGTGCTGTGGAATAGTAGCTATTATGATTTTTAAAAATTGAGTGCCCTATTCAGTGATTTCTATTATATTCACAATGCTGTATAACCATCACAATTATCTAATTTCAGAACCTTGTCTACACCCTATAAAGGAAGCCTGTAACCAATAGCAGTCACTGCTCATTCTCTCCCTCTCTGTTGCCCCTGGTAACCAGTAATGTACTATTTCTATGGATTTTCCTATTCTGGATATTTCATGTAAATGGAGTCATACAGTATGTGTCCGTTTGTGTCTGGCTTATTTCACTTAGCATAGTGTTTTTGAGGTTCATTCATTTTGTAGCATGCGTCAGCACTTCACTCCTTTTTATGGCTGAATAAAAATCCATTATATAAGCTGTACCACATTTTGGTTATACATCCATAAGTTGGTGGGCTTTTGGGTTGTTTTCACCTTTTGGTGATTGTGAGTAGTGCTGCTATGAGCATTCATGTACAAGTTTTGTTTGAATATATGTCTTTAAATCTTCTGGGCATATGCCTAGGAGCAGAAGGGTCTAACCAAAGTTAAACCTATGTTTAACTTTCTGAGGAACTACCACATTGTTTTCCATGGCAGCTGTACCATTTTACGTACTTACCAGCAGTGTAGGAGGTTTACAATTTCTTCACATCCTTGCCAACACTTATTTTCCAGGTTTTTGTTTTTATTAAAGCCATCCTAGTAGGTATGAAGTAATATCTTATTGTGATTTTGATTTCATTATTCTTTTTGTTGTCGTTGAGACGGAGTTTTGCTCTTATTCAAGCAATCTTCCTGCCTCAGCCTCCCGAGTGGCTGGGTTTACAGGCATGTGCCACCAGGCCAGGCTAATTTTGTATTTTTAGTAGAGACGAGGTTTCTCCATGTTGGTCAGGCTGGCCTCAAACTCCTGACCTCAGGTGATCCGCCCACCTCGGCCTCCCAATGTGCTGGGATTACAGGCATGAGTCACCATGCTTGGCCTTGATTTGCTATTCTTTTTTTTTTTTTTTTTTTTTTTTTTTTTGAGATGGAGTCTCGCTCTTTCACCCAGGCTGGAGTGCAATGGCGCGATCTCAGCTCACTGCAACCTCCGCCTCCTGGGCTCAAGCAATTCTCCTACCTCAGCCTCCAGAGTAGCTGGTATTATTTCTGTATTTTTAGTAGAAACAGGGTTTCACCGTGTTGGTCAGGCTGGTGTCGAACTCCTGACCTCGTGATCCACCCACCTCGGCCTCCCAAAGTGCTGGGATTACAGACATGAGCCATCGCCCCTGGACTTAGGATTTGCATTATTCTAATGACTAATGATAGTGAGCATCTTTTAATTTGCTTATTGGCTTTTTTCTCTTTGGAGACGGAGTCTCTCTCTGTTGTCCACGCTGGAGTGCAGTGGCACCATCTCAGCTCACTGCATCCTCCGCCTTCTGGGTTCAAGAGATTCTTTTGCCTCAGCCTCCCGAGTAGTTGGGACTACAGGCGTGCGCCTTCACGCCTGGCTAATTTTTGTATTTGTAGTAAAGACTGGGTTTCACCATGTTGGCCAGGCTGGTCTTGAACTCGTGATCTGCCCGCCTGGGTCTCACAAAGTGCTGGGATTACTGGCATGAGCCATCGTGTCCGGCCTATTGGCTATTTTTATATCTAAAGTTCCTGTACCATACAGAGGCTTAGGGTACCCTAGGTGTGGCTTTGGCACTATCACCCGAGATGGCACACCTGCCTCCTTTCCCTCGGCTGAGGACTAGCTGGCTGGTGCAGGCTCTGATGCTTTCAGTAGGGGACGTGCTCTTGAAAATGAAATTTCATGTTAAACTACTCCACTCCACTTATGAGAAGTCCTTCTGCTGGACAATATCCCCACTGTAAAGGAACTAATAACAGACCAGAAGACCAGAGATTTTTTTTTTGAGATGGAATCTCCTCTGTCACCCACGCTGAAGTGTAGTGGTGCAATCTTGGCTCACTGCAACCTCCGCCTCCCGGGTTGAAGCAATTCTTCTGCCTCAGCCTCCTGAGTAGTTGGGACTACAGGTACGCACCTCCACGCCTGGCTAATTTTTGTATTTTTAGTAGAAATGGGGTTTCATCATGTTGGCCAGGCTGGTCTCTAACTCCTGACCTCGTGATCGGCCCACCTCAGCCTCCCAAAGTGCTGGAATTACAGGCATAAGCCACCGCGTTCAACCATGCTATTTTTATTAAATGCCGTGAATAAATTATTCATGTCAGAAGTCAATACTCTGACTTTTAAAAAAACCTGGCATTATTTCCTAAAGATGTAAGGGGTACATGGAGGCTTTGTGAGAACCACAGTTCTCTGTTTCCTTCAGATTCTGGTTTTTTTTTTTTTTTTTTTTTTTTTTTTGATGCAAGGTCTCACTCGGTCACCCAGGCTGGAGTGCAGTTGTCCTATCATGACTCACTACAACCTCCACCTCCTGGGCTCAAGTGATCCTCCCACTTCAGCCTCCCTAGTTGCTGGGACTACAGGTGCATGTCAACATGGCTGGCTAATTTCTTTCTTTCTTTTTTTTTTTTTTTTTTTTTTTTTTGTGGAGACAGGATCTCTTCATGTTGCCCAGGTTGGTTTTGAACTCCTGAGCTCTAAGCGATCCACCAGCCTTGGCCTCCCAAAGTGCTGGGATTACAGGCGTGAGCTGCCATGCCTGGCCCTTTCAGACTGGTGGTAGTGTGTACACTGATGGAAGAAGAGGAAAACTTGCCAAGGTTATTTACATATTTATTCCTAGCCTTAGAGAAGGAAAGAGGGAAGGAAAGACAGCCTGGAGCTATCTGTTAATGCTGATAATTTTAAGTGGCAATAAGTGGTTGATTTTTGCATTCCCTACCCTGTCCTGCAACACTACAGTCATCTCAGTTTTGTTCCATGAAACTGAATCATTTATACACGAAATCTTAGTACAGAGGCTAGGGCATTGGGCTTCTTTGCTGTGACCAGTGTCAACGGTAAAATTCCATGATTTTTCTTTCTGTTTTGCCTGATCTCTTTGGCTATTGTAACCAGAATGTTTGTAGAATGACTACTATTAATGGCTACCATCATTGTTGCATGAATTGGACACCATCCCAGAGGACTTCTTTGCTCTACCTAGGGTACCCTGGACTCAAGCCTCAAAAGGCCTGCTTCCTCCAGCTATATTCTCTGCAGATTCTCTAGAGGGGATATCTTTCATGACATTCTTGATCCTTGCAATGATCTGAGTAAATAATTTGTTTTTAGTCTACTTCATGGTGAAAGAAAAATGCCATGTGCTAATTATCATTGACTTGCAGATATTTGAAGTTCTAGCTTAATGCCCACCTCTTGTAGGAAGTCTTCGCAGCCCATAGCACTCTTGCCGTCTTCTGAGCCATTATAGCACTTGCAGTTTGAACTATATTCGTTTGATTCTTATCACACATCATCTCAGGCACTATGCTAAATCTGTCATATAATTTTATTAACCATTTTATCTAATGTTTAACGTTTAGAATGTTCTTTTTTCCTCTTATTTTTATAACCAGTGCTTTTTTTGTGCATGAGTTATCTTTTTTTTTTGAGACGGAGTCACTCCGTTGCCAGGCTGGAGTGCAGTGGCGTGATCTCGGCTCACTGCAACCTCCGACTCCCTGGTTCAAGCAATTCTCCTGCCTCAGCCTCCTAAGTAGCTGGGATTGAAGGCACATGCCACCATGCCCAGCTAATTTTTGTATTTTTTTCAGTAGAGGTGGGATTTCACCATGTTGGGCAGGATGTTCTTGATCTCCTGACCTCGTGATCCACCTGCCTAGGCCTCTGAAAGTGCTGGGATTACAGATGTGAGCCACCACGCCCAGCCATGCGTGAGTTATCTTTAAATACATGCAAACATGAATGCATGCATGTGTTGGTATGGATGTATACGGATGTGTGTATCCATTCCTTAATTAGATTGCAAACTCCTTCCACTGCATACATTTCTTAGTATTTCCAAAGCAGTACTGAATACATAATAGGCATTCAGTAAGGATTTGTTGATCGGTTGGCAAATATGGGGAATATGGGTAGGCGTGACTGGCATTAGCCAAGGTGAAGGCTCCTGCAGAACTTTACTAGCTCAGCTTGTTCAGTGTTGCCTCTGCCCTCTTACTTCCCTTCCTGCTCTTCTGGCAGTCCAAAGGGACAAACTCTTGGGGTGGCAAAATTCTTCCCAGGAAGGGTCTGGGATTTACTTGGGAACTTAGATGTGCTTTGAGAAACTAGTCAGCACCACACTCTCCTCTCTGTCTGAAGCACTGTGGAGGCTCTTGGAACTCCTGTCTGCACTGAGAAGGCTCTTCTATCCTGTCGCTTTGTCCTTCTTTATAGTTATCCTCATTTTCTTCCCCACTGTGTGTGTGTGTGTGTGTGTGTGTGTGTGTGTGTGTGTATTCCAATTTAGTGTCCACATATTTTGTACAAGGGCCACAGATATGAGCAAGACATGGAGAGAAAGAAAACACATAAGAGATTTCTTTTAAGTGAAAACGAGTTTATTAAAGAAGTAAAGAAATGAAAGAATGGCTACTCCATAGGCAGAGCATCCCCAAGGGACAACTCTGGGGCGGCCAGATATTTTAATATAAGGTGGAACAAGGCAAATATTATAAATACTATAATATTTATATTATAAATAATTATATTATCATTTATAATAATATAAGGTGGAACAAGATATAAGGTATTTTAATATAAGGTGGAACAAGGCAAATGCAAGAGAGTAGCAAAACGACCCTATGGGAGTTCAAAGGAAGAAGAGGTCAGTATATATATTGTAAACATATGGAGGAAGTTAAATTTAAGATTAATATTATAGTTGAGAATACGTTTTCACCTTTTTTTTTTTTTTTTTTTGAGACAGAGTCTCGCTCTGTCATGCAGGCTGGAGTGCAGTGGTGTAATCGTAGCTTACTGCAGCTTTGGACCCGTGGGCTCAAGTGATCCTCCCACCTCAGCTTCCCAAATAGCTGGGACTACAGGCAGGAGGCAGATGCCACAGTGCCTGGTTAATTTTTAAGAAACTCCTTTTCGTAGAGATGGTGTCTCACTATGTTGCCCAAGCTGGTGTTGAACTCCTGGCTTTAAGTGATCCTCCTGCTTCGAACTCACAAAGTGCTTGGTATTACAAGCATGAACTACTATGACCAACCTTTTAAAAAAAAACTTTTTAAAAATAACTACTTGTTTCCTCCTATTCTCCTAATCATAAAAGTAATGAATGATTATTGTAATGAATTTGGAAAGTATAAAGAAGCCAAAAATAACATAACATAAACTCACTCATAACCTGTTGATTATCTATAGATGATAATGACAAATTTCTTTTTTTATTATTTTTTTTTTGAGATGGTGTTTCACTCACTGCACGGGCTGGAGTGCAATGGCATGGTCTTGGCTCACCACACCTCCGCCTCCTGGGTTCAAGCGATTCTCCTGCCTCAGCCTCCTGAGTAGCTGGGATTACAGGCATGTGCCATCATGCCTGGCTAATTTTTTATTTTTAGTAGAGATGGGATTTTTCCCATGTTGGTCAGGCTGGTCTCGAACTCCTGACCTCAGGTGATCCTCCCGCCTTGGTCTCCCAAAGTGCTGGGATTGCAGGCGTGAGCCACCACACCTGGCCAATTTTTTAATATGTACTATATTCCATGTAACTATCTGACATTCTGTCTTTGTTATCTTACATTATATCACAAGCATTTTCTGCACATTAAAAATTGTCGGCCGGGTGCAGTGGCTCACACCTATAATTCCAGCACTTTGGGAGGTGAGGTGGGCGGATCACCTGAGGTCAGGAGTTTGAGACCAGTCTGGCCAACATGGTGAAACGCTGTCTCTACTAAAAATATAAAAATTAGCTGGGTGTGGTGGTGGGTGTCTGTAATCCCAGCTACTTGGGAGGCTGAGGCAGGAGAATCTCTTGAACTGGGAGGTGGAGGTTGCAGTGAGCCGAGATTGCACCATTGGATTCCAGCCTGGGTGACAGAGACTCTGTCTCAAAAAAAAAAAAAAAAAGACTAGTGGCAAATATAGAATAAACTCCTGGCTGAAATGATTCTCCATCTTCAGCCTCCTAGCTAATTAAAACAATTTTTTTTTTTTTGGTAGAGCTGGGGTCTCACTATGTTGACAAGGCTTCAGTATATATTTTTTGAATGAATGTGTGAGGTGCCAAGCATTATGCTAGATCTGTGACATAAACGTATTAGACATTTTCTCCAACATTGAACATTTAGGATTTTCCCTTTCCTCTCCTATGTTTTTTTTTTTTTTTTTTTTTTTTTAATAACCAGTGGCTTTTGGGCATGAAAATTTTATGGGAGGAATTTCAATGGGTAGGGTTTAGGGATGGGAAAGGGAGTCTAGGCAGATAGTTCAATATGAAGAACATACTTACAGGCCAGCAAATAGTTCAGTTTGGCTGGAGATGAGCTAGGGGACACATGGGAGTCAGAGCTGGCAAGTGCTAATAGGTCTTTCCATTTGTATAGCAGCTCTTAACTAAAAAGTGCCTTCATGACATTATTTTACATAATTCTTATAGCATTATTATTTCCACTATATAAAGAGGAAGCTGGGTACGGTGGCTTACGCCTATAATCCCACCAGTTTGGGAGGTGGAGGCAGGCGTAACACTTTAGCTCAGGAGTTCAAGACCGGCCTGGCCAACATAGCAAAACTTGTCTCTACTAAAAATGCAAAAATTAGCTAGGTGTGGTGGCGCATGCCTCAGCTACTCGGGAGGCTGAGGCAGGAGAATCGCCTGAACCTGAGAGACGGAGGATGTAGTGAGTCGAGATTGCACCACTGCACTCCAGCCTGGGTGACAGAGTGAGACTCCATCTCAAAAATAAATAAATAAGTAAATACATACATAAACTGAGAATTGGAGAGTTTGAGGGAACACTTTGCAAGGTCTGGAGATATTTTTGGGTGTTACAGCTGACGGGGGCTTGCTACTGGCAAGTGGGTAGAGGCCAGGAATGCTGCTAAATATCCCACAGTGCACAGGACATCCCCTAGAACAAAGAATTATTGGCTCTAGGCTGGGCACGGTGGCTCATGCCTGTAATCCCGGGCACTTTGGGAAGCTGAGGTGCGCTGATCACCTGAGGTGAGGAGTTCGAGACCAGCCTGGCCAACATGGTGAAACCCCGTCTCTACTAAAAATACAAAAATTGGCTGGGCATGGTGGCATGTGCCTGTCATCCCAGCTACTTGGGAGGCTGAGGCAGGAGAATTGCTGGAACCCGGGAGGCAGAGGCTGCAGTGAGCCGAGATCATGCCACTGCATTCCAGCCTGGGAGACAGAGCAAGACTCCATCTCAAAATATAAATTAAAATAAAAAAGAATTATTGGCTCCAAAATTACAATAGTGCTGAGGTTGAGAAGCCCCGAGTTAATGCAGTGTTGTACCGATATCAGTTTTATTGTTTTTGAAAATGTATAGTGGTTACGTAACTTATTATCATTAGAAAAAGCTGGGTGAAATCTACACAGGAGCTGTCTATACTACAATGTTTATAACTTCTGGTGAGTTGAACTATTTTAGAATAAAAGTTATACTAATACTAAATACTACAGCTACTAGTAATGACTCCTCATTTCTTTCAAGATAAAATCCAAACTCGCAAACATATGTTTCAAGGCCCAATTCCCTTCGGGCCCGGGTGGCTCACACCTGTAATCCCAGCACTTTGAGAGGCTGAGGCGGGCAAATCACTTGAGGTCAGGAGCTCAAGACCAGCCTGGCTAAGATGGTGAAACCTGGTCTCTACCAAAACATACAAAAATTAGCTGGGTGTGGTGGCTCACGCCTGCAGTCCCAGCTACTGTGGAGGCTGAGGCATGAGAATCGCTTGAATTTAGGAGGCAGAGGTTGCAGTGAGCGGAGATCATGCCACTGCACTCCAGCTTGGGCGACAGAGTGAGACTCTGTCTCAATTTATATATATAAATAAATTGATATATAATTGGTATATATATGATACATAAAACACACACACACACACACACACACACACACACACACACACACACACACACACACATATTGGCCCTCAAGACTGCCAATCTTTAATGCTCTGATCTCTTTCTAATTCCTTGGCTTTTTTTTTTTTTTTTTTTTTAAAACGGATTCACCATTTTCTAAGAGGAATATGGGAAGGACCAAGTTTTGTCACCCAAGCTGGAGTGCAGTAGCTTGATCTGGGCTCACAGAAACCTCTGCTTCCCCTGGTTCAAGCGATTCTTGTGCCTCAGCCTCCAGAGTAGCTAGGATTACAGGTGCCACCCCCAGGATTACAGGTGCCGCCCCATGCCCAGCTAGTTTTTGTAAAGTACAGAACTTAATTGGATTTCTCTCTTCTCTCTGTGTGTGTGTGTGTGTAAGTCTATGAAATTTTATCACGTGTCCGACCCCTGTTACCATCATGACAATCAGCATACCCAGAACTGTTCCATCACTCCAAAGAAACCCCTGGTTTCTTTGAAACTAATCCTTCATGGTGCTCTAATTCCTGATTCCACGGATCTAGAGTCCATCATTTTATCACTACAAGAATGTTATATGAATGGGATCATGCAGAAAACATTTGAGACTGGCTTTTTTTTTCCCCTCCTTCAGCATAATTTCCTTGAGATTCATTTCAAGTTGTTGCTCATATCAACAGTTCTTTCCTTTTTATTTCGGAGTAGTTTTATTTACTCATTTACCTGTTATGGACATTTAGATGTTTCTAGTTTTTGTTATTGTGAAGAAAGTTGCTATGAGCATTTTTGTACAGGTTTTTGTGAGCACATAAGTTTCATTTTTTTGGTATAAATTTCCAAGTGTGTGATTTGTGGGTTATATGGTAATGGCTTGGTTAGTTTTTTTTTTTTTTTGAGATGGAGTCTTGGTCTGTCGCCCAGGCTAGAGTGCAGTGGTGTGATCTCCGCTCACTGCAACCTCTGCCTCCTGGGTTCAAGATTCTCCTGCTTCAGCCTCCCGAGTAGCTGGAATTACAGGCATCTGCCACCGCATCAGGCTGATTTTTGTATTTTTAGTAGAGATGGGGTTTCACCATGTTGGCCAGACTGGTCTCAAACTCTGGACCTTGTGATCCACCCTCCTCAGCCTCCCAAAGTGCTGGGATTACAGGCATGAGCCACCATGCCCAGGCGGTTAGTTTTTAAATAAACTGCCAAACAGTTTTCTGGAGTGTCTGTACCATTTTACGCTCCTTTCAAGATCACTGATAGAGTTTCTTTGCATCATCACCAACACTTGATGTATTCACTATTTTTTACTTTAAGCCATTCTGATAGGTGTGTAGTGAGTGATACTTTGTGAATATCTTAAGAAAATTTGGATTTTCGTAATGGCTGATGTTGGTGCACATCTTTCATCTGTTTGCCATCTGCATATCTTCTTCTCCTTTCTTTTTTTGAAACAGAGTCTTGCTCTGTCACCCAAGCTGGAGTGCAGTGGCTCGATCTCAGCTCACTGTAGTCTCCATCTCCCGGGTTCAAGCAATTCTCCTGCCTCAGCGTCTCGAGTAGCTTGGATTATAGGTGCACACCACCATGCCTGATTAATGTTTTTTGTATCTTTTTATAGTACAGACTGGGTTTCACCATGTTGGCCAGGCTGGTCTTGAACTCCTGACCTCAAGTGATCCGCCTGCCTTGGGCTCCCAAAGTGCCCTGAGCCCGGCCCTGTCTATCTTCTTTGGCGCATTTCTGTTCATGTCTTTTGCCAGTTTTCTAAATGGATTTTTTTTGCTGTTAGATTTTCAGAGTTCTATATATAATTCTAAATTTTTTGACAGTTATGTGGTTTAGAAATATTTTCTCCTAGTCTGTAGCTTGTCTTTTCATTCTCTTACTAAGTTCTATCAAAGAGAAAAAGTTTTAAATTTTGATGAGGCCCAATTTAATCAATTTTTCCTTTTATGGATCATCTCATATCTGAGAACTCTTTGCCTAACCCTAGATCCTGAAGTCTTTCTCCTATTTTTTTCCAAGAAGTTTTATACTTTTATAGTATAAATTTAAGTCTGTGATCCACTTTGAGTTAATTTTTGTATAAGATGTGAGGTCTAAGTCAAGGTTCGTTTTTGCCATTTTATCCAACTGCTTCAGTACCATTTGAATTATTTTGTGGCTTTGTCAAAAATCAGTTGGACATATTTGTGTGGCTCTATTTTTGGGTTCTTTATTCTGTTCCTCTTATCTGTCTGTCTGTCCTTCCACTAATACCACACAGTCTTGATTACGATTGTTCTCTAATGTCTTGAAATCAAGTATATTGATTGCTCCCACTTTTTTTCTTCTTTTGCAAATAGTGAAATTGTTTTCACTATTCTAATTCATTTTCCTTTCCATATAAATTTTAGAACGATCTTGTCTTAATTCATAAAATGTCTTGTGGGGATCTTGATAGGAATAGCATTAAAGCCCGATATCAATTTGGTGAGAATTGACATCTAACTCTGCTGAATCTTCCAATCCATGAACAAGGTATGTCTCTCATTGGAGGGTTTAAAGAAGGATAGTAACATGATCTGATTTGTGTTTTCTGAAAATCATGCTGACCAATGTATGGAGAAATAATTATTTTTTTCTGAGGTAGAGTCTCACTCTGTCACCCATGCTAGAGTGCAGTTATGTCATCACAGCTCACTGCAGCCTCAACCTCTCGGGCCCAGTGATCCTCCCACCTCAGGCTCCAGAATAGCTGGGACTACAGGTGCGTGCCACCACAGCTGACTAATTTTTAATTTTTTTTGCAGGGATGGGGTTCTCGCTATGTTGCCTAGGCTGGTGTTGAACTCCTAGGCTCCTCCTGCCTCAGCCCTGCAAAGTTCTGGGATTACAGGCATGAACCACCGTACCTGGCCTGAGAAAGAATTCTTGAAGAAGGAAACTGTAGGGGCAAGGAGGTGAATCAGGAGCCTGTTGCAGTCAGCTAGGTGAAAGGTGACGATGGCTTGGACAAGATGGCAGAGGTGGAGAGAAGAAACTCGCTTTGAGGTTTATTTTTTGGTGTTTATTTTTGAGATGGAAATAATAGGGCTTGCTGATGGACTGAATGTGAGAATTGAGGAAGAGAAAGTGTCAAAGATGATTCCTGAGTATTTGGCTTGAGCCATAAGATGACACCATTTACTAAGAGGAATATGGGAAGGACCCAGTTTTAGGGAAAGAGGGTGAATTTAATTGTGGATGTTTTGAGTTTGGGGGCTGGTGGGCCTTCCAGATGTCTATTATATCTAACAGACAGTTGGAGATACAGTCAGAAGCAAAGAGAAAAATTAGTGTTCTACATATTGGTATCTATACTCACACACCTATGCCCTTTGTATCGTTTCAATGAAAACTGGATTATTTTGGCACTCAAAGGTGGAAACTAGACCGGTTGTCATGGTTCATGCCTGTAATCCCAGCACTTTGGAAGGCTGAGGCTGGAGAACTGCTTGAGATCAGGAGTTCAAGCCCAGCCAGGGCAACATGGCAAAACCCCATCTCTACCAAAAAAAACCAAAACAAAACAAAAATTAGCCGATTGTAGGACTGTGGCCCTAGCTACTGGGGAGGATGGGGTGGGAGGATTCCTTGAGTCCATGAGGTTGAGGCTGCAGTGAGCTGTGATTGTGTCACTGCACTCCAGCCTGGGCAACAGAGGAGATCCTACCTTAAAAAAAAGGGTGGAAACGACTTCCAAGGCCTCAATAATTTGTAAAGGATTATTGTTCCCATCACTTAGCTCATAGGTGGAGGTGTGAGTAGAAGGGGATTTGTAACCTGGTTTCTTGAGGCATAGGTAGTGATTATACGATTGCTGATGCAAATGAGCATGAAGAAGTCATACAGACAATGAACTCAAAATGTCTGTATGCTCCTTTTAAAATCTACTGCTGAGGTAGTTACCTTGCATATGCTACGTGGACAGATAGAGCTAATTTTTTATTTCTGGCGAGAAGAACAGGAAATGCCTGAGCCAGAGTTCTATTTGTACTTTTGAGGGTGGTGGTGTTTTGAGGGGAGGCAGAGTGGAAATAAGAACTGTAACTCATTTTGGCTATGCTCCTATTTACTCAAGAAGCAAGATCTGGGAACTAATACGCTATTCCAATGGGCTGGATACAAGGTCCTGCTTAGGAGGAGCCAGGGCCATGAGCTGAGGCCTATGGATTGTTTATCATAGGGAGGGTGAATTACAGACTTGAGGCTGGAGTGCAGTTGTATCAATACACCTCATTGTAGGCTTAGCTTTCTGGCCTCAAACGATCCTCCTGCTTCAGCCTCCTAAGTAGCTAGGACTGCAGGTGTGCACTACAACATCTGCCTGATTTTTAAATTACTTTTTGTGGAGATGGGATCTCACTATGTTGTTCAGGCTGGTCTCAAACTCTTGGCCTCAAATGACCAGCCTCAGCTTCCTTAAGTGCTGGAATTATAGGCATGAGCCACCACAGCTGGCCCTTGGAACTTTTAAAACATGTCCTCTGGGTGGTCAGGCTAGGCGGCTCGTGCCTGTAATCCCAGCACTTTGGGAGGATGAGGCGGTTGGATCACCTAAGGTCAGGAGTTCAAGACCAGCCTGGCCAACATGGTGAAACCCCATCTCTACTAAAAATATAAAAATTAACTAAGGTATAATGTGTATAATATGGAAAATTTTAGTACAGAAGCAGGTACAATCCCAATGGGTGACTTGAGCAATGTTTTAGCTATTTGTCTTCCTGTATTTTAAGAAAAGTGATTTTAACTAAGAGTTAAGTAATCATGTACTCATTCAAAATAATGCTACCAGAAATGTGCAAAGTGCAAGGAATCTAATGACAACAAGGTACAGGCTTCTTAATGAAAGAGGCACACTTCCTGTCCTCCAAGTGTTTGTAGTCTAGGACATTTCACCAGACAGCCTCACTATTGTGCATGAACAAAGACATTGGTTTGCCTCACTGAAGGGCGATCTCAGCAGATCCAGTCTGAGTGGCAACTCAGTTTGGGTTGGATGGTGGGAGCTGGAGGAAAGGTAAGACCAGCCTGGGGCTCAGAATTTAATGGATAATTCCTGAAGTTCATTCACAGAGACAATTGGGGTAAAACAAATTGACCTAACTTGAACTTCTTAAAAGGTGTCTAGACCAGGCATGGTGGCTCATGCCTGTAATCCTAACACGTTGGGAAACCTAAGCGGGTGGATCACCTGTGGTCTGGAGTTCAAGACCAGCCAGGCCAACATAGCGAAACCTCGTCTCTACTAAAAATACAAAAATTAGCGGGGTGTGGCAGTGCATGCCTGTAGTCCCAGCTACTCGGGAGGCTGAGGCAGGAGAATCGCTTGAACCCAGGAGGCAGAGGTTGCAGTGAGCCTAGATTGTGCCACTGCACTCCAGCCTGGGTGACAGAGCGAGACTCCATCTCAAAACAAAACAAAACAAAAACAAAACGTGTCTAAAATCCAGGTCTATACTTAGTGTATGAATAAATAGTTTACGTCTAAAAATTTTTAAATTGGTGATTTTGGGTCTGTGTCAATAGTTCATTTCTCTTAAAACACATGGTGGACACCAGATGCTTTAAAAGAATATTATTCTAGGAGACAAATGTTCCCTTTGATAGACTTTAATCCATGACATCCCCATTTCTCCAGGAGTCATAACCCCCAAGATTGCTCTACCAAGGAAGCTTTCTGCTTTATAATACAGGAGACTCCTACAGAGAATGGCAGTTACCAGAGACTGAGCAGGGAAGAGGGAGTTAGATAGATTGGATAAGTTCTAGTATTTGATAGTCCACTAGGGAAATTATAGTCCACAAAATATATTGTATATTTCAAAACAGCTGGAAGAGAAGAATTGTAATGCTCCCAGCACAAAGAAAAGATAAACGTTTGAGGTGATGGATATCCCAATTACCCTGATTTAATCATTACATATTGTAGACAAGTATCAAAATATCATATGCACCCCCCCAAATATATACAACTGATATATATCAATACAAATAAAATAAAGGATGTTCTGCTTTTAGGAGGTGGAAGAATGGTGACTAAAACAGGGTAAGCAATCTATGCTTTCTAGTTGTGCTACTCCGCTTTTTCTTAGGTTGTGATAACCCTGGGGACTTGCCGAATCCCCTAGTGGTGACCGTTCTTCACTCCATCTGCCTTTCTATCACTAAGCCAGCGCCCTTCTAGAGCTCAGTTTTCAGTCTTGAAACTCAAAGCCCTCGCTCTTGCCTCCTCTGCCCACCCCCTCCCCCTTCCCCCTCACCTTCCCCAGTCCTTCCCCTCCCCTCTTCCTCCTCCCCCCTCCTCCCCCTCCCTCCCTCCTCCCCTCCTCCCTTTCCCCCCACCGCCTGCCTCCACTAATCCCGGGGCGCCCTCTTAGTTGGCCACCTCAGTGGTAGCCAGACTCGAGTTAGGCACTCAAGGTGCGGTTTCAGGAGAGGAATAAAGCCTGCCCCCTCCCCCTCCAGTCTCCTTCATCAGCTTTGAGGCTTTAAGGCATGGAGTCTTTCAACATTCAACTCTCCCTTGAGAGGAGCACATTCTGCCATCACGCTTATCATCATTATCAATTTCTTATACTCCCACATCTGCTGTGGTGATTATCGTCATTATCAGCCTTACACATGAGTGGGAATGAGTGCTTTGAGCAAAAGTGTTGGAGGATGGGGAAGAGGCCAAGAAGAAAAAGGGGCGTATGGGGAATCGAAGGCAGTCCAGCAGTAAGGCAAAAGGGGGCTGGCAATGCAGGCAGACACTGAAGCTGAACTTGGAAGACATCACGGTTTTGCTAAGGTTGAAACTATCACTGCGTTTCTTTCTAGCCCATCAGTAGGAATCTGCAAAGGGACCGAAGATTCCCAGGACTCAGCGCTCAGGTATTTTCTTCCTCAGTTGCTGTAAATCCCTGAGTTACAAAAAGTAATTTTAGCACGCCCTCAGGTGGCCAAATGGAATACTGACGCAATGGTTTTTGACGGAAGTTGGCACTCTGGAGGAACATCTCAGAATAGACGCTGGTGCTTGGCAAGTTGCTAGGCACCCGGCAGGGCAACTTGTGTGTAGATGGCACTCTTCCCCTTAGGGCACCGATTCTCAAGCTGATTTGTATAGCAGCCCTGGAATAATCTTACCAGGTTTATTTTGAACTCTGTATCTCCTCTTCCACCTTCTCCTCACAGTGTGGTATAGGTCTGTTTTTGAAATTAAAGTGAACTTATTTTTTTATATTCAAATATTATTATATGTTTTCAAACTAACTGCAGCTACTTCTAGTGGCACAGAGGATGATGTGTGTATGAATTTCCCATCTAAAACAGACTAGAGGAACAAAGATGGATTTTAAACTTTTCAAATTTTTGGTATTTCAGATTCACAGAAAAGTTGCAAAGGTAGTACAAAGAATTGTCATTATACTCTTCACCCAGATTCCCTCAAGTTAACATTTTATGACGTTTGCTTTATGATTCTCTCTCTAATTATAAATATGCATATATTTTTTCTAATTTGAGTATAAATTATATTCATGATGCTTTTGTATCCTTAAATATTTGTGTGTATTTTCTGGAAACAAGGACATATGCTTATAGAACTACAATGCAACTATTAAAACCAGGATATTGACATTGATACACTACTATTTTCTAATCTGCAGATTTTATTCAAATTGGCAAATTGTCTCACCAAGGTCCTTTATAGAAAATATAAAATACAGGATCCAATCCAGTATCACTCATTGCGTTGCATTTAGTTGTTG
Organism: Ateles fusciceps; assembly: GCA_036589455.1. Taxonomy (NCBI): domain Eukaryota; kingdom Metazoa; phylum Chordata; class Mammalia; order Primates; family Atelidae; genus Ateles; species Ateles fusciceps. Next base: position 56,192 of record JAZHEH010002825.1, on the reverse strand, counting down.
TGTCTCTTTAAGTCTCCTTTCATCTGAAATATTTCCTCAGTCTTTCTTTTTCTTCATGACCCTGATGTTTTTAAAGAGTACAAGTCAATTATTTTGCAGAATATCCCTGAATTAGAATTTGTCTGATGTTTCCTTATGATTAGCTCCAGGTTATGCATTTTAGGTGGGAATATCACAAAAAATATGTTATGTGCTTCTCAATGTATATGATGTCTCTTTGTTTTGACCACAGGTTTTGACACGCAGGTGTCAGAATAGTTAATCTTGAAAACTGATCATTCAAATAAGGTAAGGTTTCCTATAGACTCATGGGAATTTCAGTTACAAGGTGGGACAAAGCAAGGAACCTGGAGAAACCGTTCACTCTTTTTTGATCAATCTAGGAATGCTTTATGGAGGAGGTGGGATTTCAGGAATTTCTGGCTGAGACAAGCGGGAATCTTTTAGTGGAATATTTTAATATGTGAAGATCTTAATTCTTGAGTTCTCAGGTTTTTGTTTTTTGTTTTTTTCCTAATCCTCCCTTGAGAATTAGAAGCCAGGGCTCCTGGGTTTTAGTTTAATTGCTGCATAACACTGGGAAACAATCAAGTGGTTCTTTTCCTGGTTCCCTAACCTGGAAAATGGCAGTCACTCACATAGGTGGGGGAGCCCTTTGAAAGCTTTGGCTGGAGAAGGGGGTTGAGGACATGAGTGTTCATAAGCCAGATTCGCCGTGGTGCCTAACTGAACTTGCTCCTCTGGGCTCTTCTTCTCTACTACAATCAGATTTAATGTGTTTCCCTATAGTTTATTTTATTTTATTTTGAGAGCAGGTCACACTCTGTTGCCCAGGCTGGAGTGCAGTAGTGCCATCATAGCTCACTGTGACCTTTAACTGTTGGGCTCAAGCCATCCTCCTGCCTCAGCTTCCCAAGTAGCTAGGACTATAGATGCATGCATGCCACAACGCCTGGCTAATATATATATTTTTTGAGGCAGAGTCTCCCTCTGTCACCCAGGCTGGAGTGCAATGGTGCGGTTTCAGCTCACTGCAACTTCTGCTTCCCGAGTTCAAGTGATTCTCCTGCCTCAGCCTTCCAAGCTGGGATTATAGGCACGTGCCACTGCACCCAGCTAATCTTTGTATTTTAAGTAGAAACGGGGTTTCACCATGTTAGCCAGGCTGGTCTTGAACTCCGACCTCAGGTGATCTGTCCACCTCAGTCTTCCGAAGTGCGCCTGGTCTCAAACTCCTGACCTTAAGCAGTTCTTCCTCCTTGGCCTCCCAAAGTGCTGGGATTACACGCATGAGCCACTGCACCTGGTCATGATATACTTCTGAACTTTAGACCGGGAACTAGAAATTTGGATAGATTTTTAAAATTAGTTATTATTTTTTAGGATGGAAATATGTATTATTCATTACAAGAAATTGGCTTACATGATACGGGCATTGGCTAAGCAAGTCCAAAACCATAGGGCAAGCAGTCAGGAAGGGGAAATAATGAGCCCTAAGGACTCCTACAGGACAGGCAAATTCTTTTGCCTCTTCCAGGGTAACTTAAAACCTGCTTTTAAGACCTTCCAACAAATTCAGCTAGGTTTGCCCAGATTACCCAAGGGGAATTTTCCTTACTTAAAGTCAACTGATTATGGGTTTTAAATACATCTGCAAAATGCCTCCCCACAACACGTAGATTCTTTGATTGAATAACTGGGAACTGTAGCCTAGCAGAGTTGCCACATCAATAAAGCCATCACATCTATGAACTTCCCAGCCTCCTGAAGAACTAACACATAGTCAGATTTGAAGCTTTCTCTGAGCTCCTGCCTGCTCATACCCTCTGCTTCTCTTAAAGAATCACAATATTGAACCACCACACTGAACTAAAATATATATCCCTGGCTGGGCGCAGTGGCCCACTCCTGTAATTCTACCACTTTTAGGGCTTAGGCAGATGGCTTGAGCCCAGGAGTTTGATACCAGCCTGGGCAACATAATGAAACCCCATCTCTAGGGGAAAAAAAATAGTTGGACATGGTGGCACAAACCTGTAGTCCCAGCTACCTGGGAGGCTGAGGCAGAAGGATTGCTTGAGCCCAGAAGGTCAAAGCTGCAGTGAGCCGTGATTGCGCCACTGCACTCCAGCTTGAGTCACAGAGTGAGACCTTGTCTCAAAATATATCAAAAAAACCCCCACCAACCAAGCAAACAACAACAACAGCAAATCTTCTTGCTTTTTAATTTTATCTTGCTTTTGAAATGTATTGAAAAGGCTGGGTTCGGTGGCTCACATGTGTAATGCCAGCCCTTTGGGAGACTGAGGCAGGCAGATCACCCGAGGTCAGGAGTTCAAGACCAGCCTGGCCAACATGGTGAAACCCCTGTCTCTAATAAAACAACAAAAATTAGTTAGGTGTGGTAGCAGGCACCTGTAATCCCAGCTACTTGGGAGACTGAGGCAGGAGTATTGCTTGAACCCAGGAGGAGGTTGCAGTGACCCAAGGTTGTGCCATTGCACTCCGGCCTGGTGACAGAGCCAAACTCCGTTTCAAAAAAAAAAAAAAAAAAAAAGAAATGGTGACGCTGTATTTCTCTGAGGTACGCTGTTTTCACCTAACAGATTTCTAACATGTATACATTTTGGTGTGAGTAGCTGATGTTATTCATTTTTACTTCTATGTTTTATTGGATTATTTGAATGCACCACCATTCATTTATCTATTCTTCTATTTATGGTTATTTTGCTTAGATTTATTTGCTATTCGATCAATAACTCTTTGAAGCTTTTCATACATGTCTACTGGGTCACATACTTAAGGTTTTTTTCTGGATCAATACTTAAGATCAGATCCCTGGGGATTATGTTGTAAATCTGGGTTGAATTTACAAGATAGTTATACAGTAGTAATATCAATTCACTTTGCCTTCCTTAGTATAAATATCTGTATCTTTGCCAACAACATGATATCATCAGGCTGTATTAGTTTCCCGTTGTTGTCATAACAGATTACCACAATTTAGTGGCTTAAAACAACACAAATATATTCTCTTAGAATTCTGGAGGCTATAATTCCGAACTCAGTTTCACTGGGCTAAAGTCAAGGTTTGAATAGGGCTGATTTCTTCTGGAAGCTCTGGGGAAATACCTGTTTCCTTGTCTTTTTCAGCTTCTAGTGACTGTGTGTATTGTATTGCCTGGCCTGTGGCCCCTCACTCCACCTTCAAAGTGCATTGCTCCAATCTCTGCTTCTGTCATTGCATCAGAAAGATACGGGTTTTTGTTTCTGTTTTTGTTTTTGTTTTTAAATAACAGCGACAGTCATGACTTCTTAGGCTCTGGTGTTTAGCTGCATGTGCCATTTTATTTTCTTTCTTTGTTGTTGAATTTTATTGGCTGTTTTGGCATCCCATAAGTTTTGATCCACCTAAAATTTATTTCTAAAGCATTTCCTGAGCTGTGACTGGTGCTATAGAACTGCACTGACCATTACTAAAGATGTGGAGTGCTTCTGGCTACTGACCTTTTAAATATCATATCAGCCTGATTGAATATTTGATTACTCATAAATGTCTCTCTGGCACTACATTTATAATCTTGAACTTTTAATATTCTGACTCTGTGCAATCTTTAATCAGGTGTGACTGTCATAACGAGGCAATGTAATTTTCCAGTCTTTGCACAAATGTTTTCATAAATAGAGGAGCTTATAATATTAATCTAGAAAGGAAATTTTTGCATCAACCAAAGATCAGAATAAAACCACAGCAGATTAAAAGAAAGAGATTTCACTGGATAGGTGATGAATACTACCCTGATAAAGGACCTGGTTTATATAGTTAGTAAATTTATTTTAGTAATTAATATTATGAATATTAAATTAATTTATTTACTTAATAAAGGTATTGAGTCCCTATTCTGTGCCAAGCATTGTACCGTGGGTTTTGATATGGTGTTATACACATACAGGTAAGACACTAATGAATGAATGTTTAAAAAATGGGGCATGTAGCAATGGGTGTAAATATGAGGTGCTCTGATACCTAATCTAATACTGGGGAAGAGCCAGGGAGAACGTTGCGCATGAAATGATGTCTAATCCATCCTATCCATCACCAAGTTCTATCTACTCCACCTCCCCAAAAAACACATGCTAAATCCAACCAGTTCTTTCCAGTTTCACTGCCTTAGCCCAAACAACAGCCTCCATCATCTTTCATAATAGCTACATAATTGGTCCCCAGTAGACTGCAAGCTCCAAAGGACAAACATTTTTGTCTGTTTTGTTCACTGAGAGATCCCAAAGACTGCCTGACATGTAGTAGGTGGTCAATACATAATATTAATATTATTATTATTTTTTGAGAGAGAGTCTTGCTCTGTTACCCAGTCTGGAGTGCAGTGGTGTGATCACGGATCACTGCAGCCTCAACGTCTCAGGCTCAAGCCATCCTCCAGCCTCAGCCTCCTGGGTAGCTGGGGCTACAGGCACACACCACCACTCCTGGCTATTTTTTTTGTACTTTTTTTTGTAGAGATGGGATTTCACCATGTTGCCCAGGCTGGTCTTGGACTCCTGGGCTCAAGTGATCCACCCACCTTGGCCTTCCAAAGTGTTGGAATTATAGGCATGAGTCACTGTGACCAGCCCCATACATCTTCTTTTGTTTTTGTTGCTGCTGTTGTTTTTGAGACAGAGTCTCATTCTGTTACCCAGGCTGGAGAGCAGTAGCACAGTCTTGGCTCACTGCAACCTCCTCCTCCTGGGCTCAAGCGATCCTCCCACCTCCACCTCCTGAGTAGCAGGGACTACAGGTGCATGCCATTGGACCCAACTAATTTTTGTTATTATTATTATTATTTTTCAAATAGATACAGGGTTCTGCCATGTTGTCCAGACTGGTCTCAAACTCCAGGGCCCAAACCGTTAGGCTGCCTTGGCCTCCCAAAGTGCTGGGATTACAGGGCCTAGCCCCCATACATATTCTTGAATAAATAAACAGTCATTTATCTTATACTACTGGACCGCTGCAATTCAGCAGCCAAAGAGAATATTTTAAAAATGCAATTGTTCATTTCCTATTGCTCCCATCTCCCTCACTTCCACCCCCTTACTATATAGTCTAGCAGTTCTGAAGTAGCTTTTCAGTTCTTGGAACATTCTCATTTGTCGTGAATTCCTTAGGCAAACTCCTTTTAATCCTAACAGTTCAGTCCAAATACTCTTGCCCTCACAGAGCTTACAATCACGTGAGGATGATAAACTTCAAACAAGTAAATAGATTAACAAAACAATTTCAAAAGCGATGAGTGACATACAAAAAATAAAACAAGGTTAAGTGAAAGAAGAATTGGCTTTGCAGTAGCTAGGGCAGGGCTCTCTGAAGAGGGGGACATGTGAGCTGACACCTAGATGGTTTGAAGGAGTCAGGCGAGCAAACTGGAAGAACTTTCAGAACTTTTCAGGAGGGAGAAAACAAAATGCAAAGACTCTGCAGGAGAAGCAGCTTTGTTTATTTGAAAGTGGCACGTGAGGATGGAACAAAGTAAGCGAAGGATAGTGTGAGGGGTCTTTAAGTTCACAGCAAAAAGTTTGGATTTTGTTCTAAATGTGATGGAAAGCCTGAAACCATCCCATCACCTGCAGAACACATCTCAAATTCTTCACTGTGGTTCACCAACACTGAGTGATCTTCCTCCTTACCAACTTTTCTTCTCCTGTCCCTTCTTGGCCAGCCATACTGGTCTTATTTCTCTTCTTTGAACACCTCAAAATTGTCCCTGCCTCAGGTCCTTTGCACTTGCTGTTCCTAATGTGGAGTGCATTTCCCCAGATCTCCCACCCTGACTATTTCTTGTCATTCCAGGCTCAGCTTTAAAATTGTCTCCCTGGAGCTGGGCGTGCTGGCTCACGCCTGTAACCCCAGCCCTTTGAGAGGCTGAAACGGGTGAGATTGCTTGAGCTCAGGAGTTGGAGACCACCCAGCATGGCAAGACCCTGTGTCTACAAAAAAAATCTAAAAGTTAGCTGGGCATGGTGGCATGCCTGTAGTCCCAGCTACTCAGGAGACTGAGGTTGGAGGATTGCTCGAGTCCAGGAGGTTGAGGCTATAGTGATCTACGATCACACCATTGCACTGCAGCCTGGGCAACAGAGCGAGACCCTGTCTGAAAAGACGATTATCTCCCCTGGATATATTTGTTTCCCAAGGCTGCCATACAAATGATCACAATTGAGTGGCTTGAAACAACAAAAAATTACTCTTACAGTTCCAGAGGCCTAAAGTCCAAAGTCTAGGTGTCAGCAGGTCCATCTGAAAAACTCTAGGGAAGAATCCTTCCTTGCCTTTCCCAGTTTCTGGTGGTTCCAGGTGTTCCTTGGTTTGTGGTAGTGCAGCTCCAATGTCTTGCCTCCATCTTCACAGTCTTCCTCTCTGTCTGTGTGTCTCTATGTCTTCTCCCTTTCTGACTCATCAGGATGCCTGTCAATGGATTTAGAGCCCACTTTATCCAGGATAATTTCATCTTGAGGCCTTTCCTAAATTACATCTTCAAAGTCTCTTATTCTAAAGAAGGTCACATTCTGAGGTTCCCGGTGGACATATCTTTTTGGAGACCACCACTTAATTGACTACATTCACCTTTCAATCTAAGTCAACCATTCAGCCACTTTCTAGCACATCACCATGCTTGATTTATTATCTGAAAGTACCTTGTCTATTTATTTGTCTTACTTATTGTCTTTCTTCCCTACACTATAAGCTCTGTCAAGCTAGAGATCTCCTGTGTCTTGTTCATTGTTATATCTCCAGTGCCCAGCACAGTGCCTGACACATAACAGACTCTCAGAAAATATTTGTGGAATGAAGAGATGAAAAATTTAGGTCTAAAGGGTGAATGGAGTTAGTCACACAAAGGAAAATGGGGAACAGGGAAGTGTCTTTCCAGGCTGAATGGGCCAAGGCTAAGGGGTGATAGAGAATATGGCTGGAGCGTAAGATTTCCTGGGAAATGGGGTAAGGGACAATCAGATCCTGGAGTTTTGTAAGCAATGTTGAGGGGTCTCTCTGAAGTCTCCCAGACCAGGTGATTTCAAGGTCTCTGCCTGTGTACATACAGGAGCGATCCTCTCTGGGCGCATTTCCTTCTCACATGGATCCTCACCTTTTCTGTGGCTCCTTAGCAGACTGTTAACTAACCGTCGGAGCTGGAAGCTGAGGAGAGTTCTCCTTTGCAGGCCCCTGAAGGTGCTAGTGCCACTTGGTTTCCTTGTCATTTCTCTACAGAGGCTATTTTGAAACATCAGTGATTTCCTCAATTGCCTATGCCATGACCTCTCTCATCATTCTTAGCACTTGAGCTCATAACCAAAGAGAAAATATAGGCCAGCAAGAGAGAATTTCTTTTCCAGAGCTGTGGGGTAACTCAGCTAACTAAGGTATGTACAAAATTCTGTAACTACCGAGTTTGACAAATGTAAGGTGGCAGAGATGAGGTTGGAGAGGTAGATAGGGTACAGATCAGGTAGGCACTTGAAAAAGATGTTCGTCCTTCTTATCAAAAGTGTATGGGTCATATGCAAAGTTAGGCACATGTGGTATCTGCCGCCTGGCAGTTTATCTGAAATTTTTCTGCTGGGAAGTTTTCAGTGGTAAAACTAAGACTTTTTTTTCTCTTTCTCCTTCTCCTTCTCCTTCTTCTTTCTTCTTCTTCTTCTTCTTTTTTTAGACAGAGTCTCTCTCTGTCACCCAGCCTGCAATGCAGTGGCGCTATCTCGGCTCACCCCCAATCTCCACCTCCCGGGTTCAAGTGATTCTCCTGCCTCAGCCTCCTGAGTAGCTGAGATTAGAGGTGCCTGCCACCATGCCTGGCTAATTTTTGTATTTTTAGTAGAGGCGGGGTTTCACCATGTTGGCCAGGATGGTCTCGAACTCCTGACCTCAGGTGATCCACCCACCTCAGCCTCCCAAAGTGCTGGGATTACAAGCATGAGCCACGGCACCCGGCCAAGAGTAATCTTGATTAATACATTACTCTTTTCTGTTTTTATTTGACCAAAAGGTATGTGAAAATCAATAGTGTAGTTTAGGCCAGGTGCAGTGACTCACTCCCATAATCCCAGCGTTTAGGGAGGTCAAGGTGGCAGGATCATTGAGGCCAGGAGTTTGAGATCCACCTGGGCAACATACTGAGAACTCACCTCTAAAAAAATAGAAAAGTTTTCTGGGCATGGTGGCAGATGCCTCTTGTCTTAGCTCCTCAGGAGGATGAGGTGGGAGGATCCCTTGAGCCTAGGAGTTAGAGGCTGCAGTGAGCTGTGATGGTGCCACTGCATTCCAGCCTGGGAGACAGAGTGAGGCCCTGTCTACAAAACAAGCAAGTAAACAAAAAAGTGCAGTTTAATGAATATTTATTGTGTACCAGGTAGGAACCAGTGCTTTCCCAATATACTACCTTAAATCAGTGCACATTTGTTTTGAAGTCACATGCTCGATCTTTAAGAAAATCATGATAATTTTCCATTCTACTTTGTAATATTTCTGGATTTATTTTGATACACAAATAATTTTGTTCCCCCTCTCTTTCCCTCCTGGAGTCAAGTGGATGGTCCAGGGAGATCCATATGCATCTTGTGATTTTTTGCATCCCAAGTTCAATTCCTCCAGCCCTCCTAAGAGCATCTCTCTCATACAAGTGAGCCACCTGGAGTTCAGGGATGTTCTAAAATGGAGTCAGTGTCATAAACTTACTACATGCTGAGTCAGGATTTGAGCTCAACTCTCCCAAGGATTGTTTCTAATACATCACAGTCATGCAGGTTCTGGGGTCTTCTATTGAAAACACAAGATACTACCTCAGACTTCCATGGGATTATGGCATAATTGAAGAGGTGAGATATGATACACGAAAAGGTAACTACTAGTACAAGATCATTTATAATTCAGTGCATAAGAGTAGTCCAACTAATTGTTAATATTGGTCTGAGAAAAATTGTTTGTTTGTTTTTGGAGACAGGGTCTCGCTCTGTCACCCAGGCTGGAGTGCAGTGGCAATCATAACTCACTGTAACCTGGACTCAGGCAATTCTCCCATCTCAGCCTCCCAAGCAGCTGGGACGACAGGCACATGCCACCACACCTGGCTAATGTTTTAATTTTTTATTTTGTAGAGATGGGGTCTTGCTATGTTTTCCAGGCTGGTCTCAAACTCCTAAACTCAGACAATCCTCCCTCCTTGGCTTCCCAAAGCACTGGTATTATAGGTGTGAGCCACCATGCCCAGCTCAGAAAATTGTTTTTTTTTTTTTAATTTTATTTTACTTTTATTTTTTGAGACAGGATCTCACTTTGGCACCCAGGAATGCAGTGGTGATCATAGTTCACTGCCGCTTCCCCAAAACCGCCCCCGGCATTCACTTGGTTCTCCCACCTCAGTCTACCTAGTAGCTGGGACCACAGGCGTGTGCTACCACACTCTGTTAATTTTTGTATTTTTTGTAGAGACAGGGTTTCCCTGTGTTGCCCAGGCTGGTGTTGAACTTCTGGGCTCAAGCAATCCACCCGCCTCGGCCTCCCGAAGTGCTGACGTTGTAAGTGTGAGCCACTGTGCCCAGCTGAGAATTGTTTTGTCATTATAAACTGTTTGGGGTAGACAGCCCTCACTTTTCAGAAATGACTGCGAGACAATGGAAAAACATGGCTAGTATCTTGTTGGGTGGGAGTATTTTATGAGTGGACAAAGCAGTCCTTCACTTCAGGCACTTGGTTTTAAATGGCCCATATGCTTCCAACCTTCCCCAAGCCCAAGGCAGTACTGAGTCACTGCTATTTCCAATAGCGTTTCTCACCCTTTTCTCTCCTCCCTGTGCCAGGACATGCCTCAGCATTTTATGGTTTCTTGATAGTTCCTTTGTGACCCAGGAAGATACCAGGTGAAGCAAGAAAGTGCTCAAGAATTCCATCTTGGCAGCTGCCAAGACTTGCCACCGAGCTAGGAGGAAGATGCCTTTACCTTGCCGCCTTTCTTTGTGTGCCAAGCCCAGCTGCCACCCCAGTGGTCTATCTGAGGGGCTCTTCTGAGTACTACAGAAAGGTGGTAGTAAGCAGCCCAGGGTTTGGAGGAGAAAAGCCAGCATTTCCGGCCGCTCACAGCTTTGGTCTTGCTTTTGCCAAGCCTGTGTGCCTCCTTTCGGCATGGCTGGGTTGCTTGAGAAGTCATTTAGCTTTGACTGGCAAGGGCTTGCCATTTCTGGATTTAAATAGATTTAAATAGAGTCTAACAGGGGCAGTTGCATTTCTTCACTTTCTAGAGCTATATTTTTCTCTCTTGGATTAAAAAAAAGCACACAAAAAAGCCCCCAGACTTCATTATGCTTCGGTCACAGCAGGGAATTTATAGCAAGAGCCCAGCTGTTTGCAGCTCATGCCAGCATTTTTTGATCCTAAAGTAATTGAGCTCACATTTTTGAATCAGAAAATAATATTCAGAGGAGCCGACTCCTAAGTTTTCAGGTTTCCAGGCCAAGCAACGGGTTCCTGAATCTATTTTGGGCTGTTCTTTCCTCATACCTTTTCCTCTTCACCCTCAGAGCCCTTTGCTCCTTTCCTGGAACTAGGCCTATGACTGTGCAAGTATCTTTCTGTGCACACAGTTTCTAACTATTCTTTTGAAGGAAAAAAAGCCCCACTATTTTACTCCTTAACTCTTGCTTTCACAACTTAAAACTCCTTGCTTCATACATTCAACAATTCAGCAATTGTGCTTCATGCATTCAACAATAATACATCCTAACAAAAATACAAAAATGTAACTCATTTCTTGGACGTGAAGGCAGACACCCTGTTAAGGGCTTTATGTGCATTTCCTCTTTTGATCCTTCCAACAACTTTCTGAGGAAAGTCCTGTTATCGTTTCCATTTTTACAGATGGTGTATTTGAGGCTTAGGGAGGTGAACTGACTTCTCAAAGTCACACAGTGGTGGAGGGTGGCTTCAATCTCACTTGAACAAGGTCCAAAGTTTTAACCCTGCTGCTGTACTGCATTCACCGCCTGAAACTGCTGAGTGCTAGGTTCTCTGGGAGATGCTAAGGGCAAAAAGACATAGTTCTTGCCCCCCACAGAGCTTGAGCAGGAATTGGAGAAAACAGTAAGCATAGTGACGTGAAGAGCCAGCACCTCACTTCTGCCACCCTCAAGTGGTCCTCGGGAGGGCCCAATGAAATGGCATTTAAAAGCACTTGGTTCAGACAGGGCATTGGTTCAGACAGCTCACGCCTGTAATCACAGCATTTTGGGAAATTTGGGAGGCTGAGGCAGGTGGATTACTTGAGGCCAGGCGTTGGAGACCAGCCTGGGCAACATGGTGAAACCCCATCTCTATCAAAAATACAAAAATTAGCTGGGCGTGGTGGCGTACGCCTGTAGTCCCAGCTACTCAGGAGACTGAGGTAGGAAAATCACTTGAACCTGGAAGGTGGAAGTTGCAGTGAGCCGAGATCGTGCCACTGCACTCCAGCCTTGGTGACAGAGCAAGACTCTGTCTCAAAAAAAAGAAAAAAAAAGCACTTGATCCAAAGTGCAGTGCTAGATGGGGGCTTGCTATTGCTATTGGTGTTATACCAGCAACAGTCCAATCCTGAGCCAGTCACCTGCATGGCTGGAAGGGCAGGTATAGGAGGGTGGCGTGGTGAAAACTGTTAAAATCACACTTATAGAATCTCATGCAGAATGTGGAATTTTGTCTGTCACACTCTGGCTAACCTAGCATTGCACACTTCCAGTTTGGCTGGGAAGGTAATAACGATCATACCAAGCACATACATAGTTCTGATTATATAGCAGGCGTGGTTCTAAGTGCTTTACAAATATTAACTCATTTTATTTATTTTTTATATTTTAATTTTTTAGAGATGATGTCTCACTCTGTTGATCATGCTGGAGTGCAGTGGTGCTGTAAGTATTCACTGCAGTCTCAAACTCCGAAGCTTAAGCAATCCTCCTGCCTCAGCCTTTAGAGTGGCTGGGACTACGGGGCGCTGAAGGATTGTGTGTCAGCATTGCACTCCTAGATTCCTCACCTCAGTGCCCACTTCCCCATCAGTAACTAAGTCCCGTTGATTCTACTTCCTGAATATCTTTTCTTCTTTTGTTTTGAGATGGAATCTCACTCTGTTGCCCAGGCTGGAGTGCAATGGTGCAAGGTAGGTTCACTGCAACCTCTGCCTCCCGGGTTCAAGCGATTCTCCTGCCTCAGCCTCCCGAATAGCTGGGATTACAGGCACCCACCACCATGCCCAGCTAATTTTTGTATTTTTAGTAGAGACGGGGTTTCATCATGTTGGCCAGGATGGTCTCGAACTCCTGACCTCAGGTGATCTGCCCACCTCGGCTTCCCAAAGTACTGGGATTACAGGCATGAGCCACTGTACCTGGCCCCTAGATGTCTTTTCTATTTATTCCCTACTCTCCCTCTACCCTGCCTTCACTACTGCTTTTGTTCAGATTCACACCATCTCCCACCTGGAGGTTTGTAGCAGCAGCCATCCTAGGCTTTGCTGGTACTATTCTTACCCCTTCACATCCCCGAGGCAATAAACGGCTTCTTTTTGTTGTTATTCTTGCTGTTTTGGTTCTTAGTCTCTCTGTTATTCTATTGCACTTAATAGAGCCATTACTCATTAAAAAAAAAAAAAAAAACTTGTAGTCTAGTTTAATCTTTAAGACTTGGCTCTCTGTTGTTACTGATCAGATGGAAAGGTTTATTACTACTGTCTAGGAGGTAAGAATTTAGGTTGGAACTCCCAGTATGCCATGAATTATTTTCCCTGTGGTTACTCAGCAGTGATTCCTGGCCTCTCCTCCCAAATAAGGCTCAGGCCTGCATTTAAGCACCCACAGGTGGGGGCCAGGACAGTTGCAGTTCCTGTCTGTATGTTAGCTGGTTCCATCTGCTCCACAAAGGGGAGATGGGGCATGAGGAAATGATGCCTGCTTTGGATGAGGCTCAACTTTTTCTTCAGAAGAGCCCAGTGTGTAATGAATCAGGCCCTGAACATCCTGGAACGCTAAACCCAATGCCACTGTCAGCCCTCTCCAAATCACAGCCATTTCCATGTAATGGCTCAGCCTAGGGCTGGTTCTCCAAATCATCCAAATAGAGTGGGGGAAACCATCCTCAACACCCAGAGTGCAATTTTACCGAGGAGATTTATTTTCACGTTGATTTGGAACATAAATACTGTAAATATCCTCCACCCTCTTGGCTTTTTTTTTTTTCAGAGCTCTAGTTAATGGGGTAACTTTCTGCCTTGCCGCTTTATCAATTTGATAGAACTGTTTAATGAAACCCACAGAGATTGGACAATTTAGTCTAACGGTCAGTTGCAACCCTTGATGTAAGTAATTTCCAGCAAGACTGTATGCATCAAATGTCCAACCTGCCAGTGGTTATCAATATCCATTATGCTTTTGGTTGGCTTGAACCATTAATAACCTGTCAGATTAAGCAATTAGGCTGTCTCTACTTGCCAGGGAAATTGTTTTCCCCTAACTGATGATATTGGTTTTGTGGTTGCGCAGATAAGTACTTGGTCAAAATGCTTGGTGCATTCCTAGCTGGGGAGTGAGTGTTTTTGTTAGGTAAGGAGCAAGAACTAAAATTCAAGGGGCTGAAAGGAACCTGCAGACAATCTCTGAGAAAAAGCACCTCAGTCATTCCAGCACACTTTATAAAAGTAGCTTAATTATCACTGGTGCTCTCTAATGAGGGACTTCATATGATGTGTCACCCAGGTGGGACCACATTTCTCCACAGAGCTCCAGCTAAGTCGGAGCATTGAAGTTTCAATTTGAAATGTGAACTATCTCAGATTCTTTAGAAAGCATATCAAGGACACTCTTGGGGCTTTGCCATTTTACACACTTTGAAAAGCAAGATGAAGAAGGGAAGAGAGAGGGGAAAAGTTCAATAGAAATCCATTATATAATCCTCCCGTATGCTGTTTGTTTCTGGTTTTTCCTGAATTTTTTTGGTTTTGTGATTTTCCACTTTATTTTCATGCAATGGTACAAGAGTACATGTTACTTTCTACCTTCATGTCTTTGCACATCCTAAGGTGCACCTAGTGCACCTCTCCTGCTATGCTCTTTTTCTTTCCCTTTACCAGTTTACACACAACCATCAGTTTCAAGACCTGGTCTGAAAATCACTTCCAAGGAGACCTTGCAGAATAACTCCATGCATTCCAAGTTTTCTTATTCCATTGTCATCATTTCATATTTATTAATGTGGGTGGATCACTTGAGTCCAGGAGTTCAAGACCACACTGGGCAACATAGGGAGTCCCCATGCTAAAAATAATAATAATAAAAATTAGCCAGGCATGGTAGCATGCACCTGTAGTCCCACTACAGCCAAAAGGAGGCTGAGATGGGAGGATCGCTTGAGCCCTGGAGCTTGATGCTGTAGTGAGCTGTGATTTCATCACTTCACTCTAGCCTAGGCAACAGAGAAGGACCCTGTCTAAAAAAGGGGAAAAAAGGCACATTGTACCATGAGAGTGCATGATTTGGGGGCCGATCCTGGTTTAGACCTTAAGAAGGTTTTTTGGAGGATGTGCAATTTGAGTTGAAATATGAAAGAGAGAAGATCCTTTCAAGCAGGGGTGATAACATGTGAGAAAGCAAAATGCCAGCAGTGCCTGCAAGTAATATGAAATGTTCTAGGACACAAGTGGGCACACTACTAGCATTTCTAAAAAGGGAATTAAATAATAGCAAGAATAGTAAAAACATAACCTTATAATTTGTAGTTGCTATATAATAAGTTTTGCTATGTTGTGTGCTGTTTAATATAAAATCTAACCCCCAGCTCTAATTAAAATTAACTCACTCCCTGTAAAACCTACCTTATCTATTCTTCCCACATACTCAGCAAAGTTCCCAGGCATCTCAAGACTCCTGTTTTTCTTGCTGACCAGCTTCAAGGTCACAGGGCAAAATAACACCCAAAAAATGTACAATGCATTTCTCAAAATGCTATTTTTCAAATGTAAAGTACATCACAAAATATGTTACAAATTAATTAACTGTTCTTTGTTCTGGTTTCTGTAAACCTGTTAACTGCTACATCATCTGTTAACTGCTAAATGTATACCCCATTTTCTTTCTCCTTTCCTCAGCCTTGGGATGCTAATCCGCTGAGCTGGTGGCCACCTTAATAAAATCCTCCTGTTTCACCCATTGGTTTCTCTGGTCTCCTAAATATTCTGCAACATCTCTAGTTTTGCAAATTAAGTTTTATCTGAAAACAGTCATGCTCATTCATTTACCTATTTGTCTGTGGTTGGATATGTGCTACAAAGCAGAGTTGAATAGTTGCAGAGTTGAATAGTTTCCAGAGACCATGTGACTCCTTTGCAATGCCTAAAGTATTTGCTATCTGTCCCTTCACAGAAGAAAATTTGCATGCAAAAATTAGCTGAGTGTGGTGGTGGGTGTCTGTAACCCCAGCTACTCAGGAGGCCAAGGCAGGAGAATCACTTGAGTTCGAGAGGCAAAGGTTGCAATGAACTGAGATCATGCCACTGCACTCCAGCCTGGGCAACAGAGCAAGACTGTCTCCAAAAAAAAAAAAAGTAAAGAAAGAAAGAGAGAGAAAAAAAAAGAAGAAAAGAAGGAAAGAAGGGAAAAGAAAGAAAGAAAGAGAGAAAGAAAGAAAAAGAAAGAAAATTTGGCAACCTCTGCTCTGGGATGTAAAAGAAAGCTAAGATGACAGGAAAAGAGGAATGTGGGGGATGATGAGGCTGAAGCCGAGACAGGGACCAGACAGATCATGCAGGTTAAGGGTTTTAAACTTCATTCTAAAAGGATGAAAAAGAACTGAGTGGTTCTAAGCAGGGGCGTCAAAAGGGCTGTGCTTCTAGTATAATACATACTGGTTTTTAATCTTTTGTTTTTAATTTGGCAGTTCATCTTGTAACTAGTCTCATTCTTCAACCATATAATCTTTAATGTGTGTCTACTCTTCCATCAGAGGGTTGTATTAAAATTCAGAAAGTTGCTCATCATTTGAAATTAGGTGTACTCAGCAGTGAACATCTTTGTGCATATTGTTAATTCCATTACAGTTTCTTGTAAGTGGAATTGTTGGGTCAACAGGTATATGCATTTTGAAGGCTTTGGTATCTCTTGCGTTTCCAGTCCTAAAGACGTGATGTTTACTACTACCATCAAGGGATGAGTGTATCTGAGTCCCCACACTCTTAGGAAAAATTTTAAATATATTTGCCAATTTTATGCAAGGAAATTATGTTTTCTTGTTGCTTTAATTTGCACTTCTGTGATTATTGAAAAGGGTAACATTACTTTCCCATATGCATTTCTTCTTTTGTGAAATTCTTGCTCATATTCTTTGCTTATTTTTGGGTTATTTATCTTACATTGTTAATTTTTTATGAGCTTATTATATATTGAGGATATTAACTCTGTGATACGTGATTTTTTTTTCTAAGTTTGATTTTTAGCTTTACATTTTACTTACGGCATTTTTAACAGATTTTATAAATACTTATTTAATACATAGATCATTTTTTCCTTTAGATTTTCTGCCCTTGGGGTTATGCTTGGGAAGACTTTTACCACACGGAGATTATGTAACATGCACATATATTTTCTACTAGTTTTAAACCAGTTTTTCTTTATATTTTAATCTTTAATCCATCTGGTATTTATTTTGGTAGTGGCACGAGATAGAGATCTAACAGATTTTTTTCAAAGGGGAAAACTCTTTTTAGGGGGAGAGGAAGAAATATCTCTTGGAAAAAGTGGAAACTCTTTGATCAGAAACCCCAAACACTGTGTCTGGAAGAATGGCTCTTTGGGTGATGTGATATTGTGAAATATATATTTGGTCTTTGACCCAGTTTCCTGGCATACAACTCTTAAAATACTTAGAATCTCCAAAGTGAAGTCTTTTTGTATGCTAATGATTGGCTTGATGGCTGGTAGCCTCTAGGCAGCCTCAGGATGGGGGATGGTCACTGGGATGACCAAGGCAGTATTAGAGGGTTGGGACTTTCAAGGGCTGAAGGTTAAATCGATCACCAGTGGCCAGTGGTTCAATGAATCATATCTACTAATGAAGCCTCCATTAAAAATCCCAAAGGCCTGTTCAGAAGCTTGGAGGTTCGTGGGGATGGTGTGCTCCCACAGAGAACATGGAAACCCCATACCCCTTCTCGTGCGCCCTTGTCTTATGCATCTCTTCATCTGGATCTTTTGTAGTGTACTTTATCATAAACTGTTAAGTGTTTCCTTGACTTCTGTGAGCTGCTCTAGCAAATTAATAGAACCCAAAGAAAAGGTCGTAGTAACTCCAGCTGGAAGCCAATTGGTCAGAAGTTCTGCAGGCTTGGATTTGTCACTGGTGTCTGAAGGGAGGACAGTCTTGTGGGACCGAGCCCCTCAAGCTGTGGGATCTGACACTATCTCCAGGTAGACAGTGTCAGAATTGAATTGGAGGACACCCAATTGGCGTCCGATGCAGAATTGCCTGCTTGGTTTATGGGGAACCCCCTCCCCCACACATTTGGTCATAAAAGTCTCTTCTGTGTTGATCCTTGTTGAATGAGAGAGCAGAAAAAGCACATTGAATTTGTTTTTTCCACACGGACTTCATGTCAGAGGAGTAAAATTTGCTAGACCGGCCCAGGCTCAGGGAAGCATGGGGTTTGGGGAAAGAAAGAATAAAAACAGACGGGATGAGGAGCTTTTGATTCCTGGGTGGCCATGTGGTCACCCATGATACAGAGCTGCAGTTTTGCTGTGCTCAGTTATTTTATTTATTTATTTATTTGTTTATTTATTTATTTAGAGACGAAGTCTCACTCTGTTGCCCAAGCTGGAGTGCAGTGGTGCAATCTCAGCTCACTGCAGCCTCCATCTCCCGGGTTTAAGTGATTCTCCTGCCTCAGCTTCCCGAGTAGCTGGTGTAAGGCCGGTTGCCTTGCCGGGAGCTCGGACACGCCCATCCCTCCCCCGCGCCTGGAAACTACGTCACCCACCTCTGCACTCGACACTAAACTCTGCACCCGGCACCTAGCCCAACGTTGGAAAACCCCGCCAAAATTTAAAAGAAGCCCTGCCAAAACCTGCCCAATAGCATTCCACTCCGTCCAGGTCCCACTCCCCCTGGGCGGCCCCGCTCGCCACAAATCCCGCCTACCTACCAATAGCAGCTTGCGCTGTCCACACAAAACGCCTTCACTCCCCATAAAACCCCAAGCCCATGAGGAGTCAAGCCGACTTCTCTGGCCTCCGTTC
Source organism: Ateles fusciceps (assembly GCA_036589455.1). Taxonomy (NCBI): domain Eukaryota; kingdom Metazoa; phylum Chordata; class Mammalia; order Primates; family Atelidae; genus Ateles; species Ateles fusciceps. The sequence continues at coordinate 37,886 of JAZHEH010002825.1, read as the reverse complement.
CCGTACCACAGAACCTCGCCCGGGAGCTTATTAAATTGGCATTTAATTTTCCTAGGCTGGTCTCAGTTTCCTCATTTTAAACTCGGTGATAACCCTTACAGCTGGGACTACAGGCGCCCGCCACCATGCCCAGCTAGTTTTTGTATTTTTAGTAGAGACGGGGTTTCACTATGCTGGCCAGTATGGTCTCAAACTCCTGACATCGTGATCCACCTGCCTTGGCCTCCCGAAGTGCTGGGATTACAGGCGTGAGCCACTGCGCCTGGCCGCTATGCTTGGTTATTAAAGGTAAAAGTTACCAGTGGAATCTAGAGATGTATCTAGCTCCTGGGGTGTTGGTTCACTGGATGCATAAGACAATGCAAACTAAGAAAAAAGTGAAATATTAATATTCTATTATTTGGTTATTATCCGTAATATGAAATTAAAAGACCGTGCTGTGTTGGACCATGATGCTAGACCAAGCACAGATTTTAGTGAGTCTGAGCTTCCACCACTAGTCTCAAAGGGAAAAACTGCAGGGACAACAGAAAAGTACCTCTAGTACCAAGAAGGTAGCCAGTGTGGGGGGAGGGCCAAACAAAGTAACTATTGAAACCAGGTGTCTAGTGTGAAGGAATTGTATCATTTCGTAGATCAATATCTCCAGTCTCCTGGGGAGCTTTACTTAAAACGCATTATAAGAGTAATGAGTTAATTTAGAAAATAGCTTTTCTTTTGAATGTTGCAGAGGGAAAGGGCATGTTCCGGTTAGTGCAGGACCCACTGCTTGTTATGGTCACAGGTGAATACATAATCCTGACGCACAGGAGACTATTTCTGAGAGAACAACAAGCCTGGTGGACTGGATAAAAGCCATTGTAAAATGTTGCCCTGAGAAGGGAGACTGTCCAGCTACCCCCGTCTGTCTGCTGCTTCCAACCCCAGCGGAAGCAGCAGATAGGCCTCCTATGCAAGCCATCTGACTTTATGATGACTGGAATATTCACCAGGTCATTGTAAATGCTGTGTTTAAGGAGGCCCTTTTTGCATGGTCCCTCTTGTAACTTTACTGTTACAAAATTGGAGAAGCCTTATTGAATTTGCTCTCAGATTCCTTTTACGGGTCTTATGGATACTAATAAAAACATTAAGTTAATTAACAAGAGAATATGGAAAGACAGAGGGGAGAATTAAAAGCCTCATCTCAGGAAGGTGGAAAATGCTTTTTCTTTTTTTTTTTTTTTTTTTTTTGAGATGGAGTCTCTCTTTGTCGTCCAGGCTGGAGTGCAATGACACGATCTCAGCTCACTGCAACCTCTCCCTCCCCGGTTCAAGTGATTCTCCTGTCTCAGCCTCCGGAGTAGCTGGGACTACAGGTGCCCACCACCATGCCCAGGTAATTTTTTTGTATTTTTAGTAGAGACAGGGTTTCACCATGTTGGCCAAGCTGGTCTTGAACTCCTGACCTCAAGTGATCCGCTCGCCTCGGCCTTCCAAAGTGCTGAGATTGCAGGCATGAGTCACCACTTGGTCTGGAAGGTGGAAATTTTTAAACAGTTATTAAGCAATAAGGAGAATGAAGAAAACAATGATAAAGGTGAAACTGAGGAGAAAAAGAGAAGGGAGATTCATGGGACTTGTCCCAGCAGGGGTGGAAATCTTCAGATGGTTATGAAGAAATTTGGGGCTGGGTGTGGTGGCTCACACCTGTAATCCCAGCACTTTGGGAGGCTGAGGCGGGAAGATCCTTTGAGCCCAGGAGTTTGAGACCAGCCCAGGCAATGTAGAGAAACCCTGTCTCTAAAAATAATACAGAAATTAGCCGGGCATGATGGTGCGAGCCTGTGGTCCCAGCTACTCAGGAGACTGAGGTGGGAGAGTCACCTGAACCTGGGGAAGTTGAGGCTGCAGTGAGCCAAGACTATGCCACTGCATTCCAGCCTGGACAACATAATGAGACTCTGTCTCAAAAAAAAAAAAAAAAAAAAAAGGATGGAAGTGCTCAGTGCTCATAAGAGTTCCATAATAAAGTGGAAATGGTTTATACAGGATCATGCTACCTGGGGATTGCAAGCAAGAGATGCTCATGAGCAGTAATCCTCTTTTCCCTAGGAGTGACTCTGGAACTGTCCGTGTTTGAGGAGCTGCTGGATTCTACAGTACCATATAAGCAGCTCCCAATTGACTGTCCAAGAGCTGCTTGGTTTGTGGATGACAGCTCCACCGTGAAAGGACAACATCCTATTTGTAAGGATGCCACTCTGATCAAAAAAGGTAAAAACAAATCAGCTCACTGGGCTGAATTACATGTTTTTTCCCTAGTAGTGATGGAAGAATTGAACAGTGGTGAAAGTCCATGTGTTTGGATTTTTACTGACTTGTGGGCAGTGGCCAATGGCCTGGCCATGTGGTCAGACAGAGGGCAATGGAAACCTGACCTTTTAAAGGGATGCTTATGTGGGAACAGCCCTATGGAAGTTGGTCAGGCTGGTCTTGAACTCCTGACCTCAGGTGATCCAAAGTGCTGAGATTATAGGCGTGAGCCACCACACGGAAATTGGGGTGCATTAAAGGGTGCATGTTGATGCCATTAGAAGAGCCCCCTTCCAGGTTTGGAAGGGGACTGGAATTGACAAACACGTATTCCCGTGTACTCCTTTGAGGTGGCCACCTGGGTTCATGAAATGAGTGGATATGGGGAAGCTGCAGCAGTATAGACATGGGTTGAGTCTAGACATGTTCCTTTTGCACCCTCTCAGGAACATCATGCCGGTAAGAAGTGTTCTGTCTGTCAGCAAGAGAGACAGACAGTGCTGATGGCTATGGGGCAGATTCCCTGGTGGGAAGGCCCTGAAAACAGATGGCAAGTGAGACTGATGCTGGTAGCCCTGGAGGGCCACAAATGAAGTCTTGACAGGAATAGACACTGATTCTGGACTGGGCTTTGTTTACCAGATGGAAAATGAAAATGCTCAGAATGGCTGTGTGCGGTGGCTCACGCCTATAATCTCAGCACTTTGGATCAGTTGAGGTCAGGAGTTCAAGACCAGCCTGATTAACATGGTGGAACCCATCTCTAGTGAAAAAAAAAAAAAAAAAAAAGTACAAAATTAGCCAGGCGTGGTGGTGCATTTCTGTAATCCCAGCTACTTGGGAGGCTGAGGCAGGAGAATCTCTCGAACGCAGGAGGTAGAGGTTGCATTGAGCCAAGATCGCACCATTGCATTCCAGCCGAGATCGCACCATTGCACTCCAGCCTGGGCAACAAGAGTGGAACTCCATCTCAAAAAAAAAAAAAAAAAAAAAAAAAATTCTCAGAATGCCATTAAAAACAAAACAAAACGAAACAACCCAAAGATATTACATGGATTTGGCCATCCAAACCACGATTTCTTCAGACCAAGGTACCCACTGTATAGCCCCATAATGTCCAGCAATGGGTAAAGAGATATCCTCAGATTGATGGTTTGATAGAGAAATGGAATGGGCAATTAAAACATTGGTTGTCTAAAGCAGGGGGACATAAAAGCATGAAGGGCTGGTTTACACGCCTTTATGAGTGTGTGCTCACACTCAAGATGAGCGAGACTAAAGCAGTGTCCCCCACTAGATTTTCCTCCATTTTGCTGGTTGATCTGGTGAAGAGAGGATAGAGAAGGATGTTGGTATGACTATGCGATTCCTGCCAAGGGAAGAGTATGCTGATATAGTGACTATACTTTTTCCCTTTCTTCTTCACATTACCTTAATTGTTTTTTTCTTTACCTGATGCAGGGGTCACAGGACTACAAGTGCTGAAAGTAGGAACGATTTCTAAGAAAGCTTCTGCCAGAATTCTTAAGGGTCTGGTGGAGGCGGGGTGTGCAAAATTGGGACTAACAGTGAATGTCGCTATATTCCCTGGTGGTAAAAATAGGCCACTAGTACTGCACTTATGTCACCTCACCCTATCTAAATGAGAGTGGACCAAGGGAAGGTACTTGTTAAAGACTAGTAATACTGCCTGCAATCTAGACCATCACGGTGGTGATTTTAATGTCGCTTCCAAAGGTGAAAACAAGCTTGGATATTAATAGAGAGTAGGAAAAATAGTAGCAGAGGATAAAGGAATGAAGAAATGGATTACAAATTAAGGGAAATCTAGTAAGAGACGACATTGTCTTAGCTGAATAATACCAGATACCTGAAAAGGTGACGACGTATGTTTGCTGAGACCACTCGTGCAAATGGAAGCCTGCCAACCTGAGTGACCTCACCCTTGGAGACATTCCTACAATATGATGGGCTGGACTCATTATTAATTATTGAGCTTCTAGTCATATGGCAGTATCTTTTGAGTCGTGTGTCTTTTTGACATAAATGACTGGGTTCAAAAACCAGGTGGACTGTTACATTGTGAAGTACATATTTGATCTTTGACCCAGTTTCCTGGCATACAACTCCTAAAATCCTTGGAATCTTCAAAGCTGTCTTTTTGAATGCTAACGACTGACTGACGGCTGGCAGCCCCTAGACAGCATCAGGATGTGGGCAGTTTACCAGAAAGAGCACAGGAAAAACAGCTTGTGTTTATTTCCCCCTCAGGTGAGGCGCAAGCGTTTGAGACATTCAAGACATTTCAAAACCAAATGTTTGCTTACTTTAGAACAAAATTTATATATATATACATATATATATATGTATATATATATTTTTTAACAGTCCTTCACCCCAAAGTTGATATCCCCGAAACACTTCTACCTCCAAACAGCCACTACTCCAAAGCCTCAAGCCTCATTATTCCACCCAGAAAGGTGCTTTAAAATTGCTTCGCTGTCTTGTGTCCATATGAGGCAAATATTTCCACATATAACTGTGTTTGTGACTTTAAATGTGTTTCCTTCACTTCTCTTTATTCTTTGTGTTGTCTATGTAGAGGACTCACTGTTTTATTTATTTCACGAACACCTGTATAGTGTTTACTATGTAGTAGGAACTATTTTATTTTATTTTAGTTTTTGAGACGGAGTTTCGCTCTTTGCCCAGGCTGGAGTGAAGTGGCATGATCTTGGCTCACTGCAACCTCCACCCCTCAGGTTCAAGCGATTCTGCCGCCTCAGTCTCCCAAGTAGCTGGGATTACAGGCATGCGTCACCATGCCTGGCTAATTTTGGTATTTTTAGTAGATATGGGGGTTCATCATGTTGGCCAGGCTGGTTTCAAACTCCTGACCTCAAGTGATCCACCCACCTCTGCCTCCCAAAGTGCTAGGATTACAGGGGTGAGCAGCCAGGAACTGTTCTTACTATTTTTATTCATTTTTTTTTTAACTTTTCATAACAGCCCTATGTTATAGGTAAAGCTATTATCCTCATTTTACAGCTGAGGAAACTGAGAAACACAGAAGTTCAGTGACCTGTTTGAGGTCACACACGTAGCAGGCCATGACCATATTCTGTTCCCTTAAATGACAGAGTAGAGAAGGATTGTTTCTGGGGGGGGGGATGGGGAGGTATGGAAAATTCTCTCTGTGGGCAGAAACAAATAGCACCACAGGAAGAAACTGAAGTCTGAACTCATAAACTCACAGAATTATTTCTTCTCAAAACATGAATCATGTGGTCTAGAGGCTACTGCCCTCACATAAACTTTTTTAGTTTTGTTTTTATTCTTTAATTGTCCTATCAGTGTTCATGCCTAATACTGCCTTGTAACGTATGTATACTCTTATTGTAAGCCATCTAGAATCTCTTTAGATATAGGCAGGTATAAACTATACTAAAAAGCCTGAAGTGTGCTCAAAACATTTAAATGGAAATAATCTGAAGACAAAAGAAATTGTTTTGTAACTTTAAAGGAAAGTAATTTGTACAAATGTTAATGAAAGTTCCATCATAACCATTAAAAGCTGGAAGCAATGAAATATTTAGGAAGAGGTGAGTGGCTAAACAGAACTACCACATCAGTGAAGTGAAATGTCCCCCGGCCATTTTTTTCTTTTCTTTTCTCTCTTTTATCTTTTTTGAGACAGAGTCTTGTTCTGTCACCCAGGCTAGAGTGCAATGGCATGGTCTCAGCTCACTGCAACCTCCGCCTCCCGGGTTCAAGTGATTCTCCTGCCTCAGACTAACAAGAAGCTGGGACTACAGGCATGTGCCACCACACCTGGCTAATTTTTGTATTTTGAGTAGAGATGGGGTTTCACTATGCCCAGGCTGGCCCATGGGCATTAAAAATCACAAATGTGGAGACTATATTGTTAGGGAAATTAATATTTGAGTTGATAGTAAATAAAAAAGGCAAAATAAAAATAATAGGTATACACTTATAAATATGTGACAAAATATGGCCGGGGCGATGGCTCACGCCTGTAATCCTAGCAGTTTGGGAGGCGGAGGAGGGTGAATCCGCAGAGGTCAGGAGTTAGAGAGCAGTCTGGCCAACATGGCAAAACCCCATCTCTACTAAAAATACAAAAATTAGCCAGGCTTGGTGGTGCATGCCTGTAATCCCAGCTACTTGGGAGGCTGAGGCAGGAGAATCACTTGGACCTGGAAGGCAGAGGTTGCAGTGAGCCGAGATCGCGCCACTGCACGCCAGCCTGGGTGACAGAGCAAGACTCTCTCAAAAAAAAAAAAAGTGACAAAATATGAATATATATGCCACTAATGGGAATATATTTGGGACTGATATCAGTAGCTAAATTGAGTGTTATGGCTTTTGGTATATAGCATTTAACATGATAATTAAAAATAAAAATTTAAAAGACCTTTTTTCAGGCATAAAGGAGTTGCCTCTCTGATAGTCCCTGTTACTCTTTCAGGCCTAGGAGGGGGTCTCAAGGCTATTTCTGTGTGGACAGGAAGGGGATCTATGCTCTGGCCTTTTTCCCTGGGGGCTTGCAGTTTTTCTCTGTGTTCAGGAAGTACAGATTGGGCTTTCATTAGGAAAGGATCTAGTTCAGCATTCTTGTCATCACCAGCTGGGGATGAAGAGGCCAAGTTAATGGGAATTTTGGCAAGAATGCTGGGGAAAGGCAGGGACAGCAGAAGTGGCTCCTAGGGGAGCTGTGCCGCTAAAATGAAGTCAAACTGAGGTGGGCCAATCCCATTCAGTTCCGGCAGGTGCACAGAAATCTACTCTGGTAGCGTCATACTGTTCCTATTGTAGAAGTGCAGGTAGAGCAACACCTCAGATGTGGATCAGGTAAATCCGGGGGACTCTCAGACCAAGGAGGGAGAGGCAGGGCCAAGGCCTGGCCTATAGGAAATGGTACGGAGAGCAAGGAAGGCAGATAGCTGGAACCCACAAATTGGCTGGAATATAATTAAAGACCTTTCCCACAACTGGGCACCAAAACTTGGAAGAAAATGGAGATGCCTTGAGTGTCTGATAGATGCGGGCAGAGGGGGGCCAAGAAATGCTTGTCTTCCCTTCTGGACGTGTTTGGTGTTTGTGGTAGTTTTAATGATATGTGTCCAAATTCTTTGCTACTCCTCCCTTTAAGAGATAAAGCCTCATTCCCTTCCCCTTGAATGTGGCCTGGTCTTAGTGATTTGTTTCTTTTTTCTTTTTTGAGACAGAGTCTTGCTTGGTCGCCCAGACTGGAGTGCAATGGGACGATCTTGGCTTACTGCAACCTCCACTTCCTGAGTTCAAGCGATTCTCCTGCCTCAGACTCCTGAGTAGCTGGGACTAGAGGCGCCTGCCACCACACCCGGCTAATTTTTGTATTTTTAGTAAAGAGGGGGGTTTCACCATGTTGGCCAGGCTGGTCTCGAACTCCTGACCTCAGGTGATTTGCCCGTCTTGGCCTCCCAAAATGCTAGGATTGCAGGCGTGAGCCACCACGACTGGCTAGTGACTTGTTTCTAATGAATAGAAGTGATGGAATGTCAGCCTCAAAATTAGGTTATGAAAAGACTGTGGCTTCCACTTTGGAGACTTTCTCTTAGAGCATTCGCTTTGGGGGAACCCAGCTGCCATGTCATGTGAGCTGCTCTATGAAGTGGCCCATGTGGTGAGGAACTGAGCTTTCCTTCTAGCAGCCACAAGTGTGAGCTTCTCTTGGACCCTCGGATAACTGCAGTCTTAGCCTATAACCACAGTCTCTTGAGAGACCCTCAGTCAGAACCACCTAGCTACGTTTCTTGCAGATTCCTGATCCTCAGAAACTGTGATATGTTTGCTGTGTAAGCTGCTAAGTGTTTGGATTATTTGTTATGCAGCAGTGCATTATTATTAATACAGTGGTGGCCTTGTGCCTGATTATATTGTGAAAATATCTGGCACTTTGACCTAGTGCTGGGGAACAGCCAAGATGGGATGGGGCAGCGTAAAGATAGCTGAATGCTTATTCCAGACAGCGGAGATGGGGTGGAGATGGGGCAGCCACTGACAATCATGGAGGGTAAGTGCTCAGTGGGATGTTGTTCTGTGCACACTAATGAGAGATGTCCAGTTCCTTTCTCTGTGTGGGAAAATGGTGCAGCCAATATCCAGACTTGTTGGTTCCACAGTACCAGGTACCAGGGCTAGTAATCCCAAAGTGTGGTGCATGATTTTCAAAGCCAAGGGAAGAACTATGGTTGGGGCTGTAGGGTACACTGAGCCAGAATAGGAAGTCCAGAACAAGTTGTGAATTGAGGGGGAGCCTAAGGAAGTTGAATCTGGAGGTAAAGCTGAGCTAAAGGACCAGCGATGCTAGTGTGAGGTTCAAAGTAGCCTAGAAAGAGGGAATAATCCAGGAAGACCTGGATTCCTTCCACAGATGTGGGAGCAGATGTCAGTGGTGCATACCAGGAGAAAGGCTTTTACAATTTCTGACTCAAGCTTCTGTGGATGCTGGACCCACTCCAGCTAGGACAGGTTGGGGAATGGAACCTGGTTTTTCTTTTAATGACTTGAAGAGGGTTAGGAGTGGTTGTTGAGTCTGCACTGATAATCCATTTTCATTTCTTCACTCTCCTTCAAACATTGTTCATTCACTGGCCTTAGGAGGGGGTGAGGATCTATGATGAGGTCTCCGTTGGTTGCATTATTTTCTGGAATCTTAAAATAGATCACATGTCTCTGGGCCGGTCTTGGCTCTAGCTGCTGTTGATTGTCTGACGGTCCTTCCTGGGAGGCTTTCATCTGGATACGGTGAACATCTCTAGAGGGCCTAGCAGCTGGTGCTAAAATACGTGTTCAAGTGTCTGCTAATTTTCCATCGACTGAATGTTGCATGGCCCTCTCAGCAGAATGACATTTCACAGCTTTCAGCTGCCATAAATCGTTGACCTTAAGAGCCTCAGCATTCAGTATCTATCTCATACATCAGGCTAGCCAGGCACTTGAAGCACTTTAAGACTTTGAATAGAAATAGACCCAAAGATATGCTGTCCCCAAAAGCCATTCCATTCCAGCATGATTAAATGTCTGTGCTCCCAGAGGTTTTCTATGATAGTTTAGAAGATTGGCATGAATACACCCAAACAATTTTTTTTTTCGCGTTTGTGTTCAGGCAGCAAAATCCTGATGGAGATGAATTTGTGCCATTGCAACTTTCTGAGGATATGTTTCAGATGCAAACTCTTTGTCTTAGCTAAGCTGCCATTTGGCCATTAGATCCCCCAGAAGAAGGATTTAGAGCTCTGAGGTCAAAGCCCACATTTGAAAATAACTGTACTTTGTGTTTTAGTCAAGTTTGCTAGCAAGGAGATGCAGAGCAAACTAGGAGAGGTGAGCCAATTGGCACCTTTAGCTCATCTGGCTCTTGGTTTCATTCTGTGCTAAGCTCCCTAGAGATATTTTCTACTTAGAAAACAATCCCCTATCCCTTCTGGTACAGTTGAACAGTGCAGCCAATCTCTGAAATGAAAATTATTTTGTAAGTTGCCTCTAAGATTAAAGTTCAATTAACTATACTGCCTAAGTGGATTTGCAGAGTCAACTTACCAGCTTATGTGGTGTGGCAAAAAAGATGGCTAATTAATCACCAAGAAATTAATATTTTCCATCTCTATGGAGTTGTCACTGGGATTACATTTCTGAGCTCTCCTTACATCTTGGTGGTGCCATGTGACTAATAGTTGCTGATGGAACATGAGCAGAAGCGATTTGTGTCACTTTTAAAAGCAGGTGTTCATTTTATACCCTCCTGTTTGCATTTCTTGATGCAGATAACAGCAGTAACCTTGGAATTCAGTGTGTTGAAGATGGAAGAGCTATAAGAGGTAAGGGACCTGGGTTCTTATATTTTCATCTGAAAAGTTATCTGCTTACCAGGAGGTGCCCACACTGGACTGTTATGTGAACAAGAAGTGCATTTCTATTGTGTTAAGTGACTAGGTTTCTTTGTTATAGCAGCTAGCATTACCCTAACCAACATACATGGAATTTTGAGATTCTTGAGTATAATGGGCTTTGAAAGGGATATGATTGGATAAGGTGTACCCTTGGCTAAACTGAAGTTTTGAACTGAATAGCAATCAGGTATATAAAATTTATCCTGAATATTTTACTGCTCCCTCCTCTCCTTAGTTAATTAATGCATTCCACAAAAGGTACTGGAGTCTTACAATATGCCAGGTACTACGCTGAGTATGCACGGGAGATACAGTAGTGAGCAAAACAGACTTGGTCCCTGTTCTTGTGAGCCTTAAAATCTATAGGGGAGAGATGATGAGTTCTCAAGTTTAGGCGAGGGACTAACGAGGGAGGGAATCGAGTAGAATAGTGATTCTCTAACCTGGTCATTGGCCCATCAGCCATCTGATCACCTGGAAAGCTTATAAAATATAGAAGATTTCATATCCTGTCCGTACAAAGCCTGAGTCAAGAGGATTTGGGTGGAGTCCAAGCAGCCAACCAACCAAGCATTGGTTGAGATTTAGAAGGTAGAGTTGAGAGGACTTTAATGACTGCTTGGAATTGGTAGGCAAAGGAGAAGGAATATTTGGTATTGGAAGACGAATTTCTGGCTTGACCCCACTGATTTGGAGGTGGGGGTATGTGCTTGAGATAGGCCACACAGGAAGAAGTGCAGTTTTCTCTTGAGGTGGAATAATAAGTTGAGCCTTGGAGGTAATGACTTTGAAGTGCCCATGCACTATCAGGGTAGAGATGTATATTTGTTGTGTATGGTGGGAGTAGAGAGTGAGACTGTTGGGAGGAAACGAGAGCAGCAGAACTGATCCTGGTAGTCTGAGATCAGAGGCAGTCCTTTCTCTCAAGAGGCTCATAGTCGAGTGATGCTGCATAAGGCTGATCTCAAGAAGTACTGGGTGGTGCACTGCTATTCTGTCTCTCTACACACAACATTTTGGGATGCTGACGCAATGGAAACAGTAGGGGAGTATTTAACAAAAAGTATTTGTCCTGGGCCTTTTAAACTCAGCCAGGAAAATGGCACTTCTCCTATTCATTTGTCCAGGTCCAATCTCTCCTTTCCATTGTTATCCCTACACCTCATTCTCATTGTGACTGGCCATGTAATTCCTGGTATTGTTTCTGTTTTTATAAATATCTACAGTTGTCCTCACAAGTTTTCGTGATCTCTTCTGGATTCTTTTCTTGGCTTTAGACCCAGCTTCCAACCTAATTCTCAGTGCTGCTTTCTCACTGGAGTGTGGCAATAAGAGGGTCTACCAGCAAAGGTTTCCCTGGACTCTTACAAGGCAAATGGAGTTGAATGGAGCTGATGTATATGCTATCATTCTGATTTGTTTCAGAAGCAAATCAAGGTTCCCAGTGATGTTGCAAAGGGACTTATAAGGTCCAGAGTGGGCACAATCCTCTTCTTTCAGGTCTTTATGTCTTTGTGTCATCTGTGGGTAAATTTTCTTGAAAAGCAAATAGCTTCAATCTTGTGTTAGTTAACTCACATAAGACTATGAGAACGTCTGATAAAAACTAACAGAGAAAGATTCAAAGAGAAGGGCAATTCATTGACTTCCTATTCAGAGCCAAGCTCAAATCTGAAAATTTTCTCTATCTGTCCTCACCTTCAGCTAAAAGCACTTCATACCTAATATAACTGAGCATAATTATCTGGACTGATATGAACTTGCTGTACCCAGGACTGTAAGCATTGATGCTGTCAGCTTGAAAGCACCTACTCAGAGTTCTGAGTGGTTTCTGTTTGGGTTCAACTTTGAGATCCAATGAGTGATTTATGTGAAAGAGCACTACTAGGCTGCAAAAGAAGGGAAATAACTTTTTTTGAACTCTTAGCTTATAAGCTAAGATTTAGCTTATAAGAGTTCAAAAAAAGAGTTTTTGGGCTGTATGTATGGTATTTTCTTTAGGGCCCTCTCAACAATTTTGTTATCTCTAACTTATAGATGACAAAACTGAGGATCAGAGAAATGAAGAAACATGCAGGAACACACAGTTTATAAGTAGCAAGCTAGGTATTAAAATCCTGGTCTATTGGTTTCGGAGCCTTTGTGCACTTTCCATTAGATTAGTGAGGTCAAAATTCAGTCATTCGTAATTTAGGTACTACCTCTAATATCCTATATGATGTTTTTCTTTTAATCATCTGTCAAATTAAAAAAATTAGCCTTTCCTTAAGCAAAGATGTCTTGAAAATCATGGGGCGGGGTGTGTGTGTGTACATTATTTATCTGGGTGTCATTTCAAATCAACTCATGTCCCACTAATGGAACACATGCCATTCTTTGGAAACTCTGCAGTTTACCATTAGCAGAAGGGAAAGGGAAGGCAAGCAGGGAAAAGGGAAGACACAAATCAACCACAAATTAAAAAAAATCCATGCATGCAAAGAAAGTATCAGCTTAGTATGTGCATAAAACCATCAAGCCGATAGTAACATAATTTGTAGGAAAGAAGAAAATGAATACATACCATTATTCAGTGCTTCCTTACTTATTTAATGTCATGAGACACAACGAAAATGATATTTGCAGGGCACAGTCAGGTGAGTGCGTGAGGCTGCTTCCAGCCCCAGGTTCCATCCAGCTGCCCTGAGAGCGGATGGGATCAATATCTTAGCATAACTGAAACACTTGTTTGGTATACCAGGTCTCCACAGCTTACAGGGTTGGGAAGCTCTGCTATAATCTACCATTGGACTGGCTTTTAGGAAGGAAAACAATCCACTTGGATAAAATCCATTTAAGTACTCTACATGTGTCTCTCTCTGTGTGTGTGTGTGTGTGTGCGCGCGTGCGCGTGTGTGTGTGATGCTATGTCCTTGTTTTCATTTGATTTCTGGCAATAAGTTCTCGTCAGTTGATGACATCACTCAGCTCTCAGGTAAATGCAACCTTAGGACACATCTTTGAGTCCTCCGTTTTTACTTACATTCTTTTATTATATTAATTATGTAGTTGCTGTGCTATCCCATTCAGGGTCTTAAGATTATTCATGTAAGTGTATGCATGACAATGCAATATAAAACAGTTTTAATAGTTAAAATAAATTACTAGCAAAGAGTGTTTGAAACTAGCATACACTGATACCTGAGACATTCCCTGACTAGGCTCTACTCTGACCCCATTCCCTAAGTGTCGCTGTTGAAACCCAAATGCTACCAGCAGTGTATATCCTCATTCAGAGTCTACTTGTACCTTCCTCCTGACTTTGGGTCCCTGGAGATCAGCTTTAGCTTCAGAATTCAAGGTATGTAGGCATATATTTCCCACTCTGGGCTGCAGGTTGACTTCTGTTTGGAATCTCTTTCCTATATGTATGGCACATTAACCACCATCACCTACTATCCTAACTCATTTTGCTCTGTCTTGTAGCTGTCTATGATCTGGACACCTAATGGGCACAATATTACAACTCAGGACACCACTGGCCGTAGCTCAGTTAACTGTTGCTGTAGTGCCAGTCTGGCAGGGGCCGAGACCTGGAACTAGATCTAAACACTGGTGGCTACACTGGAAGAATGTGGTTGAGAGGGGAAGCAAGTACAGTTATCAGGCCTAGGTTATGGTCCAGGCAAACAGCTGGTGGTGAGAATGAATGTGTCACAAACATACCTTCAGTTCAGGCCTCTTTTCTGAGCTCCATCCACCTCCCCAAGTCTTTTCAATTTTACCTTCTATATGACCTCTCAAATTTTTCCTTGTTTTTTCTGTCCTCACTGCTGTCAGTTTAGACCCAGACACCAGTAGTGTCACCTGGATGACTGCAGTAGACACCCCAAGTAGTTCCTCTACCTCCACTCTTGCCTCCCCCTCCGTCCATTTTCCTTATAGTAGCCCAAGTCAATCAAATAATGTTTTCACCATCTACATCTCCCCCTTCAGATTAAAATCCTGCAGACGCTTCCATTGCCCTTAGGATAAAGTTGGTCCTTTCTATGGTTTGCAAGGGCCTGAATGGTCAGCTTCATTCTCTGCCTACATCTCTCTGTGTGTGTGTGTGTGTGTGTGTGTGACGGAGTTCAGCTCTTGTCGTCCAGGCTACAGTGCAATGGTGCAATCTCGGCTCACTGCAACCTCTGCCTCCCCAGTTCAAGTGATTCTCATGGCTCAGCTTCCCAAGTAGCTGGGATTACAGTGGGATTACAGGCACCCGCCACCATGCTTGGCTAATTTATATATATATATATATATATATATATATATATATATATATATTTTGAGATAGAGTCTCACTCTCTCACCAGGCTGGAGTGCAGTGGCATGATCTCGGCTCACTGCAACCTCCGCCTCCCAGGTTCAAGCGATTCTCCTGCCTCAGCCTCCCCGAGTAGCTGGGATTACAGGCCTGCGCCACCACACGCAGCTAATTTTTTGTATTTTTAGTAGAAACGGGGTTTCACCATGTTAGCCAGGCTGGTCTCGAACTCCTGACCTCAGATGATCCGCCCATCTCGGCCTTCTAAAGTGCTGGGATTATAGCTGTGAGCCACTGTACATGGGAATTTTTGTATGTTTAGTAGAGATGGGGTTTTGCCATGTTGGCCAGGCTGGTCTCAAACTCCTGACCTCAGGTAGTCCACCCCCCTTGGCCTCGAAAGGTGCTGGGATTACAGGAGTGAGCCACCACACCCTGCCCCCTGCCTACGTCTTTAGCCTCATTTCATAGCACTTTTTCCACCACCTGGGCTGCCCCGTTTTCAGTAAATGAAACTGGAGTTCTAGTTTAATTAGGTTTTTAATTAAGAATTCTATGAAATGCAGCATAGGATGACTTGCAAGCTAATACAGAAACCTGTCATCTTAAGATGATTGATAGAGATAATGGGGAATGGTGCTGACTAATGCTGAGTTGACTGTTTTATTAAATTGTTTGTCATGAGAATAATGATTGCTAGAACCCATGCAACAATGCTACCTACTACTTGACATTTAGATTGGGCTTTTATCTTTATTTTTTCCAAAGCATATGCACAGTTACTTTTGTTCTCACTACATCCTGGTAAGGTATGTAGTATAGACATTTGTATTCCTTGCTTACAGGTGGAGCAACCGAAACCCAGAGTAGTAAGATGAATGTCACCTAGCAAGTCAGGGGCCCATCTCAGTCCAAAAGCATGGAGAAATAATAATACATAATAGTAACAGTATTAGTAGATACCACTTATAAAGCCCTTACAATGTGTGAGACACTATCACATAGATTACTATGTCTACTTCAAAGATGAGGAAACTGAAACTTAGAGATGTCACTTAGGTAGTCAGTGCTACTTTCACAACATATCTAGAATCCATCTGTTTTTTCTTCTTTTTTTTCTTTTTTTATTTTTGAGATGGAGTCTTGCTCTGTCACCCAGGATGGAGTGCAGTGGTGTGATCTCGGCTCACTGCAACCTCTGCCTCCCGGGTCCAAGCGATTCTCCTGTCTCAGCATACCAAGTAGCTGGGACTACAGTCATGTGCCACCACACCTGGCTAGTTTTTTTCTTTAATTTTTATTTATTTATTTTTTTGAGATGGCGTCTCGCTCTGTCTCCCAGGCTGGAGTGCTGTGGCACAATCTCGGCTCACTGCAATCTCTGCCTCCCAGGTTCAAGCAATTTTCCTTGCCTCAGCCTCCCGAGTAACTGGGATTAAAGGTGCCCACCACCATGCCTGGCTGGTTTTTGTATTTTTAGTAGCAACAGTGTTTCACTGTGTTGGCCAGGCTGGTCTCGAACTCCTGACCTCAAGTGACTCACCCACTCGATCTCCCCCAAGTGCTGGGATTACAGGCTTGAGCCACTGTGCCCAGCCATTTTCTTTTGTTTTTTTTAGACAGGGTCTCACTCTGTTGCCCAGGCTGGAGTGTAGTGATCCGATCATGGCTCACTGCACCCTCATCCTCCCTGGGCTCAAGCAATTTTCCCCACCTCGGCTTTCTGAGCAGCTGGTACTACAAGCATGTGCCACCACATCTGGCTACCATTTGGTTTTCAAGTCATTTCTAGTCTCCTATTGCTTTTGTTCTTCCAGGGCCCTAAGTGATAGAAAACACAGAGAGGACACCACTAGCAAAGGCAGGGTCTTCACCAATTGTTTTGGTTCCCAAACTCCTGTATTATATGACTGTGGGAGAGCTGGCCTCAACCATTGATTTGCCTTGAGAACTCTTCTCTTGCTTTAGCATGGAGCCCCTACTGGAGATAGGCTACTCTAGGCCTCTTTTCTCTCCAGTGTCCTCCTGATCCCATTTGTTTAACCTTTGGTTCCTACTATTCTAAAATGGCAGAAGCGAAGTGAGACAATGAGAGAGAGAGAGAGAGACAGAGAGAGAGGGAGATTGTCCTGAAGATTTAGAGAAGAGCAAATTAAGTCACTCATGCTTTGCCTCCTTGAACTCTACCCCTCTTCCTCTTGTCCTTCCAATGGCCTCCAGTAGGAAGATTGCCTAAGCCCAATCTTCTATACCAACCATATGGGGATACTACTAATATAGTCCCATTTTGTGGTGCTCAGGACACCTTGATCAATATGAGGAATTCTCTTTGGTATGGGAAAAAGTAGCCTCAAGTGTCCCTAGAAGTTAGAGTGTTTGACCCATAGTCAGCACCGGGTGTGCCATACAACAGGTAGCAACGCATCAGTTACTAAGCTGGAAATCAGGCAAAAGCCCCACCCTTGGATGGGTCTGCAATCAGTCAAGCAGGACTTCTTTTATAGATGATCAGGACGTTAGATTCTAAGAAACAGGAGTTGAGGCTAAGGCAGAAACTGATTTCTCAGTGCAGCTTGCTTTGCAAATACCCCAGGCTATTTATGAGGAAAGCTCTTTAAGTCCTTGCTTTTAGTCAGGATTGATCCTTTAAATAGAAGTAGGACTGAGCCTGCAAGTGTAAAATAGACTGAGACGCACGTAGGGCCCAGTACATGATGTTGGATAAACTCTGAGCTGGCTTTGTCTCCTACCCAGAATCTCATCTGTGATACCTAAAGTGAATCTCTAAGGGTGGTCCCAGGACCTTTAGCATCAGCATCACCTAGGAACTGGTCAGAAATGCAAATTCTCTGGTGGTACCTGAGACCTAGTAAATCAGAAATTCTGGGATAGGGACACAGCAACCTGTGCTGTGCCATGGCCCTCAGGGGATGCTGAGGCCCACTCGATTTTGAGAACCACTGCTGTATGGTATCCTGATGGCTGGGGAATGCCTTCACACTACTGTCAGTTTATCTGAACCAGAATTTATGTGCTGCAAGCTTTTGATTTTTAGTGACTGCATAGCTCTTGTTTATTCTGGTCCCCTGTCTGCTGACCCTGGCTCTGTGGCTGTCCAGAGTGACAAAAATCATACTCAGACTCTCTTGCCTGATGCTAGTACAATCATTTTAGAGTAAAAACATGAACTGAGATCTCCTATACCTGTACAGACTCAAATCATGAGGATGGCATAGTGCTGAAATGCGCTAGTTTTGGGAGCAGGCCTATCTGGGTTCATTTTCAGGCTCTACCTCTGAACTAGTTCTGTCTCATGTATGCTGTGAACCTCCATTTCTTCATCTGAAAAGTGGAGATAATAACATCAACCTCACAGCATTGTTGTAGGGACTAAAAGAGACAGTGTATGTGAGGTGCAGGATATCTGGCATTTAACAAGTGCTCTGTAATGGCAGTTGGATTAGATGGCTTATTTTCCCTTTTCAGTTCTCATGGCATTGTGTAGTTGTACTGCAACTTTAAGGGATTGATTGTTCTCATTTGTTTTACCATGAAAATACTTTGTTTTCCCCTTTGGAGAAGAGAGGTGGCACACACAGCACCGAGGATCACTGTGAAGGTGGAGAGCGCTGTAGAAGAGTGGTTAAAAGCCCGGGCTCTGGGCCAGATTGCATGAGATAACAATCTTTTTTATTTTTTTTATTTTTTAGATGGATTCTTGCTCTGTTGCCCAGGCTGGAGTGCAGTGGCACAATCTCTGCTCACTGCAACCTCCGCTTCCCAGGTTCAAGTGATTTTCCTGCCTCAGCCTCCTGAGTAGCTGGGATCACAGGCGTGCACTACCACTCCCAGCTAATTTTTTTATTTTTAGTAGAGATGGGATTTCACCATGTTGGCCAGGCTGTTCTTGTACTCCTGACCTCAAGTGATCCGCCTGCCTCGGCCTCCCAAAGTGCTGGGATTACAGGCGTGAACCACCACACGCAACCCAGAATGCATGAGATTGAATCCTCATTTCAGATTCAAAATCAGGATCACACATTTACTAGCTGTGTGATCCTGCATAGGTTTCCACTCTGAGCCTGTTTTCCCATCTGGAAAACAAAGATAATAGTAATACTTACCTTAGTATAAAGATTTAATATATGTAAAACGCTTGAAATAGTGCCTGACACATTCGGTTTTGAAACTGTTGAAAAGCATTGTATGGGCAGAGTTTCCAGAAGAAGAGAATTTTATGGGAGTTTGGGGGAACTTCTAACACTGCCTAAAACCCAGCCCCAGTATCTAAGGATCATCCTGAATGAGTGCCTGAATGAATCATGTATGTTTTGGCATTGTGTATGTCCAGCTGTCTATTTAGCATGGTTCAGAATACTTTGCTCTGATAAAACATAGTAAAAGTTTGATAAAAACCAGTAAAGAAATGAGGAACATCTATCAATAAACACTCAGCTTAATGCTAGAGCCTGTAGTGCTACAGACGAACGGGAAATTCTCCCTACCCTTGGGGAACCTACATTCTGGCTGGACAGATGAGATTAACAGCATGAAACATTACAGAAGAATACAAGAGAGTATTAAGTGCTAAATGATGTGGCAGGGATAACAAGTGCTGCAATAATTCAGACAAGAAGGGAGGGGAGTAAGACTGAAGAGAGGAAAGACTTCTTAGAGGTGATGTTTTGAGCTGGGCTTTTGAGGATGGTGAAGATCTGGCAGGTTAGAGGGAAGGGTAAGTGACAGGTGCTTATCACATTCCAAAATGACTCATTAAGGAGTTTTAAAAATAATTGGCATTCCTAGGATGCTTAATATCAGATTCACTTTATACAGCTCTGTTTATATGGCAACATTTTAAATCACACTGGACTGGGTGACAACGATCTGGGCTTTTGTTTCATCCTACTACTAAGCGGTTGTGTCCCCTCATCAAATTTTCTTCAATTTTCCAGGCCTCTGTTTTCTCATCTATAAAGTGAGAGGCCTGAACTCAGTGACCTCTAAGATCCTTCTCTACTCTGAGTAGAGCTATACTAATAGCTAACGTTTACTGGGTGCTTACTCTGGGCCAGGCACTATTAAGTTCTGTATGTAGTTGACCCTTGAATGACATGGGTTCGAACTGCACAGGTTGACATAGATTTTCTTTCACCTCTTTCACCCCTGAGACCACAAGATAAACCCTTCCTCCTTCTCAGCTTACTTAGCATGAAGACAGCGAGGTTAAAGACCTTTATAATGATCCCTTTCCTCTTAATGAATAGTAAATGTATTTTTTCTTCCTTATGATTTTCTTTTTCTTTTCTTTTTTTTTTTTTTTTTGAGGCAGGATTTTGCTCTGTCACTCAGGCTAGAGTGCAGTGCCATCACAGCTCCCTGTAGCCTCCATCTCCTGGGTTCAAGTGATCCTGCCACCTCAGTCTCCTGAGAAGTTCAGACTACAGGCACCTGCCACCACGCCTGGCTGATTTTTTTTTTTTTTAATTTTTAGTAGAGATGAAGTCTTGCTGTGTTGCCCAGGCTAGTCTTGAACTCCTGAGCTCACGAAATCCTCCCCCGTTGGCCTTCCAAAGCTCTAGGATTACAGGCATGAGCCACCATGCCCAGCCGTGATTTTCCTGATAACATTGTCTTTTCCCTAGCTTACTTTATTATTAGAATACAGTATAGGCCAGGTGCAGTGGCTCACACCTGTAATCCTAGCACTTTGGGAGGCTGAGGCAGGTGGATCACTTGAGGTTAGGAGTTCGATACCAGCCTGGCCAACATGGTAAAAGCCCATCTCTACTAAAAATACAAAAATTAGCTAGGCATGGTGGTGGATGTCTGTAATCCCAGCTACTTGGGAGGTTGAGGCACGAGAATGGCTTGAATCCTGGAGGCGGAGGTTGCAATTAGTCAAGATGGTGCCACTGCACTCCAGCCTGGATGACAGAGGGAGACTCTGTCTCGAAAAAAAAAAATACAGTATATAATGTAACATGTAAAATATATGTTAATCAACTTTATGTTATCAGTAAGGCTTCTGTTCAGTAATAGACTATTCATTAAGTTTTGGGAGAGTCAAAACCTATACATGGATTTTTGACTTTTGGGGCGGGCACCCCTAACCCCTACATGGTTCAAGGATCAACTATAATGTGTCCAAGATTTGTCATGCAAGGCGGTCACGGACACAAACCACTAGTAGCACAAAGTGCAGATAGAGCATGAGGTTTCTATGTGGGTGGTATTTACAAACAAAGAAACAGCAGAGTGCATGCAGTCCCTGGGACACTATTCCACAGCACACGCCAGACAGAGATATTCTGTATGCCCTGTGACCAAGGTTCCAGCAGGGGGTAGGGTCTGCCCGGGCCAGCACACTAGATTTGGGAGAGAGCACTCCATGAGCAAGATTGAACCCTATCCCTAACTTGTATTATATATTTAGGTTAGCCTAAGAGGGGGCTAGAAGACATCTAGTTTTTTTTTTTTTTAAGGGACAGGAGCTGTATCAAGGGATCTCCCATCCCAGGGACCACTAAGGAACAGGCCTCTGGAGGTCCAGGATCTGCATAACTTAAGGCCCTAGGAACAGCCTTGCCTACCAGGAATAGTGATGTTAGCCAAAGGCCTTTTCTATATTGAAGACAGGCTTAGTGCAGCTGAGCCAGCTCTCTCCGAAACTACCAAAAAGGAGGAGGAAATGAGCCAACGGGGTCATCTGGATATTTCTCCTGTCAACGATAGCCAGCAGAGCTGGAATCAAGCTCAAGCAGTGTGGCGCCAGAGCCCACACTCTTAACCAATGACTTGGCAGTGCCAATTCTCACACTCCTGCCAAGCATATTGATAATATTATAACATAAAGAGAGCAGGTTAACTTTCAAGCCAATAAAGCCTGGTTTGAATCGTGGCTTTTCCACTTATTCGATGTGAGGCTTTGGGTGAATAATTTATCTCCCCAGAGCTTCAGTTTCCTTATCTGTGTAACCAGCAAAAACAACCCCTACTTCCCAGGTTCACTCTGAGGATCAGGGAGATAATCAATGTAAAGTGGTTAGGGTTGTGCCTGGGATATAGGGAATGCTTGAAAAAAAAGGAGGCTGCTGTCAAGGGTGGTACTGTTCCTATTACCAGCCTACCTTCCAGAAATGCTGAATTCTCAGATTATCCACAAGATGTCCCCCTTTCAATAGCAAGTTCCACAGCACTGCTATGTGTATAAATATGTATATGTGAGAATCCAAGCTCTTGAAAAATGACTTTCACGTCCACGCCTGCCTGTGCAAAAACATATATTGAACCATGTGCCCAGGAGGAAATCATAGTTGGCTTTGCAGCCGATGCACATATGGCTTGTGAGGCAGTTCTAAGGCGAGCCGGTTGCTTTCCAGGGTGTGTGTGGGCGGCGACTACATCCCTACAGTATAGCCAAAGCATGATGCAGTGGAAGGAGTTTCAGGATCTGTAATTATGTTCCCTTCTCAAGTCCTGAGGGAAGTATATAGCTGTTGAGGAGTGCGCGTGTGTGTGAGAGAGTGTGTGTGCAGAGGCCCTTGTGCCCATGTGCATAGTGGGGGCAAAGCCTCCCTCCTGAAAATTTTGCACGAGACATGAAAGCATCCTTTCACTTCCTGCTATTCTGTGGATTTTATTTTTGGCAGGTCCTTGTGATATAGGACAAAAGTTCAGAAAGATACTCAGCTGTTTGTGCAGAACAGATAATACCAGACCTAGAATAATTACGTGTATTCAGGACGATGGAACAATATGAAATCTAAGTGTGGAGGCTGCCTTTGCAGCAGGAGCAATATAGCCATAGAGCCTTTTTTTTTTTCTGTAAACATTTGAAAAATCGTTTTCTCCTGGTCAACACAGGGAGAAAGAAAACAGAACAGCTGTTTTTGATTCTTTCTTCCCTTTGATTCAGCTCATTTGCATACTGAGTAAAGGGCCTACAGCCTGGCAACTGTTTTGCCTATTAGTCTATTGTACATGGGTTTGTGTCTCCTAAGGATAATTTCCTTTGTTGTTTCTGAATGAAGGACGAGAGTGTCTCAGCTGCTATTGCTGCATTGCATTGCTTTGTTCAGAGAACAGAAAATGGCCTTTTTTGTTGCAAACTCCCTGGTATTTTAGATATTTTAGGCAAAGCTCTTGCCCCTATTTGGGGCAGAGCAGGTCTGGGGTGGGACTGCTGAAAGATCTTTCTGCCCCAGAGAAACTCAGAAATTGTAACTCACAAGAAAGGTCTTCAGTAGCCTCAAAGCACTCCTCTCTTCCCAGGGGCCCGTTGCCCTTACACAGCCTCCACACTGCCCCTGTTGTTTTTTACCTACATTAGATCTTTCTGGACAATGCTTCAAGATCTAGATTTTTCTCAGATCACCTTCCTTTGCCTGATTTCTGTTCCTTAGTGTCTCTTCTCTCTTTCCAAAAGTTGTCCTTGGCTTCTTTTTTTTTTTTTTTTTTTTTTTTTTGAGACAGTCTTGCTCTGTCACCCAGGCTGGAGTGCAGTGGCACAATCTCAGCTCACTGCAGCCTCCACTTCCTGGGTTCAAGTGATTCTTGTGCCTCAGCCTCTGGAATAGCTGGGGTTACAGTCGTGTGCCACCACACCGGGCTAATTTTTGTATTTTTAATGGAGACAAAGTTTCACCATGTTGGCCAGGCTGGTCTTGAACTCTTCACCTCAGGTGATTCACCTGCCTCAGCCTTCCAAAGTGTTGAGATTACAGGCGTGAGCCACCACGCGCAGCCTGGCTTTATTTCTGTTTGTTTTTGTTTTTTCTGAGACAGTGTCATGATGTGACCCCCAGGCTGGAGTTCAATGGTGCGATCTCGGCTCACTGCAGCCTCCGCTTCCCGGGTTCAAGCTATTCTCCTGCCTCAGCTTCCTGAGTAGCTGGGATTACAGGTGCAAGCCACCATGCCCAGCTAATTTTTGTATTTTTAGTAGAGATGAGGTTTCACCATATTGGCCAGGCTGGTCTCGAACTCTTGACCTCAGGTAATCCACTCACCTTGGCCTCCCAAAGTGCTGGGATTACAGGTGTGAGCCACTGCTCCGGCCCTGGCTTCATTTCTGAATGCACAATTCTGAATGTATGTGGCAGTGTGGCAGGGCATTTGTATTGCCTCTTTGTGGACTGTCACTTTTTCTTGGTGGCAACTAACATGAACATACTCTGGAGTAGAATGCAAAATGTCCTCAAATTTCTAAGATAAAATAATAGCTAACACCCATCAAGTGCTTAGTATGTAGCAGGTTCTATTTGAAGAGCTTACTACATGGTAATTAGTTTAATCTTCGCAACAAGCCTAAGAGCTGGCTTACTACTTTCATCCCCATTTTGTGGATGGAAAACTAAGGCACAGCAAGGTTAAATGACTTGGCCAAGGGCAAATAGCTGAGTACATGGAAGTCCACACTGTCAGCTACAATGCTCCATTTTCTGTCCAGGACACATTGGGCTGGGCCTCCAGACCTCCCAGGGAATTTCCTCTGCTATTCGGGGGAAGGGTAGCTCTTCTCTTTAATGAATTTATACTTTGACCTGGACTTCTGAGCTCAGTAACCTTCTCTTAAAGGAATAATTTTGATATTGGGTTTAGGGGCCAGTGACAGGTCAGTGGAGTAGCTAACTTGAGATAAGGGTTCCTTTTTGTGTCCTCAGGTCCAATCAGACCAGAAGTTAGTCACCTTCTCTGTTTACCCATTAGATCAGGAATATTAATGGTCATAGCAGGTATGAGTTTTAGTCCACATCATCAAGTGAAATGCTATGGAATGAATTATGTCCCTGCCCACCCCTAACCCCCATTCGTATGTCAAAGCCGTAACCTCCAATGTGACTATATTTGGAGATAAAATTTTTAAGAATGGAATTATGGTTAAATGAAGTAATGTTTCAACCCCTGATCCGATACGATTAATGTCCTTATAACAAGAGGCACCAGAGAGCATGGAAGCACTTTTCTCTTTGTCTTCCTTCCTCCCTCTCTCTGCCTCCCTCCTTCATTTCTTCCCCAGCTCCACTTTCTCCTCCTTTTCCTCCCTTCATCTTCCTTTCTCTTTGTCCCTCTTTCTCACCCTCCCTCCTCTTCTTTCTCTGTCCCCGTCTTTCTCTCTCTGTCTGTGCACAAGAGAAGAGGTCATGTGAGCACATAGCGAGATTGTGGCTGCCCGCAAGCCAAGAGAAGCCTCAGAATGAAACCTACCTTGCCAGCACCTTGATCTTGGTTGGACTTCTCAGCCTCTAGAATTGTGAGAAATAAATTGAAGTGGCGCAAATGATCCTCCCACCTCAGCCTCCTGAGTAGCTAGGACTAGAAGCGTGTGCCACCACACCCAGCTAATTCTTAAAATTCTTCGCAGAGACTGGGCCTCTCTATGTTGTCTGTGCTCATCTTGAACTCCTAGACTCAAGCTATTCTCCTGCCTCACCCTCCCAAAGTGCTGGGATTACAGGCATGAGCCATCGTGCCCAGCCTCTATCTTACTCTGTCAGCCAGTGGTGCAATCTCAGCTCACTGCAACCTGTGCCTCCTGAGGCCAAGTGATTCTCCCACCTTAACCTCCCGAGTAGCTGAGACTACAGGCACACGCCAGCCACCACGCACAGCTAATTTTTTTTTTTTTTTTCCTGAGATCGAGTCTTGGTCTGTGGCAATCTTGGCTCACTGCAACCTCCGCCTTCTAGATTCAAGCAATTCTTCTGCCCCAGCCTCCTGAATAAGTACGCTGGGACTACAGGTGCCTGCCACCATGCCCAACTAATTTTTTATATTTTTAGTAGAGACGGGGTTTCACCATGTTGGCCAGGCTGGTCTTGAACTCCTGACCTTAGGCGATCTGCCTGCCGTGGCCTCCCAAAGTTCTGGGATTACAGGCTTGGGCCACCAAGCCTGGCATATATATATATGTTTTTTTGTAGAGACTGGGTTTTGCCATGTTACCCAGGCTGGTCTTGAACTCCTGGACTCAAACGACCTGCCTGCCTTGGTCTTCCAAAGTGTTGGGATTATAGGTGTGAGCCACAATGCCCTGCATGTTTCTTTCTTTCTTTTCTTTTCCTTTTTTTTTTTTTTTTTCTGAGATGGAGTCTTGCTCTGTCACCCAGGCTGGAGTGCAGTGACACTGTCTCAGTTCACTGCAACCTCTGCCTCTCAGGTTTAAGCGATTCTCCTGCCTCAGCATCCCAAGTAGCTGGGATTATCGGCGCCAGTCACCATGCCTAGCTAATTTTGTATTTTTAGTAGAGACGGGGTTTTGCCATGTTGGCCAGGCTGGTTTTGAACTCCTGACCTCAGGTGATCCACCCGCGTCCACCTCCCAAAGTGCTAGGATTACAGGTGTGAGCCACTGCGCCTGGCCCTGTTTCTTTATTTCTATAAATGAAGTGGAATCTTCTCAGAGCTCCCAGCATGTCATATGGACAGGGAATTATATCTCGGTTGTTTGGAGGGTTTCCTATAATCCCCCCAGAAGATCACTAAAGAGTCCTGGAGTTTTTTGTGCCAGAAAATCAAGAGAGGGCCACATCCTTAGTTCTTAGTGGTTTCATCTTTTCTGTTGCTCTTTGGTCTCCCAGAGATGGCTGTCACGTGCAGGTTCTTATCAATTGTCTTTGGCACTGCTACTCTGAGTGGATCCAGAGATACCTCTCACTAAG
Organism: Ateles fusciceps; assembly: GCA_036589455.1. Classification (NCBI taxonomy): domain Eukaryota; kingdom Metazoa; phylum Chordata; class Mammalia; order Primates; family Atelidae; genus Ateles; species Ateles fusciceps. Next base: position 11,685 of record JAZHEH010002825.1, on the reverse strand, counting down.
GTTTTCCCTTTGATTGTTGACCTGTCGGGGTGCTGTACCTGCATGGGGTGCACCGGCTTTGCTACTCAGTTCTCCGACCCCTCCCAGTCTCAGAGGAAGGAGGGGCAAGCTGTCTCAAGCCCTTCTCTCTATGTAATGACACTCAAAGCCCTTCTCTCTGTGTAAATACAGTATAATCCCCTTCATTAACACTTTAGACCAAGGGTTGATGAGCTTTTTTTCTGGAAAGATCTCCAGCTATTTAGGTTTGTGGACTGTATGGTCTCTGTTGCAAATATTTAGCTCAGCTAGAAATGAGCTATAGAATATATGTAAATGAACAGGTATGTCTGCGTACCAGGAAGAAACTTCATTTGTGGACATTGAAATATGAATTTAATACAATTTTCATGTGTCATGAAATATTATTTTGGTTTACTTTCCCAACCATTAAAAAAATGTAAAAACCATTCTTAGCTCACAGGTTGTAGAAAGACAGGCCTCCGAGCCATAGGTTGCTCACCCCCTGCTTTAGACTCTTGCTATTGAAAGTGTGGATGCATGAACCAGAGGTGTCAGCAGCATCTGGGAGCTTGTTAGAAATGCAGAACCTCAGGTCTCACTGCAGACGTACTCAATAGGAATCTGAATTTTAATAAGATCCCCAGATGATCTGTTTGCACATTAAAATTTGAGAAGTACTGATTTAGAAATCCAGTGCTGGCTTCTCTTTTCTGGACACTGGGGAGGGCGGAGGAGATGCTAACACCAGTTATCACTTTTTTTCTGAATACAATCCATTGCTATCTCAACACTGACCATCCAGCCTGTTTTGGCTGTTGCCCTTCCTGAATGGCACAGCACTTCATAAATGTGGGTTACTGCCAGCTTTCCATTAGTCATGCTAATCCACAGATCATTAGCACTTGACCTCGGAATGAATCATTAAATGTTTTTGGCAGATCTGCTTTTCTAGTTCTAGTTTACTTCTTTCCCACTTCTGAGTTGAGCACCAGCTGAGTATTATGGAAGAGAGGAGGCTTTGGGGCATCCTTGGAAACAAGGTCAGAACAACCTGGACTTACAATTTTGCTGTGGCTAATTCTCACAGCATATGCAAATTTAGTAATACAGGGCGTGGACCACAACTATGGAAAATTTCAGCAAAACCGGAAGAATTTTTTTTTAGAATTTCACATACTTTTAGATACCATATTAGTTTTTGTTTCGTAGCCTTTTTTTTTTTTGAGACTTTGAGACGGAGTCTCACTCTCTCAGGCTGGAGGGCAGTGGCACAATCCCGGTTCACTGCAACCTCTGCCTCTCGGGTTCAAGAGATTTCCTGCCTCAGCCTTCCAAGTAGCTGAGATTACAGGTGGATGCCACAACACCCGGCTAATTTTTATAGTTTTAGTAGAGATGGGGTTTCATCATGTTGTCCAGGCTGATCTCGAACTTCTGACCTCAGGTGACCTGTCCACCTCGGCCTCCCAAAGTGCTGGGATTACAGACGTGAGGCATCATGCCCGGCCTTTATTATTATTATTTTTGAGACAGAGTCTCACTCTGTTGCCCAGGCTGAAGTGTGGTAGCACAATCTTGACTCACTGCAACCTCTGACTCCCGGGTTCAAGCGATTCTCCTGCCTCAGATGCCCTAGTAGTTGGGATTACAGGTGCCGGCCATCAAGCCTGGCTAATTGTTTTAGTAGAGTCGGGATTTCACCATGTTGGCCAGGCTGGTCTCAAACTCCTGACCTCAGGTGATCTGCCTGCCTCAGCCTCCCAAAGTGTTATGATTACAGGCATGAGACACTGTGCCCGGACTGTAGGCTTTTTCTTATTGTTTTTCCTAGGCTAATATTAAAATGAATTTGTATTCCAAGAACACACATCTGAGGACATAGGGGATTCAAAGGCATGGAGGGAAGCCTCACTGAGATTATAATTTCCCTTTAGATAATTTGTGGGTTGATGTGCAACAGCGTTGTGAGGCGAGAATGTATAGGTAATTAAGATATGAGTTTTATCTGCTTTGGGCTCTTTATGATCATACTTGTCTCCCAGGTATCCTTGGCGAATTGGATATCAACCCTCTCATCATAAATTATCAGTGATTCCTGCCCAGGATTCTGAGGATGCCAAAAGTGAGGAAACAGGAGAAAGACTTCTGCTTTTCTCTTTCCAAGTCTTGTGGTCGTTAAAGTTTGATATCCATTAATGCATGAATGTCACCACCCCACTGAAAATGCAGCTCTTCTGCATGTGTTTTGATTATCTTGTCAGAGGCCAGGCAAAGAGAGGTTGAACAGCAGTGCTGCTCCTGCACTGTTATTTTTGCTTCCATTACTTGTCCCATCTGTCAGTTTCAGGAACATTCGTATCTATGGAGCCATTATTTTTAGTGCTTTAATTATCTTGGATGTCTAAGGACGCAGTGTGTCATGTTGGTCACATCATGCGTTGTAAAGAAGGTAGGTAGCCGTGCAAGGGGTGTAGGTTTATGGAATAGGTTCCCAACACACTTGAGTGTGTGGCAGATTAAATGGGTACATTTTCTTGGCTTTTAAGAGCCAGCCTCTGAAGCAAGTCCCTAATGTTTGCTCTGGCCTTAAAATGTGCTTTATTTTTTGTTTTTATTTTTATTTATTTGAGACAAGAGTCTCACTCTGTCTCCCAGGCTGGAGTGCAGTGGCATGATATTGACTCACTGCAGCTTCTGCATACCAGGTTCAAGCAAGTCTTGTGCCTTGGCCTCCCAAGTAGCTGGGATTACAGGCACGTGCCATAATGCTTGGCTAATTTTTGTATTTTTAGTAGAGACAGGGTTTCACCGTGTTGGCCAGGCTGGTCTCGATCTCCTGACCTCAAGGGATCTGCCCTCCTCGACCTCCCCAAAGTGTTGGGATTACAGGTGTGAGGCACTGTGCTCAGTCCAAATGTGCCTTAAAACTTTCTCTCGTCATCTCCTACTCCTCATAGTCTTTTGAGTTTATCCACCACTCAACCTGCCTCTTAATTTGATCTTCCTGGCCCGTGTCCTGTGTGCTAATCTGATCTTCCCAATGGATAGGAATCACTATAATAGGTCACCTGTATTGAGTGTTTACTCTGTGCAAACATTATCTTATTTAGTCCTTTCACAGCAACCCTACAAGGTAGATATCATTGCTGTCCCCGTTTAACAGAGGAGGAAACTGAAGAATAGTAACTTGCTCTCAGGCTACACAGCTAGTACTCTCTAGAGCTGGGATTTTGGCGCTGACTCCAGTGCACATGCTCTTTTTGTTTGTTTTTGATGGGTTTCTTTTGATTTTTTAATTTTTGTTTTATAAATTATTTGTATACAATGATGGGATACACAATGATGTTATGATATATCTATGCTGCATTAGTCCATTTGCATTGCTATAATGGAATACCTGATGCTGGGTAATTTATAAACAAAAGAGTTTTATTTTGGCTCATGGTTCTGTAGGCTGTCCAAGCAACATGACACTGGCAGACCTCAGAAAACTTAAAAGGAGGAACCTGCCATATCACATGGTGAGGACAAGCAAGAGAAAGAAGGGAGAAGTCCAAGACTCTTAAACAACAATCTTGTGTATGAACTAACTGAGCTAGAATTCACTCATCACCATGGGTGGCTCTAAGCCATTCATGAGGGATCTGCCTCCAAGACTGAAATACAACTAGGCCTCACCTCTGACACTGGGGATTACACTGCACCATGAGATTTTGGAGGGGACAAACATCAAACCATATCACATACAGTGTGGAATGATGGAATCAATCCAATTGACATACCCATCACCTTAAATACTTATGTATTCCTCCCGTCTTACTGCAGCTTTGTAAGCTTTGATTAACATCTCCTTATTCCCCCCCATATCCCAGCCTCTGATAACTCCTCTCTGCTTCTGTGAGTTCCGTTGTTGTAGACTCCACATATAAGTGAGAACGTGTGGTTTTTGTCTTTCTGCCAGTGCACATGCTCTTAACTACTGTTGTACTGCATTCGAATAACAATGCCTAACATTTACTGAGTGCCTACCTTTTGGCTAAGCACTGGGCTAAACTCTTTATATGTATTAGCTCACTTGCTTAATCCTCTTAATAATCCTGTAAAGTAGGTTTATTATGAGCCCTGATTTTCAGAAAAAGATACTGGGGCACAGAGATGTTAAATAACTTAACTGAGTCACACTATTCAATAGTGACAGATGGAAGTAACCTTTGGACACAGAGCAGTCTGGCTCCAGAGTCTACACTGCTAGCCACTCTCTTATACTGCCTTCCGGATGTCTGCTGGGGCAAGGCAGAGGCTGTGTGGCGTGTTCCTTTGGGGAGACAGTGGGGGAGGGAGAGGTAACAACTGCTGTTCACTTCCTGCCAATTGTTACCTCATGAGAATCGAAAGCTACCAGTTATTAAGAGAGGCTCCAAATCTGGATCTTTGTATAAAATTTCCTTATTTTAAATATTGGGAACACATTCCAGTTTTTAAAAGCAGTATGCCCAATGAAAAACAATCTGTTGACAGGAAGCATTAAATTATAATTAAGGATTTTTATTAAGTGCTACTTATGAATACTGCACTAATTCTAGATATTATTTTTCAGTGTAAGCCTATAGACTCCCTATTTTATATGTTAATTCTCAGCATTGTTAAAAAGAAACTGGGCCAGCCACAGTGGCTCATGCCTGTGATCCCAGCATTTTGGGAGGCCAAGGCGGGCAGATCACCTGAGGTTGGGAGTTTGAGACCAGCCTGATCAACATGGAGAAACCCTGTCTCTACTAAAAATACAAAATTAGCTGGGCATGGTGGCACATACCTGTAATCCCAGCTACTCGGGAGGCTGAGGCAGGAGAATCACTTGAACCTGGGAGGTGGAGGTTGCGGTGAGCTGAGATTGTGCAATTGTAATCCCAGCACGTTGGGAGGCCAGGTGGGCAGATCGCCTGAGACCAACCTGGGCGACATAGCAAAACCCCCATCTCTACAAAAAAAAAAAAAAAAAAAAAAAAAAAATTAGCCAGGCATGGTGGTGGGTGCCTGTGGTCCAAGCTACTCAGGAGGCTGAAGTAGGAAGTTCACTTGAGTCTGGGAAATCAGGACTGCAGTGGACTGTGATTGTGGCACTGCACTCCAGCCTGGGCATCAGAGTGAGACCTTGTCTCAAAAAAAAAAGAAAAAAGAAAGGAATGAATTATCTCCCTGATTTCATCCATAGCAAGTAAGTTTAAATGATGGTTTATATCTATTTTCTTTTATTTATTTTTATGCATATTTTAGAGTTTAATTTCTTAGTGAAGCTATGACTGTTGGAAGAAAAATGTAAACTTTCAGAATTTAATATACCAAGAATGTGTGTTAAATTCTCTTACCTTATTCCAGATGTGAATAATTTGTAGGTAGAAATATTTATTTATGTAAACCTTGACTGCAGTGAACAAAACACACATGCTACACATACCTACACATGCGCACACACACGTGCAGACAACACTTTTGTGAGCCACATCTGACCCATGGGCTGTCAGTTTGCAACATCTCTTTCAGGGGACATATTTTTCATTCCTTTCTTCTGCCTGCCGTTCCTAACCCATTACCAGGTTGCTAGCAGGCAGTGACCGAACATACTGACTTTTTGTGCTCTCGTTCTGGCCTAGATATGTCTCAGACCTGATACCCTCTCTCAGGCCACCTCCATAAGCTTCCGCTAAGAGACTTTCCTGCTTTTTTTCAAACCTGGCATCTAATTCTCTCTCCTTCACTCGGCATTCCCAAATCAGGTGGAAGAGGCTTCCAACCTATCCTAAGCAGTAGCTATTTCCATATAACAGTTGTGAAAAAAAGGACGGGGCCAGCCCAAGGATTTTGAATCCTAACTGTGCATTAGAATCATCTAGAGATCTTGATTCTGGCCGGGCATGGTGGCTTATGCCTGTAATTCCAGCACTTTGGGAGGCTGAGGCGGGCAGATCATGAGGTCAGGCGTCGAGACCAGCCTGACCAACATGGTGAGACCCCGTCTCTACTAAAAATACAAAAATTAGCCCAGTGTGATGGTGCGTGCCTGAAATCCCAGCTACTTAGGAGGCTAAGGCAGGAGAGATTGCTTGAACCTGGGAGGCAGAGGTTATAGTAAGTCGAAGATCGCACCACTGCACTCCAGCCTGGGCAACAGAGTATATTTATATATATTCTCGAGTATATATCTTGATATATATATATATATATATATACACACATACACACACACGTGTATATATATACATATATATGTATATACATGTATATATATACATGTGTATATATATGTGTGTGTATATATGTATATATATACACACACACATATTTAAGGGACAAGGTCTCACTTTGTCACCCAGGCAAGGCATGACATTAAAAAATATATATATATATATATTTATTTTTATTTAAAATATACATATATATATATTTTAAGAGGCAGGGTCTCACTCTGTTGCCCAGACTGAAGTGCAGTGGTTCAATCATGGCTCACTACAGCCTCAAACTCCAAACTCCTGGGCTCATGCGATCCTCCTGCCTCAGCCTCCTAAGTAGCTAAGAGTACAAGTATGTGCCACCATGCCTTTCTAATTAATTTTTTTTTTCTGCAGAGGGAATCTTGCTAGTTTGCCTAGGTTGTTCTCAAACTCCTGGCCTTAAGCGATCCTCCTACCTTAGCCTCCCAAAGTGCTGGGATTATAGTCATGAGCCACTGTATCCTACCAGCACGAGATATTTTAAAGGAAATTTTGAGAAGGACTTGATGAGTGACTTTATAGGCAGGAACTGAATAGAGACATAGATATTACAAGCCCCAGTGATTACAAGCCTGTAGTGCCATTGGTAGAGCTGAGAAGTTGGTGGGGAATGGGGTGGGGAAGAGTTGGTTTGAAGGATATAGCTCTCCCAGAAGAATGTAGTGCTCAATTAATTTCAGTAAATCAGATCTGGACTGGGAGCTGAGGTATTTGCAAAGAGTGCGCGTGGAGGCAAAATTCTAATACAGAGCAGTGGTCCTCAAAGTGTGATCCCCAGACCAGTCCCATCCAGTATCACTTGAGAACTTTACTAGATGTCCTAATACTGCTCAGGTTTATAGCCTGACTTGACCTACAGATCTATATATCTTAGAGACCTTGGAATAGACCATCCCTGAGCATGGGAAGGACTCTGCACAGGTAGAGGTAGAGGTGACTCTGCCCACTGATGGAATAAATATCACCTGCTGGTGATTGGATCTGGCCTAGGTGTAGCCCCACTCTTCCTTGATTTTGGAGTCTAGTCCTAAGCTGAGGCAGCATTCTGGGGACCTGGGACTCCTCTATTTGTTAGCAGGGCCACAGAGCTGCTCCCAAGCTGGTGCAGCCTGGATGGACAACATTGACAAAGGACAACGACTCAGGGAGGGAAGAATAATGGTGAGCTTCTCCTGCTGTGAGCACTTTCCTATGCAGATGAGGCTGGAGATCACGTGGGGTGGATTAATTTCTTATTTTTGCACTGTACATACTTCCCACTTGTCCCTGTTCTTACAGAACTGGCCTGGGGAATGAGAGGGAGCTGAGATTGAGGAAGGATTTATATCAGTATTCCTGTAAGGTGTTATAGACAGACAAAATTGGATTTAAATTACACTGTAAAAAGCACAGACATAAGCTGCTGCAGCAGCTGTCAAACATTAAGTTGGGTGAGGCCTGAGGAGCTGCACACCGAGGTCACCAGCACTGTCCCACTGTGTCAGCCTCAAGGAGACTGCTGCCCCAGGTGCAGTGGCCCTTTCATCATAGGAATCCTGATTGAGTGGCCCTCAGACTGCCTCATGTGGGCCAAAAATGTGGCCAAGGCAGAGATGAAGACTATCATTGAATGAAATATTCTGCACCTCAGTTCTAAAGGGAACTGACTGCCCTCCTCCAAGACACTGTCAGAATGAATCCCATTGTGCCTCACCTCCCAAGCCTTCCTGACCCCTGCTCACCCTTCATACTGCTCTATTTATTTTCTAATTTGACAAAAGCCACTTCCTCTATGCTCCTTACTGTGCCCTCTACAAATGCCTGTCTGTGATGGCCAAGTCCCTATACCCTTATGTCCTGTACCTCCTGTCATAACTGATACGGTGGCTGCTTCTTAGATAAATGTTGCCTGGAGGAGAGTTTGGGAATTATTGTTCCCCAAATCCCTTTAGGATCATTTCTCTTTTCCCAAAAATGCCCCACTTGTCTACCCTCCTCATTGCTGTCACCCACCAACCTCCTGGTTACACCCCCTCATTTATTAAAGGCCTAGTTCATGGGTTACTCACTTCCTGTTGATTCCTCTTATCATTCTAGATGACTTCTACATATTTGTGTCAGGATGTCAGAAACTTTACTTGCCCCAGGAGGCTATTGTTTTTAAAAATTCTCAGTTACTGGAAATTAGAGAGGAGTTGTCTGAAAGTGGAAGATTTTCAGGGTGGGAGGATGAGAGTGGACAGTTATGAGGTGTATTGGATCCCCTGAACCTGGGCTCAAGACAGGAAGGGAAGGCAGGGTCACAGAGTGGCTGGTATCTCTGTCCTAGTTCTCCTAACCCATGCCCCAGCAACCTGAGGGATTTATAGAAATTTGTAGGGGAGAGTCTTTCTCTCTAGACTTTGTTATCCTTTTCCACCCTAGATTCTGGTCATCATTCTTGGTGACTTTAACATTCACACGGTTGACTTTTCATTTCCTTGACCCCTTCATTTCAATGATCTTTTTCTCCACCCACCTCAACTACACATTCGTTGGTCATACGTTAGCCCTTTTTATCGCCAGAAACCACATTATTTTTAGAAATCTTGACCTCCACTGCTGATGTCTCTAAACTTTATCCAGTTAGACCTCCAATCCATTGACTCTCATCACATTTTCTCTCTTCATCAGCTCACCATTGTATTCGATTTACTTTTTCCCCAGCTCTCCAGTCCACAGTATTGTTGTAGTCGCTTTCATTTTTCCTCTATTTTTTACAGCCACTGAGCTGTCATACCTTAACGCTTAGCCATCCGATCCTCCTTCCCTCTCACCTCCATTTCCTTGCAGCTAAGACTTTAACAACTTGGCTGTCTTCACTCATTACTAACTTCAGATGGACATCTGACACCTGTCCCATTACTTCTTCTCATCCTTAGTGAGGGTTTTTTCTGAAGACAGTTTCTGAGATGACCTCTTTCTCCTCTCTGCTCAAATCTCCCTCTCCCACCCCTTCTTCTTATGCTCACTGATGACCTCGCCTCATGTGGCACTGAGTAAACAGAATCCAGAAAATAGGAACGTTCTCATCTTGCCACTGTGAAATGTACTCCTCCTAACTACACCTGCAACCATTGTCTTTCCCTGTTTACAATGGAGAATGTGTGCATTCTGTTGCAAGGAAAATGTGTCTTCCAACAGCCTAGACCCTTCTAGATTACTGTCCAATCTTGCCTCCACAGAGACTTAGATTCTTCATTTACTTCCTCCCTCTCCAGCATTATTAGTACTCTCCTTTTTCTTGATTTTACCTAAACAATTACCATGTTATGACTTTTCTTTTTTTGTTTTTTGGGAGTCTCACTCATATTGCCCAAGGTGAACCATATCTGATACAATCTTGGCTCACTCAACCTCTGCCTCCCGGGCTCAAGCAATTTCTTCGTGCCTCAGCCTCCCGAGTAGCTGGACATTAAGGCATGCACCACCACATCTCAGGCTAATTTTTTTTTTTTTTTTTTTTTTTTTTTGAGATGGAGTTTCGCTCTTTGCCCAGGCTGGAGGCTGAAGTGGCGTGATCTTGGCTCACAGCAACTCTTCACTTCTCCAGGTTCAAGCAATTCTCCTGCCTCAGTCTCTCTTCCAAGTGCTGGGATTACAGGCACACACCACCACACCTGGCTGATTTTTGTAGTTTTAGTAGAGACTGGGTTTTGCCATGTTGGCCAGGCTGGTCTCAAACTCCTGACCCCAAGGGGTCTACCTGCCTTGGCCTCCCAAAGTGCTGGGATTACAGGCGTGAGCCACTGTGCCAATTTTTGTATTTTTAGTAGAGACTAGTTTCACCGTGTTGGCTAGTCTGGTCTCAAACTCCTGGCTTCAAGTGATTCGCCCACCTTGACCTCCCAAAGTGCCGGGATTACAGGTATAAGCCACCACACCCCAACTATATGACTTCTATTAAAAAACTTCTTCCTGACTCTGCTTCTTTTCCTAGATACTATCCCATTTCCCTCTTCCCCGTCACAGCCAGCCTTTAAAAATTTGTCTGCATAGTCTTCTTCCTCACATCTTATTCCCCATGAATCTTCTCCAGCTGGCTTTAGTTCCCAACTGACTAAATTTCTCCCCCTGTGGAGGTTTAAGAATCAAGCCTCTAGGTAGCTCACACCACAGCAGCAGAGTCTATTATGTGAGAATACACAAGGAAATCAAGGCTCAGAGAGGTTAAGTGATTTGCCTAAGGTTATACAGCTAGTAAGTACCTAAACTGGGATACAATCTGGGGTGCATCTAATTTAAAGAGCCCGAGCACCAGCATTGTTGATTATTTAATTGGGCCTCTCTGTGCTTCGTATATCTACTGCAGGGATTATCACATTTAATTGTAATTTTTTTGTTGGCATTTTTCTTTCCCCCACTGGATTATTATTTCAAGGACAAGAACAAAGCCTAGGACAAATAGTAGGTGTTCAATAAATGCTTTTTGAGTTTAGGAGTTTTGAAGGAACACTGTTCTCTGAGAGCTTATTTGTTCTTTTTTGCATCTCAGTAGCAATGGATCACTGCTGGTCACCACCTTCCCTTTAATATAATCATAGAATCTTGCAATTTTAGAGCTGCACTGGGGCCTTAGAGATAGGAAATTAAGATCGTAGAGGTGAAGTAACATGCCCAAGGTCACCCGGCTGGTTAGTTGCAGTCCAGTGCCTCTTCCCAAGCCATCTGCGGTAGGTGTTAATGCTCCCCTCTTCCACATTCTCTTTTCCAACCTAAATAACTCCAGTGCCAAGCAGCATGTAGACAGCAGAAAGTCAGTAGAAAGGACATGTTGTGAATATGATGAGCAGCGAGTGCAATGCTTTTAGTGTTAATGAACACTTTCCTCCTTGGTTCAAGCCATGTGCCTGCTAGTCTTCTTCAGTTCCAGTTTAAAATACCCTTTTTCATGAGCTGCTGTTTTATATTCCTCTTAGTGCTTTGGTTATTTTAATGAGTTTTTCTTATCTCCTATTTATAAAACCAGACCTACTTTCCAATGTTTTGTTGTTGTTGTGTTTTTCTTTTGAATAGCTCACATTTCCAAGTCTTCTTCCATTTCCATTGCTCTTTCTCTTTTATACTTTTGTGTTTTTTGTGTGTATAGAGTTGTGTGCCATGCATTTTTAAATGCAAGCTCTAGTTGGTTGAATACAGTGCTAGAGCAATCTGGTTCTTCTACAGGGCAAGAATCAGCTCAACTGGAACCCTCAGCTTACCACAACCAACAGGCTGAAGTTGGCAAGTAGTACAAGCTTTGAAATCAGAGATAGTTGGATTTTAAAAAAATATGTATAATCACCTTCATTAATGTTGTAAATACATTTAAATAAAAGTTCTATACCCATTAGCAAATGTTATGTAACCTACTGGTAATGTTATGTGGGTAATGTTTTATGCATTTCTGGGCAAT